>OY978221.1:23384589-23719589 GCA_963854785.1 Vaccinium vitis-idaea | reverse complement strand
AAATATGGAATAAAGTTGTTGTGGCTAAACATATTTGGCTCCTCATCTCTGGTGGGGAGCAATCTATGTGGTGCCAATGGGTCAAATCGTACTTACTAAAGGGTAAGAGCTTTTTGGAACCCATACTAGATTACTCGGAACAAACAGAAAATTTCTTTCCCAACTACAAGGCATAAATGGAGAAACCGCTATCTTTTCTTCTTATCAGGAAAAGGAAAAGAAAAACCACAATCTTCTCCAATATCTGCACTCCAGATACAAATGGTGGAAGATTTTTTACTTCTCGTAACATTTTTCAATGACCCTAGAAAAAAGGGAGAGAGAAGTAGATTTTGCTCTTTGATCTGCGTTACAGGATTCCAATTTCCAACCATGGAGGTTTTGAAGCGAGGAGAGAGCAGAGAAGGATCAACATCATTAAACCCAGTTCAGCTTCCAACTTCTCCAGGAGCACATGTATCTAGAATTCGAACACATTGCACGATTTGGTACAAATAAACCATGTTTTGTGCCTTGTAAGCTTCAGATCTGTGAGGGGAAGGAAGAGGAATTTAAGAGAAACAGAGAGGGGAAGAAGGAACGGAGAGACAAATGGTTTTAGAGAGAGAGAGAGAGAGGAGAGAAAGAATGCGTGTGTACGTGAAATAAAAGAGGAGAGAGAAAAATTTGTTCAAAAGTCACGTGAGAAGAGAGAAATTTTGACGGAAGGTTTCTCTCTGTCAGTTCATCTGCTGAGATGGAAGCTGCTGAAACCGTCTGAATTTTTGATGAGTTGGCAAATGTTTATTGGCTAAGGGTACCAACTTAGCGCTCCAGCTTGGTACCCTATTTGCACCTAAAAAAATTTCCTCGAGAGAAAATTCAAGCAGTGGAAGCCAAACACCGGCGAATCGGCGATGACCGTACTGGGGACAAGCTATCATGTACAAATTCTTCGTGCAGTTCACAAAGGAGAAACTTTTAGCATAGGTTAAAAAAAAATGAGGGCACGTGCCCCACTACTGGGTACAAGCTGGATCTGCCATTGGATGCTTTCGATCACCGGATGTTAGGGTCAAACTTTTCGCACCTCGAATAATTCAAGGTCCTAAAGTTAACAACTTTATGAACTCTCGATCCAGTGACCCGATGCTTGAAATGTTTGGGAGCAATTTTTTGCAAGGCATCAAATTTTGTTCAGTTAGTTTGTATGCATAGATTCTGCGCTCGTTGTTGAGAAAACATAATCTTCTCTCTCGGAAAAAGAAATCTCTTAAAATGAATTGCTTGCAATTACCATCTATGGTTAACAGCGTTGTGCTTATCATGGTCTGCGTATGGAGGAAAGTCAGGCCTCGCTTGGTGTTTTGAAAATATAAGCTTTTAAGGACTTAAAATCGTTGTACGTATTTGGTCTGCATTTGAAGGAGAGTCTGGCCTCGCGTGTTCCGTTGAAAAAAATATAAGATTTTAAGGATTTAACGTCAAAAATCTAATGTACAAACCATTACTTGGAAAACTCATGTTCTTGCCAAACAAGATCTCATATCGATTATTGCTCATCCGGATACAGGAGATGGAGATCAGCGTGCTAAGGACGTCACCTAATTTTTGTGACCTTATGTTTGCCTGCTCTTTTGTTGTTTTGTTGCAAGTCATTTTTTTTTTTTTAATTTTATGTTGTGCCCGATGATGCTGCTCCTGTTCTTGGCCTTTATTTATGGAAATTCTCTCTTTTCGTCCAAAAATAAAATATAAAAAAAAAAAAAAAAAAACCCATTACTTGGGTATTTGAAAAGACAGGAGAATATATGCCAACATCATGGTGAAAATTATATGACAACCAAATCATGGTCCATGTTAAAGTAAAGTGATGGTGTCTGAGTCGGCATGAGGGTCAAGTGCCTGCAGGAGTACTAATGCTATGGTTCTCCATTGTCGAACAACTCATGATTTTTAGCTGGGCTCAATCTGAATTGTCTAGAACAATGGGGTCGTATTGGTTGGTAAATTGAGGCCCATGCAAAGGAGAAAATTTTGGGTACGTGTAGGGTACCGCCATGGTTCCCAGTGCTACATCCCAGCCGTTCAAAAGTTTTTTGGATGATTTGGATTTTAAACTCTTCTATGGAAGAATAACTCTTCCTACGAAAGAGTTTGATTAAAATCTGGACCGTCCAAAATACTTTTGGACGACCGGATGCGCATTGAGGACCACCACGTGGTACCAGCTGGTAACCAAATTTTTCTCCATGCAAAGTACTGTTGCTTTATGTGATATCAAGAGAAAACCTCAGTCCACGTAAAAATGATTTGTGGAAGTAAGGGTATCCTTTATCTGACACAAAAAAAACATCAAATTTAACTTTAGAAACACCTTTTATAATTTAGCAAGTCACTTTTCAAAAAAATTACAAAATCAGACTCTCTATTCAAACTTTAGCAAGTCACTTTTCAAAAAATTTACAAAATAAGACTCTCTATTCAAACTTTAGCAAGTCACTCTATCAAAAACTCACAGAATCTCTATTCAAACTTTTACTCTTCCCTCCTTCCTCCTCTTTTGGTGAGTGAACAGTAGGTCACCAAATTTGTTAAGTTACTGTAACAAAGTTAAGAAATCTTCAAATTGGTGAGTTCATTTGGTGAGCCTGATTTTTGAGGTTTTTGATGCTCTAATGTTCTAGTGACCAAATTAACGGAAGTGGATTCTCCGGTTATGGTTCCAGATAGTTATTAGAGCATTGTCAATGAATCCGGAGGGGGTGTTATACACGGTGCCGCACACCCCTCGCCGTCCGATCGTATTTTAGTCTTTTTAGACGGTCTGAATGTGCTCTTCTTGGAAGAATACTTTTGCATTGCGATAAAAATATTAAAATGTTCGAACAATTATGATTACCAACATTGTCTGGCGATGCTATTTGTCGAACCTCAAATAGGTAGCACAACTCAAAACTACACCGAATCATGATTGCCAAATCCAATTGGAGATAGTTTTTGTATACGTACATGCATGTCCACGTGGATTGAAGATACTATTGGAGTTGCGGCACCCTTCCCTTGTTCATTAAGTAGCTTTGCTCATCATCTTTTGTCGATTAACGCCTGTTCAGCTGACCTCAAAGGATTCCAATCACCCGGAAAAGCATGTTTTATTCTCTGCGGCAATTACAACCTGTTTCCCAGGTTAGACCAGAAGATCTGGGCCTTGTTCGGTTGGGAGTTTTGAGGGAGTTTAGTTTAGTTTTGATGATGTAAGCAGGTGTAATAAGTGGAGAGAGATAGAGAGAAAAGTGAGAAAAGTGATGATGTAATCAAAACTGAAATAGTGCCAAAACCGGAGCAAAGCTCCCAACCGAACAAGGCCCTGATAATTGTATCAAATTATCATCTAAAAATTGACCATCTTACTTTTTGCTGAATAAGTTGGAGTAATTAATATATACTTTTGCTGAATAAGTTGGAGGAATTAATGTATCAAGTATCAACGATTACCCGATCAAATAATTTTTTGGAATGATTATAAATACATAAATGCTTTTAATTAAGGGCAAATTAGTCAAAAATACAACATTTTTTATCCTTTTTAACCCAAGGACACGGTACTTTTTTTTTTTTTTGATGAAGGACACGGTACTTTCCAAATAAGCCAAAAGGACGTTAAGCCCACAAAGATTGGAGAACAGGTAAAAAAATGGAACATGTGTCACCAGGAGAAGTCATAATCATGAAAATTTCATGTGTAGACTCGAATTGTAAAAATTTTTTTTTTCATTTTTTCTTTGTTTAGCTAATTTATCATGATAGGTAAACAATGGTAAACTAATATTCTATGACTTGAATAAGCATAAACTTTTACAAGGACTATAAATAATATAAGATATTTTTCAACAATTTTTCATAGGTATGAACTTATTTATTTGCACAATAAAAAAATTTATTTCAACCCTCTCTCTCTCTCTCTTAATTCTTCATTTTCGATTTCGAACTGAAATCTGAGAGAGAGACAGACAGAACACATGGTGATGAGTTGTCACTTACGGCGTCGGCTAGGGCTTTGTTCAACGATATACCTCAGATCTTGCAGATTGGCTAGCTTGATCTCAGTTCGTCCACCGGATTTGCTTGTTCCTAGTAAATCAATCGATCGCACTGTACACATGGTGGGTTTTTATCCTGATTGATGATTTGGTTTCAGTCTTCTACGAATGTTTTTGCATGCTTGAAGTTGAATCTACGTAATAAAAGTTTGAGACTTAGGCGTGAATCCCAATAATCTACAACATCATTGAACTCTTCGAACTTTTAAAAATTAGTACATTTCACTAATTTTTTTGGACACAGGAGTGGTCGGCTGGAGGTGGGGTTGGTGGTCGGCCAAAGGTAGGAGTTGATTTTGTTGATATTTGATTTTTTTGAATTTTATGTTCGAACTTAATATTTTTGAAATTAGTGACATCTCACTAATTTTTTTTGTCACCGGAAGTGGTCAGCCAGGGGTGGGGAGGTGGTCGGCCGGAGGTGGGGTGGAGATTTTTTTGAATTTTATGTTTGAAATAAGAATTTTAAAAAATTAGTAACATCTCACTAATTTTTTTTGTCTGCGGAAGGGGCCAGAGGTAAGGTGGGGTGATGATCGGCAGGAGGTGGGGTGGTGATATTTTTTAATTTTATGTTCGAAATTAGATTTTTTTTAAATTAGTGACATCTCACTAATTTTTTTGGTCGCCTGAAGTGGTTGACTAGAGGTGGGGTGGTGGTTGGTCGGAGGTGAGGTGATGATTTTTTTGAATTTTATGTTCGAAATTAGAATTTTTAAAAATTAGTGACATCACACTAATTTTTTTAGTCGCCGGAAGTGGTCGGCCAAAGGTGGGGTGGTGGTCGACCGGAGGTGGGGTTGTGATTTTTTTGAATTTGATGTTCGAAATTAGAATTTTTAAAAATTAGGGACATCTCACTAATCTTTTTGGTCGCCGGAAGTGGTCGCCAGAGGTGGGGTGGAGATTTTTTTGAATTATATGTTCGAGATAAGAATTTTAAAAAATTAATAACATCTCACTAATTTGTTTGGTCGCCGAAAGGGGCCAGAGGTGGGGTGGTGATTTTTTTTATTTTTATGTTCGAAATTAGAATTTTTAAAAATTAGTGACATCTCGCTAATTTTTTTTGTTGCCGGAAGTGGTCGGCCAGAGGTGGGGTGGTGATCAGCCGAAGGTGGGGTGGTGATCAGCCGGAGGTGAGGTGGTGATTTTTTTGAATTTTATGTTCGAAATTAGAATTTTTAAAAATTAGTGGCATCTCACTAATTTTTTTGGTCGCCGGAAGTGGTCAGCCAAAGGTGGGTGGTGGTCGGCCGGAGGTGGGGCGGAGATTTTTTTGAATTTTATGTTCGAATTTAGAATTTTTAAAAATTAGTAACATTTCACTAATTTTTTTGTCTTTATGTTCGATTGCAAAAGTTCCTTGTCCTTCCTTTTAAAAATGTCAAATATTTTTATTTTTATGTTCAATTGCAAAAGTTCCTTGTCTTTCCCTTAAAAAATGTCAAATGTTTTGGATTTTTTGCTAAGTGGCCCTTTTCTATATGCTTATGCGGGGGTTAAAATTTAGACACAGCCAGCCCCATTCTTAAAATATATAATCCGGGCGTGCATTACTAGAATACCCCTTGGTCCCACCTTTCCCCACCTTGTCTGCCTGTTTGTGGTTCTTTTACTTCTTTATAACAAAATAATCGAGTGCGAGCGTGCCAAAGAGAGTTTCAATCTCCTCCCTCGGATTAACTTTGGAAAAACCAAATCTAATCAGGCGATTGTGTTGTATTGGTTCAATTGCCTCAATTAAGAGGATTTTTCTTAACAAGTGAAGAAATGCAAACCAATATACTTAGGAAATCAAAGAACAACTAAGAAACAAGATACTTCGATTGATAAATCAAAGATAAACTTACTTCGAAATTGCCTCCAACTTCAAATACAAGAACTTCGCACAGGTGATTGTTACAAGAACAACCGAGATTGATCCTAACTACTTCCTAATCTACTTCCTAATCTACTTCGAACTGAATTCGAAATCCTAAACTACTTTGCCAATGAACAAACCAAGCATCAGTTTTTTGATAGCTGTTTGTTGAAGATTTGTCTGGGGCTTTTCACTTCTTAATTTCTTCTATTTATAGACGCTGCTTGCAGTTGAACTTCCCGCCCAATGAATTTGAACTTGGCTTGCTTCGAACTCTAACTTCTACTCTTCGAGTCGGCAGTTTCTTCCCTCTTCCACGTTTGAATTTCAATTCTTCCAATTCTTCCTCCAGAAGCTTTTATTATGAATCTGCACAGTTGTTTAAACTAACTCAAATGATTACGAGTTAAAGAGATAACTGCCTTTCAAGAAGTACTCCAAGCGTTCTAACTGCCATTTGTTCTGTTTTACGAGTTTACACGTGGAGTTCATGTGTTCAGCAGTTAATATCATGGCTTCGAAGTCAATTTCTATTTTATCCTTGACTTGTAACTACCAATAACCGCTTTTCGGTTTTGAGAAACAATACGACATCGTATTTACTCAAATATATTTCTTTAATCCAGTGTATCTTCATCAACAAGTAATTGCCAATGTTTGGCAATTTTGATTACGTGTCAATCAATTATTGGATTTGTTAATTTTATATGTAAACACTGCCTTAATTGATGGAGAGAGAGAGGAAGAAGAAGAGTGAAAATGGCCGCTCGAAATTAATGAAAACCCAAACCCAGATCTGGATGAAATAAATACCTCTTTTTCAATCCCCAATTCAGATATTCGAATTAATTAAAACGCAAAGCTACTATTTTTAAAACCCAGTTCTCGACGTACTTTGGCCGATCCTGAGGATTCAAACACAAATTCCCTTAATCGACCCCTTACCATATTCCAATTTGGGTTTTTTTTTTTTTTTTTTTGTGTGTGTGTGGGTGGTCGAAGATGGGTGGTACTTGGTAGTGGTACATGAGAGAGAGAGAGAGAGAGAGAGAGAGAGCAAAGTTATTTGTTCATGGGCAAAATAGAAATTTTACACTCTTGTACTTTATCCGCCCCTCAAATAAGTTACTTTTAATTCCCCTTCTAAAATAATCCTCCTCCAACAATATCCACATGTATTCCCTTCTCCCCTCCAAAACATATCCTCCTAACAAATAGGTCGCTAGGAAAGGATCCAGATCCTCTATGAAGATCTGGTGAGAGTTTTGCTGTAAGGCAAATATGTAGAGTAAAATAAGTTCCTGTGTAAATATTTAAACCCCCATAATCTAAACTAGGAATCGCCACGTTTAAGGATCGTAAATTTTCATTTTAGGTAAAAATGAAGATAATACAAACAAGAAGATAAATGTTATAACCACTTATTACCACTTAGTTGTTCGAGTGCAACTGGGTTTTCAACTTTTTGGTTTTTCATTTTAGGTAAAAATGAAGATAATACAAACAAGAAGATAAATGTTTTAACCACTTATTACCACTTAGTTGTTCGAGTGCAACTGGGTTTTCTAACTTTTTGATTTTTCGCATTTGATAGTTTTGTGTCAATCTTTTATGGGTTTTAAATTTTCCTCATTGTGAAGAATCGGAAGAGTAAAAATTAAACTAATTTTTTTAAGAAATATCAAAAAATAGACATTCAGTTGTCTTTTCTTGGATTATTCCCAAAAGATTGGGTAAAAGTCATTTTTTACTTTTCCGATTCCTCATGTCAGGAGGAAATGAGGAATCAATACTCCACAAGAGATTGGTGGAAAACTAACGAACGCGGAAAAAAAAAATAGAATAACCACCACCAAAAGTTGAAAAGTCAGTTGCACTGGAAATTTCGCAGAACAAAAAATGTTTCTCTGGATTAATTCCTCCACTGCTCCATAATCCAAATAGGTAATCACTTGAAAGCAGATAATAGGCAAAAGTAACGATCCGCACAAATAAAAGAAGCCTCATTTCAAGATCTGGTGGAAACTCTATTAACTTAATAGTTTTTTTCCGAAATATCCCTTAAACTATCACCCATTTCTCTATTTCATACTTGAACTTTCAAAAGCCTTTATGTAGTCCCTGAACTACTTAATTGAAGTGCATGTGGTCCATTTTTTAACACCCGTTAGTTTTATGGACGGAAAATGATCTATGTGCATGTCACGGGTGATTATTATCCCAAACCCAAGGGTAAAAACGTCAGCTCTCTCCCCATTGGACTGAATAGACTCATCTCCCGAGAGAGAGAGAGAGAGAGAGAGAGAGAGAGAGAGAGAGTTAATTGTTAAGATTGATCGAATTTCATCCCAGAACTAATTTAAGAAACCCAGATGGAATTTTCTCAGGTGTTAAGAAATCCATATTTTGAGCACAAATTCGAAGGGAAATCATTGGAATCTGTTCGAGCTATTCAAAACTGAGAAATAATGATAGTAATACCCAGAAACAGAAACTCACAAAGATCCAAATTTCATAAGAACAAAAGAGTAGCCAAACAATGGACAAACAAACAAATTTTTTAAATAGGTTTGTTTTGGGTTATAATCTAAAGCCTCCAAAGGGGATTTGAACGCAACAAGTTAGAAATAGAAATCGAGAGAATGGGGAAAATTTTCAGTTGGGTTTAATTTCTAAGGATGCAGGAATTTGATAAATAAAGAGATAAAAAGGAATGAGAGGTGGGTTTGAGATTTTCCTGAGAAAAGCTTGTATGCATCAAACAATGAGACTGAAGAGAGAAAAGACTCCTGTTGCTTTTCTTTTTCTGTAGAACTCTGCATATACGTATATATGTATGCTTACATCTAGTTGTAAACGCGGAAAGCAAGGGTCTCTCTCTCTCTCTGGAAAAGTCTGTCAAATGTGGGAGAGAAGCAAGGAGCTGGCATTTTTACCCTTGAGTTTGGGACAATAATCACCCGTGACGCGCACACAGATCATTTTCCATCCATAAAACTAACGGGTGTTAAAAAATGGACCACATGCACTTCAATTAAGTAGTTCAGGGACTACATAAATGATTTTGAAAGTTCAGGTATGAAGTAGAGAAATGAGTGATAGTTTAAGGGATATTTCAAAAAAAAACTCATTAACTTATGCAAACGTATCAGACTCACAGGCCAGCTACTAGGCATGGAAAATAAGTCGACTTGAACTTATATTCCAGAAAAATTCGAACAAGAACACAATTTCTTAAAATTAGAGCCCCCTCGTGCAGTCGAGGACAACGGGCAAACCGGCATCATTCCAAAGATGAACAATGATACTAAAAGGTGGAATGGGTCCTTTTAATTTAAGAGTGCTACTAAGAAAATATAAGGCAAGACAACAGCAAGGTATATACCAGAACTTTTGGCAGCTTTATCCACTGATAATTTGCAAATACCGATTACTTTTTCAACATCCTCTTAACAGCAAAATCAACCGGAACTCCATGAACTTTGCTGCCATAACTATGAAAAGAGAAACTATATCACTCCAAATAACGATGACCGCCAAAGTCCATCCCCGTGGCTAGCTGTAGATATCTGTCAAACAGAATAAAAAAGCTTCAGAAATTAGCCATGTACTTGAAGCTCAATAGTGCAAAACAATACTTAGAAGACCAAGCAACAGACCACATCACTTTTCAAGGGTTATGCTTGTTTAGTGCTACTATATCCCCGTACAATTACGTGAACGTCGAAGCCATTGATCCATACTCCCCAGTAATGTGGCTCCTTTATATTCAAATTTAATTTTTGCTCAGAAATTCGTATCTACTGTTGGAAGTGGACACCTTTCTATTGAAATACACAGGTAAAATTACCTCCAAATCGTCACTGGACCAACACTAGACATAGATATGAAAAAACACACAAATGCACAAAAGCAAACATATTCATATCAATCTTCATTCAGAAATTAGCAAAATCATAGTGTCATGAAAAGGTTGCACCCTATCCAAGTTTGAGACTGTTTCCAATATCAAAAAAAGGATGCAGAATAAAAGATAGAAATGTCCGTATAAAACTTGAAAAGGAATACTGCACAATAGGTAAGCAGAGAGCAAACTCAAAACTGGCAGCTACAAGTTGACAAGTAATAACTAGGTGTGAACCCAAAACCAACTATGACAATCAAGTGCTACATACATGTTATTAACCAGGCAAGTGAGGCAACAAATCCAACCAACAGCTAGTAGCCATTGTTCCACGTCAGATGTAAGGATCTCATCAAAAGCTCTTCTTCGACTGCATGTGCATGTAAAAGTAAATAACAACCAATGCCATAAACATACCTAAATAATGATGAAACACAACCTCAAGACATTAGGCTGTTGAATATGTTTTCAAGTACACAGCCAAGTTTCTTGAACTATACTATATCAGTACAACAAAACCAACCGCAAAAAATATACAAATAAATAACATGATTCTTCTTGTTGATAAGAGAAAAGGACAATGAAAATCCTTTCCAGCAATTCACAGGAAGTTATACTCCCTCGAAGGACTTCTATTCACTTCCACCATATCGACCACATCACACAAGATTGAAAATAAGATAACCACTAACTGATACCTACATAGCAAGCAAAGGTAAATGAGACACCTAAAAACTTAGAGCTTCTAGATTCTAGAACTCCAACCAAAAAGCTTTCTTAACTGTCAGAATCGAATTCTTGCTTATGAACAAATGGTTTTTGGAATTTGATTAAGCAATGTGGACAGTTGGCTGGCGAAGATTACTAGTGGGGGACAATGGACTAGTGAAGATTACGAGTGGGGAACAATGGACGGATAAGATAATTCTGGCCTTCATAATAGGCCAGTTTCCAGGAGATTTACTAAAACAGGAACAGAACTGGGAAAGAATAATTTGATCACCTTAAAATTCAACCAAGCAAAAAACTTTTGAAGACAAACCAAATACTGGTTTTCACTGCCAGACCAACCAAATACTGGTTTTAACTGCCTGTCCGGCATTCAGTTCTGGTAGTTTATTTTGACAACAAATCCCCACCAGCAACTGGTACCACGAGTGCACAAAATACAAACAGGCCGTGGCATCACCCACCAACTCCAAATGTAACACCCCGATTTTTACCCAATTTAGTGGAAAAAATAGAGAAACTACTCCCTGTGATGTCCTAGGATTATTGCTTACATATTTGTCTTGTAGTCTTTACAGAATATTCAAATATTGTCTTGTGAATTGTGGGGATAGCTCTCAAATTAGAGATTGATTTTGGGAGTGTCACGCGGAAGCATGAGAAGGATAGGAATTTGACGAAGTGTTGTTATATGCATGGGTTAGCCTATTTATATACATGGGTTTTCGTCCGTGGCATATGCAAGTTTAAGAGCAAATATGGGAAATGAGAGGCAGTAAGATATTGAGCATGACCAAGAGCAGAATAGGGGCACCAAGTCCTGCAATTAGTGGTGATCTTAATTAAGGTACCAGGTAGTGTGCTACATTCCTAGTTAAATCTCTTTGCAAAGAGTGTTCTTTGATTCTCTCATATTTGTACTCTTTTGATATCTAAGTTTATTGGTTCAGTTATTGTCACATCTTGTACCATGACAGAGAATATTTGGCTGAAAGCCATGGAACAGATTGGTACACGTGCGAGCTCACCAAGTGGGATGAGTACGGAGATATGATTGATTTCCCTAAGGGAGATCCAGTCCAGTTCACTTTTCTACTGCCCAAAAGGGGGCACACAGATTTGACCCAGCTGGTGCTTGGCATGTTACTGAGATGGCCATGAAACAGGCTACAAATGATTTATTGTTTCAGAATAATAACTTTTGATTTGTTATCGTCAATTATTGAGCACGTCCTTATTCGAGCAATGTTTATTGTCCTCATTGCACATACTACCCAGCCCTTCTATATTTTTCAGATGCAGAGCAAATTAGTGGTAGGTTGGTAGCCTATTGGAGTATTAGGAGGATTAGCTTTGAGAGACTATATTGAAGAAGTTAGTGATGTCATTTTAATTTCAATGATTAGTTGTATAATTCTGAGGTTATTAGAAAGCTCATTTATTTTGAGGTGTTTAACAAGTCGGGTAGTCACACCGAATACCAAGTACACAAACCAAAAGGCCCCGAAAAACGCACTCCCTTTCTTTCAGGAAGAGAGCACCACCTGGAAATAACTTTGCCTATATTATATGCATCATAACAAGACTAGAGACATTCTACACAAAAGGCTATCATTTGGAGGAGCTTTAGAATGCTAAATCATCTGTTAAGAATCATAGGCTCTCCCTTTTGCGTAACACATAAGTGTGCAGTAACTTTGTTAACACTTTGTGTTGAAACTCTATAGACATATCTTGTTTTACGGTTCCACTCCACTATTCATTTTCCCAGTTTTTATCAAGCACTACCACCACAAACCTTCTAGCCAAAAAACTAAGGCGTTCAAAGCACCCCTTCAAAATACAATGATAACTAGCCTTCCACAAATGCTCTTCAAACCACATTTAAAACATCTCAAACTAATACTCCCTCCGCCCCATTTTGTTTGTCAATTTTCGAAGATCGTGTTATCGGTCAAACGCTTATAACTTTTAATTCGAAATGTTTTTCATGATTTTGAAAACTTCGTATAATAAAACTCATCGAGAACTATCAAATGAGATCCATATTGAATATTTTTTGAAATTCATATTAAAAGATATAAGCAATTGAAATCGGACACGGTCTACTAAAAATGACAAACAAAATGGGACGGAGGGAGTAAAATTTGTGAGAGCGAGGATTGAAAGCAGGAATGTGGAGAAAGGATTGAAAGCGGGAGCAGAATGCCCTACCAGAGGATTATGTGACCAGGGTCTAGACATGTGTCCAACATACCATTGACCCTATTCAGGACACCGTTGAGCGTGTTGTAGTCTTGTAGATATACCTCCCTAAATGTCAAATTCAAAGAATCGAAGGGCAGGTATCTCATCGGAATTCAGACATCTATTAGAACACCAATGGTGTCATCAGGATACCACCACTATAAAGAGTAACTCAGCATTCATGCAAAACATGTGCATAAAATCTTTGCATAGCATGCATTTAACCACTTTTCTAAGGTCAGAACAATGTAATGCTAAAATAAAATACATAAAACATCCAAAATATCTACAAGCTACACTTTAATCTCTTCATACAAATTGTTTTGCCTTTCAAATTCTTCACGTGGTGAAGTTAAGCCCTCAAAATTTTACATAACCGTAATGCCAGAGACACGGCTCTGTACCATAGATTCAACCAGAAGCTGATGTGGCCGGACAACTTAACATGTGGACACCATCAAGGTTATTAACCGTTTTAGGCTTGAGTTTTTTGTTTGATTTTAGTAACCCAGTTGCTAAAATCAACCATGATTTTAGCAAATGAGTTCACCATGTGCTAAAATCATGGTTGACTTTAGCTAAAAGAGACCATAATTTTAGCACATGTTGAACTCATTTGCTAAAATCAAACTGAAAGAAAAATGAAAATCAAGTGCAAGCTGTCTCTCTGATCAAAACCTACAGCAAGAAAAGAGAGGGAGAGCAATGAACCCTCTGCAAGACTCCACGCACCACCAAACTCCAGCCTTTGACGTTAACATCAACTCCTGCTCTTTCTAAATTGCATTATTGGTTGGATGAAACAGCTATGTAGAGCAACAACATAAACCTTCAATGCCAAACGACACAATTTTTTGAATTCATTCTTCTGACTGCTTATAATCAGGACAAGTAAAATCCAGCAATGAGTGATCAGTGAAGGAGATCAAGAACAAGCCCCAAATTGATATCTTCAATTGCAGTTCTCCCACAAAACTTAGTAAATCACATGAAAATTTGGTGTAAAAAATTATGTGTTTGTTTCCAAATTACCGTGTAGATCAGTTCTTCCACGAAATTAAATCAAGCCAGTCAATTATTTTTTGGTCTATTTTCATCTAGAGATTCCATGAACATCTGATTATCAAGATCTTTTCAATCACATATGTCGATATCAGGGTTATTACGAAGAACCCAAGTTATTAAGAAGAACCCAGAAACAGAATTAGGATTTGGGTTTCCAAAACCAAGTTAACATTTTAAAAATAGAAGAAGATATTGAAGCTTTGATGGATCAAAACTAAACCACAAATTGGTGGATAAAATGAAGTCGGTGTGGTGAGAATCAAATAAATGAGGTCGGTGAAGGGAGGAGAAATCGGACTCCAACACAAACGGAGGTGGAGAGAGTTGTGGGTTTCACAATCGGGTGATAGAACTCTGGTCAACTACTGGAGTCCAGTGAGGGGAGTTCACGATTCTCTCTTTCTCGTAACACAATACAAATACTTTTTTATTTCATTCTCTCAAAATCCAAGTGGAACTCACATGTTGAGTTGTACAGCCACATCAGCATCTGTGGCCTCTATGTATGTTACACAGCTAGGTCTCCAGCATTACTGTTTACACCATCACTACCTATCCTTAACTTCCAGCCAACACCAATACTAATACAAAGACAATGACAATCAGAAAGGGGAAAATTCTGGGGGAGGGTTTAGCGTAACTGCCAATACAAACAGCATAGAAGAATCTACAATGACAAAATACATTATTTTAACTATGAACAGCTTTCATCCCAAAACAATTCCAGTAAAATCGTGTATATGAAAAATATTTACCAAAGAAAGTAAAATATCATGAACCACCCGCCCAATCTGATAACCCCACGCATCCCAAGTCCCAACCCCTTCCATTGCCCAAAATTATGTGTAGTTTCACCCAAAAGAAAGGTTCCAGCATTAGTTTCTTTCATGTGATTCAAACAGACCCCCTTCATTATCTTGTTTAATCCAATCAATACATTTCTGAAAATCAATAAAATTCAGAGGAACAGATCACAAATTAGTTTTCATTTTTTCAGAACAGACCACTCGGCCATCACCATGTGAAGTGGGTAGCTATACGCTCGCCAATTACTAAAACTAAGCTAAGTTTCACCCAAAGCGAAGGCTTTTTAAGCATCAAGATGCAAAATTTATCCAATAGTTTCATTCTAATGATTCAAATTCACCCATTTCCTTATCTCTCTCATTCAAGAAAAGACCCTACTGGGAAAAAAATCAAAAAATTAACATTGAAAACCATAAAACAAAGCAAATAGTTTAAGAGCAACAGATCTCTCTCACCATTTGAACCCGACCGCTTCGCCTGCTTGATCTTCTCAAGCTGAACCTGGGTGTCCATAAACAACTGCATCCTCTGAACCTCCAAATCTTTCGCAAACTGCATCCTCTGCTTCTCCAATTCAATCACCTGCCTCTGTTTCTCCCCCTCTACCCTCTGATAAATCTCCCCAAACCTCTCGATCGCCCTCGCTAAATCCCTCATCCCTTCAGCCTCGCCGTCCCCCCTCCTCCTCTGACCTCCTGCTCCTCCACTCTCCTCGCTCGTCTCCAAATCCACCTCCTCCTCATCCACCTCCTCTTCCTCAGCCGCTGCCGCAGCAGCCACCGCCGAGTAATTCCTCCTAAAATACGAATCCGAAACGACCGGAGCCGAATGATCAGGTCCCGGTCGTTTCTGAGGAAGCACAACCGGCTGCGCTACCACCGCAGCAGCCGGTTGAGGCTTCCTGTAGGGCAAAGGAAGAGCGAGTGGCGGCGACTGGGGAACCGAAACCCTAGATTTCCCCGCCGCGGTGGGCCCGATCAGGACATCGAGCCGGTCGAAGAACGGCCATGTGCTCGAAACGGCGCCGTTGGCATCTGAAACCCTAGCTTTCTCCACCTTGTATTTCTTCTTCAAGGTGTCGATCCGGTTCTTGCACTGGACGTCTGTGCGACGAGTCTTTTTCGAGTGGCCGTGACGGGCATTCACGGCGTCGGCCACCTCCTGCCAGTCCTTCTGACGGAGGTTACCGCGGTTCAGGTCGAGGTAACGGCGGCCCCATGCGTCGACGAGCGTCGACGTGGCTTCCTCGCTCCAGCAGTCCTCTCGAAACGGCAACGTCCGCGTCGGCGCCGTTTGGGGCGTCACCGATTCTATCAATTCACCCATCCTCTCTCACTCTCTCTCTCTCTCTCTCTCTCTCTGCGTGGGAATAATCGGAAATGTTGATCGATGACGGCGGTGGTGGTGGTGGCGGCGTTCTCTTTTTCTCTCTCTCTCTCTCTCTGGAAGGAGGAGTAGGTGGGGGGAATAGGAGGAGGTGGGGTAAGAAGTGGGGGATAAGGGAGATGAGCGGCGAGGATGCGCCGGTTGTCGGCTGACGCGTGAGGCGCATGATAGTAGTATATGTCTCTATGTATGTGCGTACGGTGAAAGCTGACCGACTCGGTGAGGTCGCCGTGGTGAGGAAGTGACGGACACGCGCTTGGGGGTTGGACCCGGTTGGTTTCGTGTCGGGTTTTTGTTTTTACGTTACGTCGTCGTCGTCGGTTTAGTTATTTCTTTAAAGATTATTTTCGGGGAAGGAAAGAAGGAGGGGAGAAAAACGGGGAAACGGAAAACGGAGGAGAGAGAGAGAGAGTGAGAGAGAGAGAGGGGATAGGTTTCTGTCCTTTTCTGCACGAATAATTATGGACGGAAATAGTAGGGCGGCAGATCTGTGTATGGATCTTATGGATCAAATTGTTGGGCCACCTCCTACTTTGTTAGGCACTTGGGCTATAAAGTTTGGGTCCACATAGATAGTCACTACACGCTAGTCAGTAGTCACACACCATTAGGGGAAAATTGTAAAAAGAACCTGACTTTTTCTCAAAATTGCAAATACTCCGTAGACATTTGAGTTTTTCATTTTGTCAAATAAACACCTAGACTATTTTAAAATTCATCAATGTCCCCCTATCGTCAACTTCCGTTAAGAGTCAAACCGGAATCCATCACTGAATCGCACTTTTTTCCCTTAAAATTGACCCAATTATCAATTTTAACCCTTGAAATGTTTTTTTTTTTCCCATTTCATATCTTCATTCACCCAAATTCAATAAATTCAATCTCTTGGTCCTCCATGGTTCCCAATTTCATGCAATGATTGGTTTTTCTTTAGTTACTTCAAAAACCATACCCCATGGTTCCAAATCTAGAAAAACGCCGATGTTCCCGCCGCCTCCCCAATCTCCTACACGATGACAACAACTGGTAACCGGGCTAGGCAGCGGTTTCGTCAACCCAAAACTTGTTTTCCTTTAAAACTTGTAAAAACTGGTGTGACCCAGCGATTGGACCAGGAACCGTAAAAACTGTTCGCAGTTCACTCGAGCCAGCCGGTTACCGTCCTCCACAAACAGACGCCTTCTCGACTTAGATCTTGACCTTGGGGTGGCAATTTTGTGCGAGGACTTCAGCCATTATCTCCTGGGTTTGCTTTGATTCGAACAGAGTAACGAACGTGGTCGTGGAGGAGTTTAGGGGACTTGAGGCGGTGGAGGAGTTTGGTGGATTTATGACGACGGCGGCAAAGAGAAGTGATGCAGAGACAGCAGAGGAATAGGATGAGGACGATGAACTCGTGAAGGTTTTTCTTTTTTTCCTCTTTAAGTGATTTTTTTTTTTATTTTGAAAAGGCTTTGAGTGATTTGTTCGATTCTAGTATATAGGAGTAATTGTTGTCCTTAGGAATTTTTATATTTTTCATATTTTGTATATTTCACTCATAATTACTTTATATATATAATGACGTAATTATGACGTCACGGTTCACCGGTAACCCGTTCGCTCAGTCCCTTCTCCGGTTCGTCCGAGGTTCAAAACATTATCGCCGGTGTCAAGAACGGTGTTGAATTGCGGAGTTTAATCTTCATAAGATGGGTCATATACGAACGGCATAGGAATTTTATTAATTTTTGTACTTTTTTTTCAATTTCCAATTCAATTTTTGGGCCTGTCATGGTGTTTCTGTGATTGGAAGGGAAAATATAAGATCAACATGTGGTTGATTCGATTTATTTCTCATGGAAAAATAATTTCCTGAAGATTTGAATCGAATAATTTTGGGGCAAATTGGATCAGATTGAATTTGGGTGACCAAAGAAATGAAATTGGAAAAAAAAACAAATTCAAAGGGGTAAAATTGAGAATTGGGTTAATTCTAAGGGGAAAAAGTGTAATTCAAGGATGGATTCCGTTTGACTCATAACGAAAGTTGACGACGGGGGGATATTGATGACTTTTAAAATAGTCTAGGTGTTTATTTGACAAATGAAAAGCTCAGGTGTCTATTTGTGATTTTGAGAAAATTTCAGGGATTTTTTCGAAATTTTCCCCACCCCTTTGAAACAAACACCTTTAGGACCCATTTGAGATCCCATTATATTTTGCATTTGTTTTTTGGATTGTGAAGGAGTAGATTTTATGGATTATTGTCAAAATATATTATTACTCCCTCCATTCCATTTTAAGTGGCCATGTTACTATTCTAGCTGGATTTGAAAGTTGTCTGTAATTTTCAATCTATAATACATAAAAAATGCAGTATCGATCTTGTTTGATAGAAATCAATGAGTTCTAAAATACAATCTTTCCAAAAGTATATAATACATTATAGATTGAAAGTTATCGACTATTTAAAAATAAAGTCAAAAAGGGAAAGTGGCAACTTAAAATGGAACGGAGGGAGTAATATATACAAGCCTTTGTAAGATGTGTGCAGGATACATTTTGCAACAAAGTAGTGCTTGAGAGTAATCATCAAAATTGCTAGATTGCTAATCTATAAAAGTCTTTGGGAGATATGTCCAAAATAGATTTTGCAACTGTTTAATATTTGAGATTAGTCATCAAAATAGATTATGATGAGGTTTTTTTAACCCATAATGCAAAATGAGAATGCAAAAGTACCACCTCGCCTGATTATCAATCTATGCCTCTATTGTGTGATTTGAGAATGTATTATGACAAAATGCATTCTCCATATAAATCAACCAAACACCGACAATGTAAAAATCTAAAATGCAGAATATATGATAATTTTGCTGCCAAATGGGCTCTTACTATATTTTGGTTTGAACTTTGAACAAAAGACATAGGCCTTTACAACCCTTTTTTTATGGCGCGGAGTCCTCTATTCCATAACGCTGCCCCCATCCTATGTCACACATGTGTCCAAAGTTAATCTCAGCTATTGAATCAAATCATTTCCTCACTTTGCACTTCTCCGTCCACCATACTCCTCCCTCTGAACCTTCTCCACTTTGCCACCACCCAGCAAAATTAGGATACCGACGCCCCATACTCACCTAACTGAGCCTCTCTCTCTGTTTCCTTCTCACTCCTCTACCATTCATGTGTTCCCCTCCCCTTCTTCTTTCTCTCTGTCTACAAATGAAATCTTGGAACCAATAAATTACCCAGACATTTACACTACAAAGTTGTGGTGATAAATTAGGACAGTGGGTTTGTAATCTTTGCAATTCCAAAATTTGAATGGAACTAAACTAAAAAAATTGACCAGAAAACCCATTCTACGGGATTCAAAAACCAGATCGGAACTAAAAAAAATACTTTGGAACTCTAATCGCTTTGGTGTTTGTTTATACGTAGAATTATTGTGGGGCCCACTTTTGGATCCCACATGAATAATCCAAACTGTTAGTTAATTTCAATATAGTATTTTGAATAGCCTTACAAAAAATCAACTCAATTGGATATGCGCTATTAGTTGATTTAATATTACAGTTTAAAATTCATAATTTAAGATCCTCAATTCTGAATGAAAAATCGAAGTTTGGATCAACCTTTCACACATATCTAATTGAGTTGGTTTTTTGCAAGGCCATTTGAAAAATTATTTTAAAATTAATGAATAGAATGATTTATTCTTGTGGGAATAAAAAATGAAAGCCACAAGCCGGTCTACATTTTTGGTACCCCAGACCTTCAGCACCCATAGTCCAGTTCATAAATAAGCATGCGAATATGTTATTATTGATATATGTTATCGCACCATAGCACACGCTAACATACGTTTAATTGTTGACTTGAGGATAGTTTGTCCTATTTTTAGGGGGGTTTTGGCAAGTTTTTTTTTTTTTGTTATTTTTCTTAAGTTTTATTACATTACGGTACAATTTTTACCTCCTATTATTCAGCTCGATGAGAGGAATAAAAAAAGTATAAAAGTATAGACAAAAGTTGGAAAAAGTTAATATAAAACAACGAAAAAGACCCGAAAAGTCAGTCTAACTAAAAAGATATAGGGCTTCTAATTGACCGGCCCTCTTTTGTGAGGGTGTACCCGCCTACACCCTGCCCATGTCAGCCTCTCCTGTTCAAGCCCATTTTCACACGCACACAAGAGTTTTTAATTTTCTGAAAAATTATCCTATGCGATCTTTGTAGTTCCCACCCAAACAAGCATGGAATACTCCCACCAACCTATTTCCTCATCAACTTCCTCTTTGTAGTTCCCAATCTGCAACTTTGGAGAAGTTCCAGTTCCACGCGACAAGTCACTGAAAAGGTATTCTTCCCATTCTTTCCCTGATTTGTGTCCCTCCGTCAGTAGGTCTCAGAGTTTCTCATTACATTGTGGACGCCATTATGCCAAACATGAACATGTATTGTAGTTTGGGTTTTCCTGTACAAATCTGTTTGCATATGTATGTTCCCATAAGGGAGGATCAAAATTTCAGAAATTTCTATGTTCAACTTCATTCCTCAGAATTACAGGACAATGGTGGATCAACAATGCAATACGGACGGACACAATAACTTTTTCTAATTATGTTGTGATTTTCCCTAATGTCCAAACCGTTAATGTTACTCTATTTTTTTTTCTTGTGAATTTTTCCCTTGGCAAGTTTTTGTTGTCTTCCAATCCGCTTTATAAATTGTCAGCATTTATAAAGACAAACACCATCTTTTTCTTTCCCACACCAACCCTTTGCCATTACCTCTATTTTTTCCCTTCGCTAATTCTTAACAACAATGTTCACTAATTTTAAATGACACTATGAGGACTTTTACTATGACGATGGGAGGAGTCAGGCAGGAAATTACCCGTATTATAGAAGTGTGCCAAGCAGCGCTTTTAATCACACATTGGAGGAGGGGAGGCTCAACTACGAGAAGTTCATCACTGATTATTTCAAGGGTGTTCCCTTCCAAAACTCTGCAGACACATCAGACGTTAACTAAGGACAATGGTCAGCTCCATATGCGACGGGTGTACCAAATGTTTAGGAGGAAAATTGTAACCACCACACTGCATATGGAGCACAATACGGTTGGAGTGGATCCGACACCTCCCAGTATGACACACATTCAGTCCATACCGAAAACAATAAGGAGGAGGAGGATCCTTATTTTTTAGATGCCAACTACGAATAGGTTTATGACATATGCGTACAAGTTGCAATGGAACAGGAGCTAGATTTAATGAATACAATTTTAGAACTTGCACCGGCGAAGAAATTAAAAACAAAAACAAAAGATCCCGCTCCACACATCCAGTCGATGTGGGTATGACTAGGTGATGTCCATATTGAAATCCAACCATCCTGATAAATGTCCTCAAAATTTTTCTATGACTAGAGATGCGTATTTGCTCCTCTGTCAGGATTTCATCCAAAAATACGGATTTCGTATGCCATAAAGTACTGTTGTGGGCATTTTGGAAAGTCTGGGAATGTTCTTATGCCTCTTGTGAGGGATGAGCCTGAAGCAAATAGACAAGCTTTCGACCGTGGCACGTCAACTATTTAGCAGTAAATTAGAAAGGTGCTGAGATGCTTGGATGAGATGTCAGTTGACTAGCTTCAACCATGGACCAAACAAGGAGAAGTGTAGACACCCCGATTTTGACCCGAGAAACTTATCAAGCATCCCCAAGGATGAAAATGCCCGATAAGAGCACGTAGAGCTTGATTGTGAACTTGGAACCCCCTCCTAAACCTCTCCAAGATAACCCGAGCCTACACCACCTTCTAGTACATTCAAAACCTCTTTTTTTTTATATATAATACGTCCCAATCCATTTTGAAATGGGGGATATGTGCACGTTTTACCAAAACGACTTGTTTTCCGACCTTCTGAGGGTAAAATGGTCACATATTTTGATGTACAAATCATATTGGGTTCAAACCACCTGGGTTAGAAAGTAGACTTGACAAGCTTTCCAACGCTTCAAACCATGCGCAAAAGGAGTTCGGTAGCACCCGGAGCGGCCCCGCGAAGTTTCATATGTTGTGCTGTCTCCTAATCCAGACGCCTGGATTACCCTATTCCAGGCGCCCAGACTCAATCCAGGCGCCTGGATTCCCATTCCAGGCGCTCGAACTCAATCCAGGCGCCTGGACTCCCCAATTCCAAGCGCCCGGATTCACTCCAGATACTTGTTGTCCAAGGTCAAGTGAGTGGGGAGGAGCATCTTGGAGGATTCTTTTGGGATTTTCTGCAGAAGTTTGTTAGAGAGAGTGGAGGGAATATAGGGTGCCCTATTGCCCCCTAACCTTGGCCCCTAAGGGGTTCTAATGGCCATTTTTGAACCTTATATTGCCTATATAAAGCCATTCACCTCCTTCATTTAAAGGATCAGTTCTCTCCTCACTCTCCTGCTGTTATGCTGCTGAAAATCATCCAGAAAATCCTTCTCCAATCCATTCCCCTTTGTTCTACTCATTTCTAGCCTAAAACCCCTTTTTTTAGCCTAAAAACCCAACTTTGATCATCAAAAACTCTCACATTTCAACCATCCATCATCAAACTCAACCAAAACCAAGACAATCAGTTTGTCTCTGTCCCAGAAGACTTCTTTCAGTTTACATAACCACCAAATAATACCCAAACTTGCTCCAAAAGTTCAACAATCAAGCTTCCAAAGGTAGATTTTCTACCAAAACAGTGTTCAAAGGCCCTGAGGGGACATCAACCAGGCTCTAGCTAGTCTTCCATACTGGCTTAGAGTTTGGGAAAGGTCTTAAACATCACAGAAAGATATTTCATTTTGGTGTTCCTGTACCAGATCCAGGCGCCTGGATTCTCCCATTCCAGGCGCCTGCATTCAATCCAGGCACCTGGATTTTCTCAATGTAGTCGTCTGGATTCCCCCTGGCTGTGTTTTTCTGCCTTATTTATTTTCTTTTGGTCATTTGAAGCATTAACAGGTCATTTGTGCATGCATTCATCACAATGTGACCATGAGAATCATTTTAAGGCATGGTAAATGACATTTTGGTAGCAAAGTCATGATTAAAATGAAGTTTTAAAGTTACTGTCTGGTGGGCCATCCAGGCGCCTAGATCGTCCCATTCCGGGCGCCTGCATTCAATCCAGGCGCCTGGATCTACCTAATCCAGGTGCTTAGCATGCAGTCCAGGTGTGATGATGCGAAGTTAGTGGTTGGTTTTCAGGGGCTGTTTGAGGCAGTCCAAGCATGGTTTAAAGAAGCTTAAGTGTTTTTGTGCATTTAGAGCATTCACTCGTGACATTTTGCACAAGCATCCACATACATTTCATTGATCTTTTTGATACATTTTCGTGCTTTCACATGAATACACATTCAAAGTCCATTCAAACAACATTTCCAAAATCCCTTAAGCATTTAGTAGAGACCGGTGGTTGCACCGGGCGAGAGGGGTGCTTTAAATTCCTTCCCTTCTCGTAACCTAGCTCCCGGACCCGAGAAATCTCAATAAACGCAGACCGGTAAAATACTTTCCATATCAAGGGCAAATGAGTCATTTTTCAACAGGTTTCTCGGGTACGGTCCTCAAACCCGGGTGGCGACTCCATTTAATCAATCAAAACTGTTTTCCAAACCAAATCAATTTCGTGGACATACTCTGCGGGGTGTTCACAAGAAGTCCAACCTTACTTGAGAAGTAGACCCATGTACGGCATTTTGAGTAATGAAACCTGAAAGCAATTGTTGTTTGGGAGAGAGAGAAAGAGAAGAGAAGTGTTAAGGTGTTAATTAACCCTAACACATAGAAGTCTTATTTACATTATGCATAAAATCAATACAAGTCATAGTTAACCAATGTGGGACAAAACATATTCTAACACTCCCCCTCAAGCTGGAGAATAAATATCAATAAGTCCCAGCTTGTTACACAATGATTCTAACCGTGGCTTAAATAATGGTTTAATAAACATATCAGCTAACTAAGTGCCGGTAGACACAAAGGGAGTAGCAATCACACCAACTGTCAGCTTCTCGCGAACCAAATGACAATCGACTTCTAGGGGTGAGCAAAAACCCGTCCGACCCGCCAACCTGATCTGACCCGACGGGTTTCGATCGGGTTCAAAGTGTGGTCGGGTCGGGTCGGGTTCGAGTTTAAAATAAAAAAAAATCGGGTTTCGGGTCGGGTGTCGGGTGGATATTTTGGAAATCGGGTAACCCTACCCGACCCGACTAAAACATATACTCTGACTGACTTGTACAGTTGTACACCTGTACCCTATCCAAAACAAAACCTCATGTTATACAGTTATCCGGTTGTCCCCCACCCAATACAAAACAAACCTAATCTTTTACTTTTTCTCGAGCAAATCCCCTCCCAAAACAAAACCTCTCTCTCTATACTATCTGGACTCTTTAAAATAGATCTGACTTGCAGATCCAAACCTCCAGGCTCCAAGCCTCCAACACCGTCTCTCTCCCTCTCTCTCTCTCTCTCTCTCTCTCTCTCTCTCTTCCATAGCCGCCGTCCACCGTCATCTATCTCCGAAATCGATCGCACACCCCCCGTCTCTATCTCCGAAATCGATCTCCCTCTAGGTCTCTCCCTTGGATCGACGACGACGACGGCCTCAATCAAGGATGATGGCGACGACGAAACAACGAGACAACCGGTCTATGTTTGTGTATGATCTGTGTTTGTGTATGATTTACGATGATTTGTTTTCAAAGATTACGATCTGTGTTTGCGTATACACTGTTAATAGTTAGTTTTCAAAGATTACGATCTGTGTTTGTGTATGATTTACAATGATTTGTTTTGTGAATCTGGAAACGTGATCTCCCTCTTTCTCTCTCTCTTTGAAGTCTGATATCAGATCTGGAATTTTGGGGATTCTTGCTAGTTGCAACCCGACCAACCCGAACCGAACCCGATCGGAACCCGACGTACCCGAACCGATCAGTTTCTAGGGTAGTTTGGTTCGGTTTCGGGTTCTGATTTTCCCAACTAGATCAAAATGGACCTGACTCGAACCCGACAAAACCCGACCAACCTGACCCGTGCTCACCCCTATCGACTTCAATATGCTTAGTCCACTCGTGAAAAACTGGATTAGATGCAATGTGGATTGCTGCTTGATTATCACAAAATAGATTCATAGGCAACTGCACATTGAATCCTATCTCCTCAAGGAAAGAGTGCACCCGCACAATCTCACATGTAGTATGAGCCATGGCTCGGTATTCGGCTTCTGCACTAGATCGAGCAACAACAGTCTGTTTCTTACTCTTCCAATTGATAAGATTTCCACCTACAAAGACACAATATCCTGTGGTCGATCGCCTATCAGATGGAGACCCTGCCTAATCAGAATCCGTGAATGCCTCAACACGCAAGTGTCCACTTGGTCAATAAAACAAACCATGCCCTGGATGAGCCTTAAGATACTTCACAATTCTAAGAACTGCTTCCCAATGTGGAAGACGAGGTGCAGACATAAACTGACGCACCACACTAACTGCGAAGGAAATATCAGGACGTGTGATGGTAATATAGTTCAACTTACCAACCAAGCGGCGATATTGATCTGGATTAGGGAGTAACTCCCCCTGGTCAACACATAGTTTCAGGTTAGGATCCATGGGGGTTTCAACAGGTTTACTTCCCAATAGTCCAGTCTCTTGCAAAATATCCAACACATACTTTCTTTGAGACAAGCTAATTCCATCTTTAGAGCGTGCCACCTCAACGCCTAAGAAATATCGTAATTTTCCCAAATCCTTGGTATAAAACTGCTGCTGTAGGAAGGTTTTCAACTCATCGATACCTTTCTAATCATCACCAGTTATAATAATGTCATCCACATAAACAATCAACAATACTTTTCCCCTCGCCGATGTGAGAGAAAAAACAGAATGATCCGATCACTACGATATTAAATTTCCGCTTTGATACCATGTTAAATTTCTTGGAGGGTTCCAACCTAAAACCAATTGGCAATAGGTGGAGTAACCTCAAGAATTTATTAACTAGACTTGGGTGGCTTAGATGAGCAATGTGGGATAATTTAACACTCCCCCTCACGTGCAGCCCGGATGCACGTGGAGGTACGAATTGAAAAGACTAGGAGATTTAACTCGGGCAAAGGAGACTTGACCACATGAGATGAGGCCACCCAAGACCTAGCTCCACCCAAGACCTAGCTCTGATAACCAATGTGGGACAAAACATATTCTAACAGCAATATCTGTTAATTTATGTCTCCTCAAAATTTACACATACTTTGAAGTCGTGTACGTATCCATGTTTGAAGGAAAACAACATATGTTTTATAGGATTGCATTGGGGCGGTCGACGGTACTTATGTATACTATAAACCTCCAAAGAATGAGGCACAATTTTTTTTTTTTATCAGCAACAAAATTTTATTGAAGATACTCGACGAAGGATACATCGAGGAGGAGAATAACGATCCAACCAAAAGTTGGATACATCCGAAGGGTAAAGCCCAAACAGCCTTGGGCCTAAGATGCTCTAATAAAACAATTAAAATATACCCAGAGGCCTTCAATGCCTAGATATAACATTAAAGCACAAAAAACTTAGCCCAAACACTTGAGCTAAGCCCAACCCCAAGAAACCCAAAACCTAACCCTAAAACACTGTGCAAAACATCTACCGCCACCACCGCCGCCACAACCTCTGACAGTCACCACCACCACCGCAGTCGAAACCGCCACCACAACACCACCAATCCACCTCCGGAAAACCCAAGTAATGGTGGAACGGACGACCAAAACAAGAACGCACTGTCCCGGAAGCTCCACGAGCCATTAGGCAAGGACTATAGCACCCATCAGTGGCCATAGCGGGAAACCACAGTGGTAACCACCCCCACCGATACATCGCCTCGCCGTTAAGCCAAAGTCGGAGATCCCAATAGAAACACCAGTCGGAGATGCACTTGAAGGAGGAAGCCGAGAAGCCATGGCAGGGGAGAGCAACAAACCCACAAAGAAATAGGGCCGGGGGGTCGGGAAAAAAAAGATTGGAGAAGGAGAAGACAAGAAAATGAGAAGCCTCACCGGAAATCCAATAAAGGACGCCGCCCTCGTCGATGACCAAGTCCCCCGTAGGGCCGCTCATTAGATGGTAGAGCAACCCCAGAAACATCCGGACGTGAGGTCCATGATGCCGATGATGCCCGCCACTTCAAAGGCACCGTCCGTCGCCCATTTGGTTGTCGATCAGATTTTGCTTTATAGAAGATGGAATGGCTGGAAATGGGAAAGATATGAAGGAAAAGGGAAGAGATGAGAGAGAAGAGAAATGGTAAGAGGACGATGGCTGCCTGGGGGCGAGGAGGGAGGAGGCGGCACCTCCCCCCCCCCCCCCCCCCCCCCTAGTAACAGGAATTTTAAAGTGTAGAAAAGGAGGGGCGGCTGCTCTTTTTTTTAGAGAGAGAAAAAGAATAGAAGGGTGGGTATACGATGAACGTTATGGTCGTGGCGGATTTCAATCTTTGCTTCACATTTGCATCAGCTGGGTGGGAAGGGTCTATGCATGACTACCATATTTTCAAGGACATCGTTCGTGTTCCCAAAAAAGATGATTACCCCCATCCTAAACCTAGTAATTGGGGTTCCTTCTCTCCTTCTTCCTTGTACACTTGAAAGTTTTTTTTTTTTTTTTTTGGGTAAATTACACTTGAAAGTTCCTAACATGCATTGTTAATATATTTTCATACGTCATTTCATATGTAGGCAAGTACTACTTGGTAGATGTTGGGTACCCTAACAAACCAGGGTACTTAGCACCATACAAAGAGTATAGGTACCACCTGGAGGACTTCAAGCACGGGAGACATCGAGTTGCAAGGAATGATCAAGAATTCTTTAACAAGGTGCACTCCTCCCTTTGTAGTTGTGTTGAGTAGGCTTTCAGTGTTTGGAAAGCGCGGTGGAGATTGATGAAGATTACACCCTTTTATAATTCGAAAGGGCATACGAGGATAGTACTCGTTTCGATGGCAATTCACAACTTCATAAGGCGTACCTGTCCTATCGACATTTATTTCCAACAAGCAGATATCTAGATAGAAGATTACGTGTTTGAGGATTTGCCAGATGTTGACCCCTACTTTGCGGAAGCAATTGACGAGTATGGTCTAGAGTAGGATGAGGACCATGATCCTGTCATCCTGCAATGGGACATTTTTTAGATTTAATGACAATTCAGTTAAGAAGGTACCAAAACGTGTAGGTGCGAGCTACGTGTAATGGTACTCGTACTATTTGATTTTTCATTTTGTTTATGTTTGAAGACCGATATGACTATGTTTTTGTACTATGGTAACTTTTTTGCAGTAAGTAACCATTAGCCATGGTTTACGGATGCATGCGAAGATGGTCACCCCGTTTTGCCTTTACAATGAGGTAAATAGGAGATCGCATTTGACATGCTTATGAATAACATGACTTTGCATTGGCATTTGTCCAAAATATTTTTGGATTTTCTTTTATGGTATGGCGAGAGAATTTTAAAAGCGAAAAATTATGATCAGAAGGTCATTGAAGTTACGAAAATAATTATCAACTTATTATAGACTATTTTTTGTATTGTTTATTGACTCGCGCCTAATAAAAGTAATAACAAGGAAAAATAAAAGCAATAGGGTGAATTGTGGCAACCTCAAATGAGTATCCCAGTAAAAATGAATTCATCCTGCAGTGCATTATATATCAAGGACAAATATAAAGCAAGCAATAACAAAGGTCTAAAAAAATGCCAATTGTGACTCTTTAGAAATTGTCATCCATCTTCAATGTCTCCAATTGCAGAAGAATTGTTTACACTAAATACTTCACGTATTGTAAAAGATTCAATTGAAGATCCACCCAACAAATTACTATAGGAATTGGATAACCAACAAAACGGCCATCCATACCCTTGTTGTTTTTCTCCAAATATCCTGAGGTTTACAGAAACTTTGGTACTCATACTATTTATAGTAACTTACAAGAAATGTGCGTACAAAAGATCAACTAGGACTGGTTTCAAGGTTTTTCTATACCAACTAGGGCATCTGAAATAGGAGGTAACGACATGCATCGACATAGAGAGAGGGGGAGTACGAGATTTTGAGAGAGAGAGAGAGAGAGAGAGAGAGAGAGAGAGAGAGAGACACACACACAAACACACACGGGTTGCAGAAGATGTAGATTGACAGGGAAGTCCGTCGGATGCAGTTTGCCACGACCTGGGTGGTCGGAGAAGATGAAGAGGGAAGAGCTTCCACTGCCAATCTCCAAACGCGATCTCATAAAGGGAAAGACCATAGTCTAAATTTTAGAAATTATTTGGGGTTAAAGGGTAAAATGGTAAATTGGAAACACAACTTGTGGTGGGCCGAATATGTGAGGTCTGGCCCATATTTGGGCTGGAAGGAGTTAGAGGGTCACACAGGGGGCCACAGAGGCCATCTCTTGTTTAAGGGCCAAACATGGTTATGGTTGTCGGTATTGATGCATGTTCCATTTAGCCAAACAAAAGAGGTGAGTCTTAGTGTCGAAGGAATAAGGCACCGACGCTAGCCATTTACATGATCACCAGGCCCATGGAAGCATTGATGACCAAAGACCTATATGATCGAAGGTTACATGGGCAGAGATCATATCCGGATCAAGGTAGTACTTGCCCGACTTTGGTAGTGTCGGGATGGGCAATAGGGCCTAACCCAAGACTTGACCCACGAGGGCTGTTAGAAGATTACAAGGGCACATGTTAAGGGCCACCTGATATTTGATGAGAAGCTTCTAGAAGACTACGTGGCTACTTTCTAGAGAATGTGTGATGAAGGGCGTCAGGAATGACGTCATGAGACTTGGAGAGCAAGCACATAGATGCCTATATATACCAAAGGATAAACCTTAGAGGTACACACACGATCTAATATCTAAATACTCTTTACAGGCTCATTCTTCGTTTACTGACTTGATCGTCGGAGTGTCCTTGGGCAAGAGGCCCAAGTGACACTAACTAGTGTTCTCTAGTTGTAGGTTCAAGTAAGAGAAGGAGCATCACCACCGTGAAGAGGAAGGCTCCGCTGTGAATCACCCCCCAACAATTGGCACACCCGGTGGGAGTATAAACCCACATTCGGTTCATGGTTGTTTCTCGGTGGCGTAAGGAGTATCGGATTCGTTTCTAATTGTACAAAATGGCAATTCTAGAGGAAAATCAGGTGGATGGCGACCACACTCCTCCACGCACCGCCACAAAGATGGTGGACACTGGAAAAAAGCACGTCACAACCACCTCACACCCGCCAGGCTTCGATGATGGGTTGGAAGGGCATGGCGATCACTTCGCTGATGCTCATGCACAAGCATACATCAGGGCCTTAGAGGATCGGATGCAAACAGAAGACAAGACCCTTGAAGCTCTAAGGGAGGATGTACATCTGATCGCTACGGTGCTACGCTCTGGTCAGGTCAACTCTTCTCACAATGACGGTGCTTATCGCAAATCGGTGAAGGAAAGGCTCGGCCACAGAATCATAGATGATGGGCGGCAAGAGAGGCTGAGTAGGTCGGTGTTTAATAGGCTTAGTACGATCCTCAGAAGAAAGCTCTCTCTCTCTCTCTCTCTACCATCAGCTGTCTGAGACGGCCAATCACCAAATGACAATTGACTGTCAGTATTACCGTAGGCACGGTCGCGCTAATGACAGGGGAGAAAGAAGATCTAGAGATAGAAGATCCTACCATTCTAAGTGGGACTGGTCTCTAAGTTGCAAATGCTGTCAATCTCTGCGGCGGAGCAAGGACCGATCTCCCATGGGGGAGAAGTACCGAACTTGAGAGGATAGTAGGGAACGCACCCTAAAATGTACAAGGGAACGTACCCAGAAAAGAGGAAGAGTCAGTCTCATAATGAGCGGTCTCCAAGGCGTAGCCGCAAGGACGATATGGAGGATGTTCGGTATACAACACCCAACAAAGAGTGCTCGGATGAACGGTCGGCCTCAAAGACTGACCGATCTGAAGAGGGCGAGATTCTGTACCAATTGACCTCTTTGCCCTTCTCTGACGAGATTCTAGCCGCTAAGGGGCCGAAGAACTTCAACCCACCGAAGTTCCTGAAGTTTGACCCTAAGACGAGGCATATGCACACCTGGTGCATTTTAAGAGTTGGAAGTAATTCAGTTTGGCAAAGATGTTGAAAATTCAGTTTGGGGATATTCAGAAGTTGTTCGAGAGATCTATCAACATTCCACGCCACAAAGAATTACGTGATGACATTTTTGATCAAGTAAGGTGTTGCATTCATTAGAGGCAACAGAGTTAATCCATGTTCAGCTAGAATGAGCTTCAGAAGCATCCCCCCACCCAGCTGGCTATTGCGATTGTACTATCAAAATGACACACAAATTGCCATGCGTGCACGATCTTGCAAATTACCATTCCCTTTCCATTCCAATTCCATTATACAGTATCCACGCTCATTGGAGTGGGTTGTCTATGCACGCACACAGGTTTAATGACGAGGAGCGCGACTCGACAGGACATCTCAGATTGTTGAGATATTACATGGGATTGATCCATGTATGCGATAACATATGACAGACAGGTTTATCAATATGATGGATCCATCTCATAGCACAGTTCCAGCCCCATCGCACAACACAACACAAACCATAGAAGTCGACCTGTAGGTAGAGACAAGCAAAGTAGATATCACATACCTTCTTTTTCAAAAGCATCCACTTCAGAATCTGGGGTTGCATCTATATCAACTTCGAATGTACCGGTTGCTCAACAAACTGCAACATCGCAAGTGAAAGGGAGAGGGAGATGTGGGAGGGGGTCTGGGTTTGCAACACTCAACTGACCCATGCTCAATCTCCATTTCCACCCATCCCTAATCCCTACATTCAACTACCTGAGGCTTATCAGCATTATATTTCCCACACTGTTGACGTCCGATGTAAGTGGGGTCAATGTGGAGTTAGAGAATGCATTTGGGTGTCTTTAAAATGCATTAGAAACATGAGGAGTGTACATGGTAATGTGGGGGAGTATATACAAGTGTGTAGGGCAAGATTTTGAACAAAATCATATATATATCTCCCAATAGACTGGCCCCCTCTTCTCTCTCTTCCCTCTAAAAAATTCTTCAAAACCTCCACCAAATGTAAAAAAACATAATAAGGCAAGACAATGCCTGTGCAAGTTGAATTTAGTTATAAAAAAACATAATTTAGTTGAAAATATAATTTGAGTTAACCAAATTAAAATTAAATTAAATTAAATTAATTAATTAAATAAATAAGATAAAAAAATTAAGAAATTAAATTAAAAAAGAATTTAGTTAAAAGGGCGGGGGTTGGGGGCAGAGAAGCTGCTCTCAGAATAAAAAAATCTGATTGTATGTCTTGAGTCACACACATGCCACACCCTTATGTGTGTGTGTGTGTGTATAATCAATTACACCTTGCAACCCTCAAGTATTCACACATGGAAATGAGTCCGAAACAATTAATTTTTTTTTCCCTTTGAACATTTATATTTTGCATAAACCCACATTAAATTTCAGAAGAGTTATTTTATTTTATTTTATTTTTACGGGTCTTTACAAGGCTGATTATAATTGGATGGGTTTGCGCGGGTCCATGAAAATAGGTTCAAATTGCAACCTCTAATTAAAATATTTGATTTTAGCAAATGCTTTCCTCATTTGCTAAAATCAACTATTGATTTTATCAATGTTGATTTCATCAGATGGGAAACTTATGATTTTGAGTTTTCCATTTGCTAAAAAAAAAACTTTTAGCACCCCCAACTCCCATTTGCTAAAAGCACCAAGGTGATTTCAACAACTTACTTTTAGCAAAAGAAGTATGTGTGAGTAAATTGATTTTTAGCACCTTAGCTTTTATCTAATGAGAATCAAAAGCAATTTTGAAAACATAGCTAAAACTCAACTTTTACGGGATTTCCCATTTTAGCAAATAGGAAACCATTCTAAGTTTTCTAAATGATAAAATGAGAATTCCCATTTTAGTTGAGTTCTATGGAGGGGTGATAAAAATCACATCGTGTTCCCCAATGATAAAATCTTGTTTGATAAAATCTCCACCTAATGCCTTATTTTTACCAATTTCCCAATAAAATCTAGTTTTGATAAATCAGTTCCTAGCTTTTAACATTTGAGGAATAATTTTGATATAATCTCCCATTTTATCCGATTTTATCATTTGAGAAACACATTTGTGAAACTATTATGAATTTTATTTTTAAAAGTTATGAGAAGCAAATGTCATATTTCTTAATGAAAATGTTATGAATCATATTACTGAAAAGTTATGAAACGCACCAAAATTTTATGAATATTCATGAGGTAGTACAATTTGACCCACATATTAAGTACATATGATGCACACCTTTAAAAGGTGTATATTGTAGACTCTCCCAAGAAAGAAACGTTGATTTCCCCAAACAAAAAATCAAAGTGGAAGAACGAATTGCCTTTCCTTATATAAGCCTTTTGGTTACACCTGTCAAAGATAATAATGTAACAAATGCAAAAGAGAGGTTGTGGGGCTAGGGGTGAAATCTGTTCGGTTTCGGGTGATTTTCTCCAGGACCGATTTGGTTCGGTCCATGCATTTCAAGGATTGATCCCGATCGATTTATTTTCGGTTCGGTTTCGATTCGGGGTGGAGTCAGTTCATTCAAGGATTTCAGTCTGCCCGAAATGGGCAAGCTTGAGCCAAGTTAAAAACTTAATTTTGGGCCAAATCCACCACTTCTACGATTTTTTTTGGTCCAACACAGTTTTTGTAAGCAAATTTTATGGGCTTGCATGACCCATTCATTCCATGGACCTGGGGTTGCTGCTGTGCAACTTCTGCAAAGCAACTGCTACACACAATCCGGGCCGTCTACGTACAAATGTTTTCAACGGTTCGGATTGAAAACAAACTATTCGCGCGAATAGTTCCACTATTTTGTTTGAAATCTGGGTCGTTCATCAAAGCAACGGACAACCCAGATCGTGCACAACAGCTGATGTGCACATGTTGCACAATAGCAACCCTGCATCCTCATTCCAAACCCACCAATTGACGATTTTTTTGGCCAATTCCATCTTTTTGGGCATATCCAACAACTTGAGTCGTGAAAAGAAAGGAGATGGAGACGTGAGTCGTAAGAAGAGAGGAGATGGAGACGTGAGTCGTTAGAAGAGAGGAGGAAAAAAAGAGGAATAGATATGGATCTGCGAGATGGAGTGGTCGACTGAATGATTTAGGGTTTTGGTTTTGAGGGGAGTAGATTATAGATGGACAGCCCAGATAAAAAGAAATAGATATGGAAGGACGAGATTAAACGAAATATAGAAATATAAAATAAAATCTTCGGTCTACTCGATTTGGTTCGATCCGATCCTACATCAGCCCAATATTTTTGGTTCGATTCGGTTCGACATTATTTCCAAAAAAATCGAACCGAACCAAAATCTAGAATTTGCGTCAGAATCAAAAGCTATAATCTAAAATTTGTATCTATGGCTATCGCAATCACGCACTAATTTGTTTGTAGTCACTCATTGTGCCAAGTAATTTATTGACAAGTGCTGATTCAAAGTACAGTATTTATTCTTGGTCTAAAATTTGATCACACTTAATTAGCTGTATATAGTACGTGAAATATGTTCAATCATACAGAATGTGTAAGAAACGGGAAAGAAAAACATGAAAAGGGACAGAAAACGCCTAGCACTGCAATGCACCGAATGGATCTCGGCTGTCGGCTGCTGTTTCGTGCGCCTCTTCATGTTTTTTTTTTTTTTTTTTTTTTTTTCCGCACCACTCCTGCCAAGTGCCAACCATAACATATTAATTACGCGCTACATTATATGCTAATCACATTTGTTGCCAATTGTTGTGAAATAAAGCCACCGCATAGATTCGATGAGTAGTATTGGATTAAACCTCACAAATGCTCTCCAAACGAGGCCTCCAGACGCCGCCGCGCCTCCGCCGTCCGTTCCTCTGCACCGGCACCTTCCCGGCCATAATCTCACTGAAATACCGATCATAAACAAAACGCTTCGTCGTCACAGAATTGACGGTACTCCGCATAAATTCCCTCTTTTTCTTCCTCGTCGACGATGCCGACCGGGTCTTCGCCGGCAACAGGAAGTATATCTTCCCACGCTGAAGCTCGGCTTCCGGCGGCACGGTCACGATCTTTCGATGAACCGTGCCATCAGAGGAAGGCATAAAAGAGGGTGTTTTCAAGACGTGGTTCGGGTGAGATCTCATCAAATCGGATGCCTGGATTAATAGTGTGCCGCGTATCTCTTGGAGGCGGCCGTTGGGGTGTACGATCCGGATTACATCGAGTGACCCGAATGGGAGGATACAAGAGACGCACCACTTCATGTTGTTGATCTTCATGGCTATGTTCTCTCTTTCTCTCTGTTTCTTGAAATCCAGGAGGGAGAGGAAAGGAGAAATAGAGGAGGAAGAGGGTTATGCCCATTTCTGTTAAAGTAGTAGTATAAGTAAGCAATAAAGTGGGAAATTATTGAGCAATAATGTTTCCCTTTTCTCTCATAGTGAATCCGTATGGTTCTATATACTTGGAAGTTATCGAGCAGTAATGTTTCCTTTTCTCTCTGTTAGTAAAAATTTGTTGGAGATTAATCTGTTAAATTTATCAATTTCAATGCAATTCCGAAGGTGGTTGAAGTTTTTGTTGGTTTTCAAGTGGAGCAGTGAAATGGGGAGGAAGAGGAGGTCTGGGTAGGGGGTAGGCGGCAAGCCCCTCCCCTGGAGAAACCCTAACTTTTAGTCGCTTGATTGAGGGGGTGTTCCACATCCACTAACTTGGTTTTTTTGGTTTTTTGGGATGTTTTAGTTTTGTAAAAAACTAACTTGCTCCACTAACTAGTTTTTTGGTTTTTAGTTTTGCAAAAAAACTAACTTGTTTCACTAACTTGTTCCATTAAACTAGTTTTTTGTATGTTTAGTTTTGCAAAAAAACTAACCTGTTCCACTAACTAGTTTTTTTGGCTTTTTTGGTTTTTAGTTTTACAAAAAAACTAAGTAGTTTTTTGTTAGTGGAATGACATAGTTTTTGAGTTAAAACAAAACTGTTTTTTTTTTAGCGGAACGGGGCCTGAATGAGAGTGAATCTCTAATTTGTGTGTAAGGTTGAGCTCCGCATTTGATATGAAAACTCTACTAACAAATTTTCATTACACCCTCTCCTAAATAAACAAAATTTTGGTTACACATATTTTCAAAATCCAATCAAGTTGATTTTTTGAAGCGATGAAGTATTTTGCGGGCTCTATAATATGAACGGTTCAGATCAACATTTAATACACCATGATGTCCAAAAAAAATAGTGTTGGAAAAGAGAAATTTTAAACCGACTATGTAAAGAATGCTCTCTCTAAATTTTTTAATTAGATTTGAACAACCCCTTGAACTCAACTCGGCTAGTTCCCTCTCCTTATAATCGAATTATAAATTTTACTCAATGCGACATACAGATATGCGAGGACAAAAAATAGGTCCCACTGTATTGAATAATTGACGAATAATTGACTAAACATTAACATGTTTCCATGTTCTTAAGAAACTTCTATTCAAAAGATATTATGATATCCTGGTTCAAAAAACTAAAAAAAAATTATATGATTGATTTGATGCCCCATTTTTTCTTTCTTTTGGCAGTACTTCGGAAGATTGATGCTCCATTTGTATCAGCGGCGTAGCCTATAAAAGTTTGATCTAAAAAGGAGTAGTACATTGATTTATTTTTTCGTTCTTATATAATATTTTCCTGCGTTAGTTATGGAGTAGCACCTCTTAGTTTTGCGTCAAGTTTTTTTTTTTGTGTATTATTGGTTCGTTTCAATGAAAGAAATTGAACCAATAAAAAATTATGATCTAAACTCTCTATTTTTTAATAAAGATAAAAATAAGTCAAAAAATCTGTCTTTTTGATTTACTTTACTTATTTAATTTTTTTGAGTTTTATAATAGTTTTCTACTTTTTCGATGCCTTTCATCAAGACGAACTGATAATAGACAAAAATTGATTAAAAAAAAAACTAAAGTGAAAAAAATCAAATGAAGACGAAAAATAAGTCAAGTGACTTACATTTCTTCTGAAATGTGAATTTCAGTGTTTGGAATGGTCAGAATGAATTTTGAATATGATACTGTAGTGTTTGGGAGCAATAACCAAACTTAGCAACCTTTTAACATGTTACACCCTCAATTTTCAACATAATAAAATATACATTTCGCAATAAAATAATCAGATTGTTCCATGCATATATTCCAAAATGTCTCCTCACAATGTTTCCAAAAGTCTCCTCGCAATAAAATAATCAGATTGTTCCATACATATATTGAAAAATGCACCCCGCTCGCCCGGGAAATTCCCGGTCTCTACTGAATAATTTGTGGGATTTTTGTGGAAAATATTTTGTTATGGAAACTTTAAACAAATATATGAATAAAATAACGAAACCATAACGGAAATAAAATTAAATACAAAAGACTAAATGGTAATAAACGGAAAACAGTGGGGGGAAATTGTAAATAAAAGAAAATTTTAAACGAACAGAAAGAAAAGAAAACAGGGGCTAACAGAGAAGAAACAGAGGAAGAGTTTTTATTTCAAACAGGAGCCGTACGGCTCCTTTGCTGAGGCCGTACGGTTGGTACTGCAAGCCGTACGGTTGGTACTGCAAGCCGTACGGCTTGCGCACAACTACATTTTTAAAATTTTTGTTTCGGGACCAGTGACTCCAAAATTTGTTCAAAGTTTGATTTTTCTCTTTCAAATCAGCCCCAAATAAACTGTTTTTGTTTGAAAACGAGTTGCTGAAGTAAAATTTACTTCCGATGTGGATCGTACCGTGCGTTTATCGAGAAAAATCACCCGGTACAGGTCCGAAAAGCCGGTTTTTGTTTCGAAAATGATTTACCGAGTTAATATATGGTTGTTGAAACCATTATCAACTCGGGAACACACTCGGAGAGCCGAGATTGAAAACCGAAGCTCAAAACGATTACTGTACCTTTCTGGAACTCGAAACAGATGCTGGAAACTTTGGATTTTTCATGTCCGAACTACGGAAACGAGATTTGATATAGCTTGGAGTGGTATGGAGGATTTGGTTTGGGAGAATTGGAAGGGAATGAAAAGAGCAAAGGTTCGGGAAAGTTTACTGGTGGTTTCGAATGAAAATTTCGTCGGAAAACTGAGCGAGGACTTTTTCTGGGTGTGTTTTTCTCTTGTCTTTAGAGGAGAGCATGAGGGTAGTATTTATAGACAAAGAAAAACCACAGAATCACGCAAAAGATACGGAGAAATGATGAGATTCCTGAGCTGTTGATTTTTCGGGATTTTTTTTGCAGAGGATAACGATACCCACCGTACGACTCCTAAGAGGGGCCGTACGACTTGCAAGTTGAAGTTGCACGGCTTGTAAAGGAAAAAGTGAGCCGCACGGCTTGAGACAGGAGCCGTACGGTCTGTGTGATGTTCCCAATTTTCTGGACATGTTCCAAGGTAGTTTGATCATTCCTTCGTCATTGGGGATGTACGGGTATCAAAATTGGGGTGTCTACAGTTGCCCCTCTTTGGCGAGACTTGGTCATCATTCTGAGATGCAAGTCACGTCAAAGATATAGACGTCCCAAATTTGAACATCCCAGTGCGAGAAAACAGATATACAAAATATGGTCGAGCACGGAGCTTTCTACGTACCCTGTTTGTAGGGATCAGACCAATCGTAGTTCGGGGCTATGCATGTAAATAAGAATTATTGCAAACTTACCAGAATCGGACTGTGAGGATTGCTAGCTTGTTTTTCAACAAGGGAAAAACGAATCATGTGTTGTGAGCGAAACCAGCGAGTGAGGTTCTGTGAAAAACTGAGTCGTGTGTGAAACCAACGAGTGAGGTTCCATAGTGTGCGAAACCAGCGAGTGAGGTTCCATGAAAAACTGAGTCGTGTGTGAAACCAGCGAGTGAGGTTCCGTGAAAAACTGAGTCGTGTGGGAAACCAACGAGTGAGGTTCCATAGTGTGTGAAACCAGTGAGTGAGGTTCCATGAAAAACTGAGTCGTGTGTGAAACCAGCGAGTGAGGTTCCATAGTGTGCGAAACCAGCGAGTGAGGTTCCATAGTGTACGAAACCAGCGAGTGAGGTTCCGTGAAAAACTGAGTTGTGTGTGAAACCAGCGAGTGAGGTTTCATAGTGTGCGAAACCAGCGAGTGAGGTTCCATGAAAAACTGAGTCGTGTGTGAAACCAGCGAGTGAGGTTCCATAGTGTGCGAAACCAGCGAGTGAGGTTCCGTGAAAAATTGAGTTGTGTGTGAAACTAGCGAGTGAGGTTTCATAGTGTGCGAAACCAGCGAGTGAGGTTCCATGAAAAATTGAGTCATGTGTGAAACCAGCGAGTGAGGTTCCGTGAAAAACTGAGTCGTGTGGGAAACCAGCGAGTGAGGTTCCATAGTGTGTGAAACCAGCGAGTGAGGTTCCGTGAAAAACTGAGTCGTGTGTGAAACCAGCGACTGAGGTTCCATAGTGTGGGAAACCAACGAGTGAGGTTCCGTGAAAAACTAAGTCGTGTGTGAAACCAGCGAGTGAGGTTCCATAGTGTGCGAAACCAGCGAGTGAGCTTCCGTGAAAAACTGAGTTGTGTGTGAAACCAGCGAGTGAGGTTTCATAGTGTACGAAACCAGCGAGTGAGGTTCCGTGAAAAACTGAGTCATGTGTGAAACCAGCGAGTGAGGTTCTGTGAAAACTGAGTCGTGTGGGAAACCAGCGAGTGGGGTTCCATAGTGTGTGAAACCAACGAGTAAGGTTCCGTGAAAAACTGAGTCGTGTGTGAAACCAGCAAGTGAGGTTCCATAGTGTGGGAAACCAGCGAGTGAGGTTCCGTGAAAAACTGAGTCGTGTGTGAAACCAGCGAGTGAGGTTCCATAGTGTGGGAAACCAGCGAGTGAGGTTCCGTGAAAAACTGAGTCGTGTGTGAAACCAGCGAGTGAGGTTCCGTGAAAAACTGAGTCGTGTGTGAAACCAGCTAGTGAGGTTCCATGAAAAACCGAGTAGTGTCGTTTTCGTGAAAAATCAAAATAAGTATCTGACGAATTTTAAAAACAAATGATTTTTAAAAGGTTTGATAAAATCTGAGAAGCATACCTTGCAAAGGGGGTGCATTGCAATTTTCCCATCATAAGAGAGAGAGAGTCGTGCGGCTTACAACCTTAGCTGTCCGGTCAACAACTTCAGTCGTGCGGCCAAGGCATCGATTTGGGGCCGAAACAAAACCGTCGTGCCTCTTGAAATTTTGTTTCTCATTTTCCAAATATCAGAGGCGGTTCTGGTGGAGATAATCTCTCCTTCAACCGATTTCTTTCTCCTTCAATCGGTTTCTTCCAAAATTCTTCAAAATTAGAGATCCAAAACCTTGGTTCTTGCAAAACCCGACATCCATGTCTGATATTCCAGCCGACGGGAGTGGTTCGACACCGTCTGGTATGTCGTCGCCAGAGCACACAGAGGAGACGGCGGTGTTGTTGCCGTCCGATGGTGGTCCGACTCTATCTGTTCCGAGTGGGAGTGGCACGGTCGAACCAGATCCAACCCACGAGGAGGGCCGCGCGGCCTTGATTGGGGAGCAGGCCCACCATGCAGCCGAGCTTGGGGAAGGAAAAGGTCATACCCTCGTGCATGATGGCGGGATGTCCTTGCACGGTCCAGAAGTCGCTCAAGTTGAGACCCCTGAGGGTCAGGCTATGGATGAACCTGTGGGAGGGGATGAGCTTGGGCCAGGGAGTATGGCAGTTGATGAGGGCGGTACGGAGCAGGAGGGAGTCTTAGAGACCACAGTGCAGGTGGTAGCCGCGGGGCTGGTAGTAGTCGTGGTGGTGACCATGGGACTGGAGGTGGTGGCGAGTCTGGCAGTTGTCATAGGCCTAGGCGTGTCTGTAGAGCTCCTGTTAGCAGAGAGACTGACCAGGTATCCTTTGTATTCTATCTTGAAATTTGCATGCTTTTGACTGTTTACTGACGAATTCTTTCCTTTTTGTGCAAGATGTACCTCTCCCTTCGCCGCCTCGCAAGAGGCCTTCGATGAAGAATGTTAGCGGAGCTCAGAGGCATGTCCCACCTGTAGTCCCATCGTCTGACAGAGTGTTGCGGTCTTTAGTTGACAGGCTGGAAGAGAGTGTTCCTGGGAATTTGGCAACTGAGTCGCGGTGGGCTCCCTGGAAGATAGAGAGCAGCGGTAGTAGTGACAGTGGCAGTAGTGGTATCGGTGATAGCAGTGGTAGTGGTGACAACAGTGATAGCAGTGGTAGTGGCGACAGCAGTGATAGCAGTGTGAATGACTATGCAGACCTCCCGAGTACACCTGAGGAGCACCGGCACTTGGCAGTGGGCCGTCGTCGTGATTTTAAGAGACGTCGCACTGGTTCTTAGGACGAGCCTACGTGCTCGGTTTTGATTTGGGCGCCTGTTTGCCCATCTTTGCTTTTTTCATGGATATAGCATGCGTGCTGTGGTAGCTTCTGATGTTGGGCCTGTTTTGCCCGTGGATAGATGTACTTTTGCTTTCATTACATGGATGCTATTTGGTTTTTATTCATCAGACATGTTTATCATGCTTCACACAGGCAAAATTTGGAGTTTGACAGTCCAGTTTTGCATACACACGCTTTAAGGGTGGCAGGAAACTGACGATATGTGATACGTGCCCCGATGCTCCTTGTTCGGTCAATCTCGGGCTTCAACACTTCCGGGCTTCAAACTTTTCTATTAACTCCACCAAATAATCTCGTATGATCCTCATGAACTCTTGTCATGGCTTGTTGAAGCTGTTGACACCAATGTAGCAAATTTCAGCGTATCCGAGATTTTTGGAGTATCCGTTCATCCAAATGCGATTTAAAATTGCCAAGCGACTGCCCCAACAACTTTCAAATACCCATTGCAACTTGTTTGCACAAGAGAAGTGGTGAAAAATCTATCTGAACAAGTCCTGAGGTCAAAACCAAAGTTTTATTTCTGATCTGTTAGGGTTGGCCGATCGGCCAACATAGGTTAGTCGTGCGACTGTTTCTGTTGGCCGCCCAGCTATCTTATCAATCCGCCAGGTTTCTGACTTCCTGGCAGGCCTCTGGGCTTCTTCATGGTCTTTTGCTGACTTCTAGACATCTCTCAGTGTTGGGGTCTTCCGGTAAACCCAATTCGAAAATGTTTTGCAAATTATGAACGACCGAGTTTTGAAAACGACAAGCAACCAGCAAATGAGGCTTCGTGAGTAGTAAAAAGTGATTAGAGTGAGACAGCGAGGTGTCCAAAGTGATTTAAAGCGTGTCAACAGCCATGGGTAGGTCGACTACTCAGTAGGTTAAGTTCTTGTGTGTGAGAACCAGAGCCAATCAACTTTCGTGACCATCCAAGACAGAGCAATGAGGCTGTTGACGAGCGAGACCGGTGCGGGTCCCTAAAAAGGTTTATGCAGGACCTGTGAGGTCCCAAAAAAAAAAAAACTTGGTTTGAGTGAAAGTCCCTCAAAGATTAGAGTGAGACCATCGAGGTCTCTCAAAGGATTAGCGCGAGACCAGCGAGGTCTCGTAAAAAGCATTAGGTGAGAAATGTATCTCCAAAATTGATTAAAAAGTTTGTCCATGAGGACTCTTGCGTGAGACTCAGGTTTCGACACTTGATGACACAATGATAACATTCCCTTTATTAGAAATTAGGTGGTGCAGCAAGGTATCTCTTTTTGCTTTGCTGTCTTTCCTTTTGGACAGGGTCTGGGTTTAAGGTTGCTTCTGATCAGGACTTTTGAGCTTCTGGGCTTTCTGGCTTTCTGTGAGGCTAGAGGTTTTTGGCATTTTCTGCCCCAAGTCTTGAACTCAGGTGTATGCGCTTCTCCCAGTAGATGGCGTTGAGCTGATGTGCCGATAAGCTTCAGTTCTGAACCCCTCGACTCGTTCATCCACACATAGTCTCTTCCATGCATTTGAAATCATCTTCCACGAGTTTAAGAATGTCAAGACTACCAAGGGTTGACTGGACAAAAGACCTTGTGTGAATTTGGACAAGGCCTAGACGATACGAGTGACTTTACAAAGATGCCCTGATTTGGGCGGAGATGACATACTCAAAAGGGGGTAGATGTGGACAAGACTAGGCTGACTCAACAGACTCAAAAGAGTGACTTCCCTGAAGGTGCTCCTGACTGGGTGGAGAATGACTACTCATGAATTTGGCAGACGCCGGTTATTTTGACCTTGTGACAAAGGAATGAACTCTGACAAGATTATGTTGACCTGAAAAGACCTTTAAGTGATGACAAACTCGAGAATTCGGGAAATGGCAGAAGGTGCCCCATAATTGATGTTTGAAATTGTCATAAACTTGAGTCTTTTTTGTTTTGCAATTGTGTTTACTCCGTCAAATGATGTTCATTCAAATTGATTATCAAAACACAAGAATTCTTATTGTGAACCCATGCCCTGGGATGCTGATCTGCTGATTTTTCATTGAGGTGCCCCCGGTTTGGACTTTTGCTTCTGGCAGATGCTGGTCTTATGCAATGCCTTGCTCCCGGGTTGCTGATGAGGATCTGAGCTTCTGGCGGATGCTGGTGTTTTGTAATGCTTTGACTTTTGACCCGGGTTGCTGATGAGGATCTGAGCTTCTGGCGGATGTTGGTGTTTTGTAATGCTTTGACTTTTGACCCGGGTTGCTGATGAAGATCTGAGGTACTCCGGTTTGGACTTTTACTTCAGACGGATGCTGGTGTTTTGCAATGCTTTGACTTTTGATGATATTGTTCCACTAGATCCTCGCTATCAAGCTGTGCTTTTCAATCTAAACGGACTTTATTTAGGTTATAACAGGGTCAAGGCTTTGGACTAAACCAAGAAAGGATAGTAGGCTAAAAAAAATTTCATTTTTCTTCTGGGTTAAAGCTAGCAGCTGTCTTGAACTCTTTTTGTGTGCCATTTCTGTTTTCTTCAATGTTTTCCTTTGTGCCCCGTTTTGGCTTTTGATGGACACTTTCTTTCTTTCTTCCTTCTTCAGTGCTTCGCATTTGGTTGTCCCTATGAACTTGGCATTTTCATTCTTTTGAAATTTTGACGTGCTGCTGACAACCATGCATTTGGCACTTTCGCCTGGACATCCTGCTGAAAACTATGTATTTGGCACTTTCACTTCTCTTAATTCACCCCAGTGTGAGGGATAGCTGCCTAGCTGGGTTCTTCTTCAAAGAAAATGATTCAGGCTCAAAAGGGCTATCAAGGGATATATTTATCTGGGGAATAAAAACAAAGAATGCCTTTCTTCATTTTGAATCGCACAACTTGATAGAAAGAATTTGTACATGCTCTGACTTTTTTCTGGACCTTACTTCAAAGTTTTGATCCAGCGAGCTTTTTGCCTTAACTTTTGCCTAGGCCACCCTTGCGGGTTTTCAACCAAGCAGGGTTTTTTTTTTTGGTGCCAAAGCATTGCTCATTGATGACGTTGGAGAATGACGCCTGGAATTCCTTCTTCATATGAGAGCTGAGGGTTCAACCATTTCGTGTTTTGAAGTGAATATCATGAATTTCAAATGATGGTGGAAAACAATTCCATTTTCAATGATTAATGCGAAAACTCAAGTTTATTATGACAATTCTAACACAAAAGCGTGACATCGATTCTCAGGAGTTGCGACCGAACCACTGAGGGCTGCCTACGTATCCTTTTGCAAGGAATCAGGTCGTGACGTAGTTCGGGACTACAATGCTGACTCTATTTTTGGTTTTTCTCTTTTCAACAAGACAGACTCGAATATGAAGACAAACATCAAAGTAGAAATACAAACTGGCTCAATAAAAGAGAAGACTCTGCCTCGAAACTTGAAAACTCCCAAAACTCGTGGAAGAATGGTCTATCGCATGGTCCTTGGCGGTTCATTCTTGTTTTGCTGGTCTTGACATCAATCAGCAATCACCCATGGGTTCAAAGTGAATATGAGAATTGGGACTTGACTGGGTGTTTGTTTTTGTTGGTGGGGAAATGATGGTTTCGCTGTCGATGAGGTTCTGAATTCTGTGACAAAGGCGATGGCACTCATCGGTATCGTGACCGGGCATTTGGTGAAATGCACAGAAGGCATTGGGGTTATGGTAAGATGGAACCTTCTGAGGTAGAGGAGTTGGAGTAAGTGGTTTGACATGGCCGGCTTTGAGGAGCTTCTCATAGATCAAGGACAGAGGCTTGGAAATTTGGGAAACAGTTCTTTGTGTTTTTTGAAAGTTGTTGGTTTGGGTTTTAACTTTGTTGGCAGGCATGGCTTCGTTGAAATTTTGGGTTGTGGAGCTTTGGTCATTTGAAGTGGAGCCAAGGGGGATCTGGTTGACTTGAGCATTGGGCTTGTGTTCAGGCATGGGGTTAGAGATAATGTTGGGCTTTTTGAGAGGGAGTGGGATGGTTCCATCTTCAATGAGATCTTGGATTTTGTGTTTGAGACGGAGGCAATTATTGGTATGATGTCCGGGCATTTGGTGGTAGGTACAGAAGGTGTTTGGGTTATGGTTGGCAGGGAGCTCTTCAGGTAATTCTCGAGGCTCAAGGGGTTTAAGAAGGTTATTCTCAAGAAGGCTTTTGTAGACAGGAATAAGGGAAATGGAGAATTGGTGAAAGTTTCTTTTAGGGCGGTTGGTTCGGGTTGTGTTCATGGAATTGTCGTTTGTGGAGCTGGGGGTGGTTTTTGCAAGGTCGTCCTTCTTGATGTCCTGCTGGTGCACTTTCAGATCTCCGATACCAATGAAACTTTCAAGGCCCATGGGATTGAATTCTTCCAAGACAGATTTATCTAATTCAGAAATTCTTGCCAAGGCTGCAGCCATTTCCGGGCTCTTTCTGGGTCGTTGGGGGTTCTCTTAGGCTGGTAGAAGATGGTTACAGACGTCTTGTACCATGATCATGAGCTGGGTGATTTGACTGTTGATCCGTTTGCCCATATCAATTAGAGTTTTCTTAATCTCCTTGATCTCAACCTGAACTTCCATGTCTGTTGCTTCGGGTCAGATCATCCTTTGTCCTTTGAATGGGTGAGGTTTTCTTGTTTGGCTGAATGACTGGGGATTGACAGTAAAGCAAACTCAGAAATACCCTTGCTTGCTGTATTTTGAAAAATGGGAATGTCGTATTTGTGTCATCATGTATACTAACCTAAGTCTCAAAAGGTTTTCAATAGCCCTGGGTAGGTTGACTACCCAGTAGGTTTAGTTCCTGTGTGTTGGAACCAGAGCCAATCAACTTTCGTGACCATCCAAGACAAAGCAATAAGGCCGTCGAAATCTGGATAGAACTGTGATAAAATCACAAGGAGGAGCCGTTCGAGCACGGCTGACACTGGAGGTGTTTCAAACTCCAAAGATTTAAAGTCTCCTAGACTATGCAAAAATGGGTCTTAGAAAGGCTGTCCCAATCCTTAGTGTTTCTTTTGACAGTGTATCCTTTGTTTAGGATAGCAAGATTCGAGGAAATTAAATCAGCTTGGTTCTCAATGATTCCTTTTCAAGGATCTAACTTTGACTTTAGGGACAATTGCCCCAGCTTGGGTCAATTGTTCCTAATTTCTGTTCGGTCGTTGTCAAGGAATTGTAAAGGATCAAATTGATTTGATTTTCCTAAGTCCTATTATTCTAAGGACTAAATTAATCTGAACAACGTGCATTGGGATGCATGACTCATCATTGGGCAGGGCAATGTAGACACCCCAATTTTGAACCCGAGATACGCTCGTGCATCTCCGATGATGAAACGGATCAATCACGATTACCTGGAATTGGTGAAAATGATTTGAGTTTGACCAAAACTAACCAAACACTACCCAAGCAATCAAAATGTGCCAAACCAACCCAAGCATTGTGGAACCAAGCCAAACCATCAATCTGCCATCCATAGCCTTGAGCGCTCAAGCTCATGGCTTTGAGCGCTCAAACCCCTGAGGAGCACCTTGAGCGCTCAAGTCCACAGCTTTGAGCGCTCAACCCCCGTCCAGTCAGCAACTTGCAGAGTATCTCATCATGAGATTTTCTGCATGGGAGCGTCTGTGGTTGATCTTATACGATCCCTATACGTATAATACACCCCACTAAGTCCTAAAATACGCCTAAAATGCCCCCAAATACACAAACCCACTTCTCTCTCTCTCCTTTCTTCCCTCCCACTCACTCTATAAAACCACCCATTGCCCCTGGTTTGGAAGAGAATCCTACCACTCCTTACCTTCAGTTTCTACCAGAAAACCACTCCTCTCTCTCTCTCTCTTGAAAACCATCCTTCTACCATTAAAACCACCTACAATACCATCCACAAAACCCAGAAATTCGACCCTTGATCATCGATCAACCACCTACATTATCCAATTCGTACAGAATACAAGCCAAGAACATCCATAATCAACCTCTCAAAGTCCAGAATCAAGCTCAAGTCTCAAACATTTTCCAAAAGGTAGTAAAAACATGTGATGAACTCACTGTTTTGATCCTTCTGAGGAAGGCTAGTGAGTTTAAGCAAGTTCTCTATACTTGCATTGAACTCACAAAGGCCTGAAAGTTGCTTAAAAACATTTTTCAAATCTGCAGTTACAACAGGTTTGAGCGCTCAAGCCTCTGGCCTTGAGCGCTCAAGCCCAGTTCTGAACAGGCCTCTGTTTTGCTAATTTCTGAGCTTTCTTTTGGTTTTGATCATTGTTTGAAAGTTAATTGTGTTCATGTAGCTTTCAAAACAGTTTATTTCCACACCAAAATTACATGCATGAATGTAAATTAACCATTTCATAGTGATTAAACATCAAAAACTTCAAATTTCTCATGTTTGATTGCAAAACAGTGGCTGTCTGTCATTTTGAAACTTTATTTTATGCCTTTGGTGGTCCTGAGGAAGTAGTAAAATCAGTTTAAAGGTTAAACAGTGAAAAGCCATGTTATGGCTTGAGCGCTCAAGGTCAAATCTTTGAGCGCTCAAGCTGTTCTTGGCCTTGTTTGCAATTTTCAAGCAGTTTGGGTGATAGCTTATGGTTTAATTCTTTGTTAGTGTATACAAGTTGTCAGTATAGTGTTTGTGATCTGGATCCCTCTATCTTGCAGAATTGGTTTGAGCGCTCAGCCCCTGAGCCTTGAGCGCTCAAACTGGTTCTAAAGCAAGTTTGTTTTAAGCATTTTCTGGTGATTTCTAAAGAGAGGTGATGCTTGTGTGATGTTTCTATGGTGTATTTAAGCCTTAAAGCAGCATCAAATATCAAAAACCAACAAGGAAAATGTTCGGGTGGAATGAGGGTTGAGCGCTCAAGTCACCACCCTTGAGCGCTCAAGTCACCACCCTTGAGCGCTCAATCCCCATTCTGGAATCCAGATTGCAAACAGTTTAATAAGTCTCATGTTCATGATTTCTTGGGTTATTGTACGATTTCTGTTGTAATTTATTTCTGTGAACATTTGTAGTATCATGTTCATCATCCATGTAGATCGCGCGCACAAGCATCCACAGTAAAATCGCATCTCTTGCATGTTTTGTTATTATGTGATTCCCGTCCCCGATTCCTATTTATGTGAATAAATCAAATTTTAAACATTTCCAAAATCCCACAAAATGTTGAGTAGAGACCGGTCCACGGACCGGGCGAGAGGGGTGCCGTAAAACCCTTCCTCTCTCGTAACCAAACCCCCGAATCCGAGAAATCTTTGGTTCCGCCATGATCAGTAAAATCTTTTTCTATGGGCAATGAGTCATATTTTTATCGGTTTCTCGGGTTCGGACCTCAAATCCGGGTGGCGACTCTAACAAATCACGATCTTTTTCGGGCAATCTCGGTGGGCCGTCCACAGGCAACCTCTTAAGATCGCGGGAAAATGTGACAGCATAGTGTCTAATTAACCATGATAATACAAATGCATGCAAAATGATGACAAGAAAAATATATAGAAAGCAATAAACACGTAACAGGATATATCACGTAATCCTAACCTGTGGGTCCCTGTCCTAGGTTGGAGGGTTCTAAGTTCATTATATGCAAAGGCTGGGTTTTGGTTTAAGGGGGTTCCCTAGACTAGAGTCAATATTTCCCTCCCAGTGCCAAGTGTACTGCATGGCAAAGGTCAAGCAGCAGGTTGACTCATCATCGTCCGGGGTTTGCCGAGAATCTTGGGATGTCCTAACACCGGAAAGCCGGGTAGGGTAACCAAGATGCAGCGGCGCGGTTTATCCAACATCAATGCACGTGCAATGCAAAAGTTTTGATAACAAAAATATTTTCAAAAATCCCACGATTATTTTTCAAGTTTGGCTCACCTATAAATTAATTTTTATTTTGAAATTTCACTCAAGCAAACAATCAGGAAAGCTCCAGTCCGGATTGGTCGGGCGTAGCCCTGTTACTGCACCTTTCCTTTCTCGATCACGCGGGGCGTGTTCGTTTTGTCAAGCTTTCGGGGGTCGTTTTACATGTGTAAAATACCAAAATAAGAATTAATTTAGAAAATCCCTACCAGAGTCGCCATTTTGTGGACGGCGCCACGCGGCTCGGCTTTGATTTGAAAAACGAAAACGAAAGATGTGAGTCGCCACCCGGGATTTAAATTTGGAAAATGTTTGGTACCCGAGAAACCGTTTAAAAATAATCGTTGACTCTCATGCCGTTCTGGAAAAGGTTTGATCTGCGAAAAGATTCTTTTGGATTCGGAAGCCAGGTTACGCGCGGGGAAGGTTTTATTGAAAAATGCACCCCGCTCGCCCGGGAAATTCCCGGTCTCTACTAAATAATTTGTGGGATTTTTGTGGAAAATATTTTGTTATGGAAACTTTAAACAAATATATGAATAAAATAACGAAACCATAACGGAAATAAAATTAAATACAAAAGACTAAATAGTAATAAACGGAAAACAGTGGGGGGAAACTGTAAATAAAAGAAAATTTTAAACGAACAGAAAGAAAAGAAAACAGGGGCTAACAGAGAAGAAACAGAGGAAGAGTTTTTATTTCAAATAGGAGCCATATGGCTCCTTTGCTGAGACCGTACGGTTGGTACTGCAAGCCGTACGGTTGGTACTGCAAGCCGTACGGCTTGCGCACAACTACATTTTTAAATTTTTTGTTTCTGGACCAGTGACTCCAAAATTTGTTCAAAGTTTGATTTTTCTCTTTCAAATCAGCCCCAAATAAACTGTTTTTGTTTGAAAACGAGTTGCTGAAGTAAAATTTACTTCCGGTGTGGATCGTACCGTGCGTTTATCGAGAAAAATCACCCGGTACAGGTCCGAAAAGCCGGTTTTTGTTTCGAAAATGATTTACCGAGTTAATATATGGTTGTTGAAACCATTATCAACTCGGGAACACACTCGGAGAGCCGAGATTGAAAACCGAAGCTCAAAACGATTACTGTACCTTTCTGGAACTCGAAACAGATGCTGGAAACTTTGGATTTTTCGTGTCCGAACTACGGAAACGAGATTTGATATAGCTTGGAGTGGTATGGAGGATTTGGTTTGGGAGAATTGGAAGGGAATGAAAAGAGCAAAGGTTCGGGAAAGTTTACTGGTGGTTTCGAATGAAAATTTTGTCGGAAAACTGAGCGAGGACTTTTTCTGGGTGTGTTTTTCTCTTGTCTTTAGAGGAGAGCATGAGGGTAGTATTTATAGACAAAGAAAAACCACAGAATCACGCAAAGAGATACGGAGAAATGATGAGATTCCTGAGCTGTTGATTTTTCGGGATTTTTTGCAGAGGATAAAGATACCCACCGTACGGCTCCTAAGAGGGGCCGTACAGCTTGCAAGTTGGAGCCGCACGGCTTGTAAAGGAAAAAGTGAGCCGCACGGCTTGAGACAGGAGCCGTACGGTCTGTGTGATGTTCCCAATTTTTTGGACATGTTCCAAGGTAGTTTGATCGTTCCTTCGTCATTCGGGATGTACGGGTATCAAAATTGGGGTGTCTACAACAACCAAGTCAAATGTCCTCTAATAACTTAAACATCCCCAAAACAATTTCGCATGCTATCGAAAATGTATTCCAAAAAAGAATGTCTAATGTTAAATCCTTTGCACATTCAAGTCAATATTGGAAGTCAGGTTTTGAACAAGCTTAGGCCAAACTTACTCGAACCACAATTGACCAAAGCTTAAAAAAAAATGCTCATCATGGAAGAATGACGCAGCCGTGAATGTGAATTGATCGCTCAAATGCCATCTCCTTAAAAAAAAAAAACAATTATATAAAATGTAAGATTTTAATCTAGCAATTGGAACAAAACAATAATTAAAAGTAAAGTATAGTAAAGACCTTTGAAACTTGTGTACTACAAGATGCTTGACTTTGTAAATGCGCCATTTGTGGATAATAGGGTGTTTCGTCATCCTATTACCAAAGTAACATATCATCAAAGTAACATGTCATTCTTTCTTTGAAATATATGGACATCACAAATATTAAATTCGTACCATTTGTTAGTTTGAAGATGGATTTTGAAGAATTATCCCAGAGTAGGATCCTTCAAGGCTCTGAGAAAATTGTGAAACCTTTGTAAGTATATTACACGAACTAAGCCCACAAAAGTATATTGCATGAACTAAAAACCAACAAAATTGATATCTAATTATAGAAACATAAAATTAATACCTGACTAAAGCGAGATCTTGAAACACTTTTTCCCCTCTTCATAACCTTTTCATGCTAAGCCTCTTGTCTTCTACCACACTTGATTCCACGGTTAGTCACTTTCTTTTTCAAGTCCTTTGTTTTTTTAAAATTAGGATCAATCAAATCTAATCTCATGTCAATGTCAGGAGACTCGGGACCACTACTTGAAGCACCAAAGCCATGTTTGGAAAGAAAAATATTGTCTACTTGTGCACACAAAAGCGTCATAGTATCCTCTACCAACTTATATGTTTCATCATTCTTCGGATGCCCGAGCCACTAATGTCACCGCTTTAGGACAAAGATGCCTATACCGCGCCAATATTACCAACTTCTGATCGTTCTCCTCCACCATAACTTCTTTTCTCTTGAATAAACAACTCTTTGCATCTAGCCTCTATCGGCCTAATATGTATTTCTCAGGTATTTCCTTGACATTCATTTGTGAGAGCACTTTGATTGCATGACCACATAGAATTCCAAAGCTCTCAAATTTTCAACAACTACAACTAACTTCCGTAAGAGTTTTAGCTCCTAATGCATCAAGTTCCACCCTACCCAACACAACATACTCTCTTTCTTGTTCATGCCTTTGAACCACAAATCCAATTTCATCTCCTAATCCTAACTCCTCTGATGCTATCACTTTGCAACCAAGAGAAATGTTAAACTCTTTGCAGAACAAGTCAAAGAGATAAGGAGTGTAAAATTTTACAACATGAAGTAACATCGGAAAACTCCGGAAGTTTATTTTAACCATCTTTTCACTAGAGTCAAAGTTCGTTTGTATTTCTTTGTACCGCCTTCCCAAACAGCTTAATCAAAAAATGTAAAAAATAGACCAAGGTTAAGGTCGAACTTCAAGTGTCTTTTTATTTGGGCATTCAAGCTTTCACTAAGTTGAGTGCTTCTCATCCCTGCAATGAAAGACAACTTTTATGTGCACATGGGCCCACTTCTCTTGAAGCTTCCAAGTTTTCGTCACCCAAGCATTATCTTCCGACTTAAAATTCTTAACCAAAGATGTCCAAGCTTTAATTAATTCTGATTTCTCTTCATAACTAAACATGCAAGTATTGAAATCATTAATAAATGCAGAAAAATCATCACCCAAGTAGCCTAAGTGCTTCATTGCGTTTTGATTAAGGTGGAAAGTACACAATCCGTGTTTCACATCTCGCAAAACTTCAGATAAAGCGTTAGCGATTGCTTGATCTTGATCCATGAGAAAAGGTGAGAGGTTTCTTCCCCGACATTGCTTCCAAAAAAAAGTTTGGACTAACCACAGAAATGATGGGGTTGTTTCATCATATATCAATGCTGCACCAAAAACTAGTGTCATACAATAATGTTTAAAGCCGATAAAAAGAGCCAATGGTCAACACTCTTTATATGTTTGAAACAATGTATCCCTGAAAAGCCCATAGTTCGTAATCATCTGATGGTCAGTCTAGAAGATATATATTGGTTATCATCTCATCTACATCCAATTGCATTGTGTGAAAGAAGTAAAGATTATCCATGGCTTGTTTATGAAAATATTCGAACAACATCCCTACTTCACCATATTGCAAATCTCTCGCCCTTTTAGAACGTAAGTGAGTTTTAAGATCCTCTCCCATGAACCCAACGAATTCCTCCCCTCTTGATTGGGCGCTAATGAGATCATGTGACAACTTAAGACATAACCCAGTAGCCTCGGCAATGTCAGCATTTATAGCTTCGGACTCACACAAAACCCTTTGAGTTCTCATCTTATGAACAGTTTCAGGAGTATGCAAATCATGATTGTGGGTGTCATCAAACTTTGTCACAATCCATTTTAATGATGCATGATCAAGCGATAAGTACATCAATGCCTCGCAATAAGTTCTTGTCTCCCTTTCAATTTGTGCTTTCATGAGACTTCGTGTATATTTTACTCCCTCCTTACTACAAACAAACTTTCTATTAATAATCATACCATCTGTCCTGCTTTTTTTTTTTGCATAATTTTTTCGAATGTTAAACCCTCCAATCCTTCTGAATTCATTATAGGACGAAATGCAATGATATGGGTGCTTTGTTCTATTATATTCAATTAGGATCAGGAGGTTACATTTGTTTATTCTATTATTCTTTTAGAGCATCAACTAGAAAACCAAGACAATAACTTCACAAATTCTCAACAGATAACGAAGCAAAAAAAAAAGTGACCCATTCAAATAGAAGTGCTTCTTCAATGAGGGATCTATTAGTCTTTCCCTAAATGCTTCTCCAACATCTGTTTATTCTGTTAATGAAGGGCTTCTTTTAATAAAGCACTCTGATTAGGGAATGTTTTCATTTTATAAAGAATCGGAGTAGAAGAGGGAGAGAGAAGGAGAAGAAGAAAAAATATACATTTCCAATGAGGGAGAAGTAGCAGTAGTAGTCAATGGCGGCCTTCAGTGGTGGTGGATCGCGAAGTAGCATGAATCAATCATGGAGAAGTGGTCGATGAGGGATAAGAAATGGGGGAGAAGTAGTCCATCAGGGAGCAGCAGCCAATTAGGGAGACTGGTTAGGGTTTTAGTCATTTTGGGGGCAAGAAAAAAATGGGGAAAAAGGGGTCCCAAACAGAGCCTTTGGCAGAAGAAATGCAAATTACCGAGAAAATAGCAAACAACGTCGTTTTGCTGCGTAGCACACTCCTTTTTTTACATTGGCTAAGGGTGAAAGTGGGATACCCTCGCATGCCTCATTTACATTAAATGTGTGAATTTATTTTGTTGTGGTGTTTGTCAAGGGTGCAAGTGTGATGCAAGGTTCCCCTTTTTAATTACTTTGTATCCAGTAATATTCAAGTGACACTATGTAATTGGAGACTTTGTATTTTGTGTTCTTATATAATGAGTAGTAGAACTTTATATTATTTTGACTTTCTCATATTGTGATTGTTGCTGTAAAAGTTGTTTTAGTGTTTACTCTTAATGATACAATTTTTAGATTATGCCTTCGGCACTAAAAACCCTTGGGTTGGCCCTTGTGTAGTCTAATGTGTAAACTCAAATCCAACCTCAAATTTGAGTAAATGGTTCATTAATGGCGAAGTTATAAATATAAGGGTGTGAAATTTGCCTTCAAAAATTTAAGTAAGAGTTTGAGTCTAACTCAATTGAGTAAAAACTCAATTTGATATAGGTATGAGTAAGGATTGGAGGAGCCTTTTAAAGATTTTTACTCAAATTTGAGTTTGAGTTAATAAAAGAGTATGGAGGGCTTGTTCAACTTAAGTTTGACTTAATGGCTTTTTGGCTTTTGGGACTTTTTGAGTTAATGTATGTGAGGAGAATGACCTATCTTGTGAAGCTTAAAGAAGCCACAAAAGTCTAAAAGGCCCTTAGTCGAATGGGGCCGAAGTAGACATGCTCTTAATAGATGCACATTTCCTATCATCTTAGGCTATTGATTCTATGTTTGTAATCTACAAAGCACCGACACCTCTCGGGGTCCCCGTATTGCAGTGTCCGGACACGCCACGTGGCATGGGACACGGCTGCTTTGAATTTTATGAGGGGGACACGGCTGGGGACACTGGGGGGACATGGATGGGGACATGGAGGAGTCAAATTGAAATTTTTAAAAACTTTTTGGGGTAAATTTGAAATTAATCAAAATTTAAGGTAAAAAGTGTAATTTGGTCAATCTATATATACATCCTTATCCTCATCAGTCGACTAACTTTACTGGTGAACCCTAAATCGAGCTGCTGCTACTAATGGATGCACAATCGACCAAAAGTGGTCGATCAGTCTGTCGACTCTCTCCTCTCTCTCTTCTCTCAATTTGTCTCGTCTATCTTTCTCTCGCTCTCTGTTGTCTATTTCTCTCTCTATGTGTGTGTGTGTGTGTGTCTTGCTTCTCTCTCTCTCTCTCCCCCTATGTTTCATCTCTCTCTGTCTCGTCTGCTGACTGCCTGACTCTATTTTTTTAATTTTTTAATTTTTATTATTGTTATATGACATCAGTGCATCAAATCTTTGTGTCCACTGATATGGTACCGTAAAACCCATTAAAATCAATCAGCCTTTTTTTTTAATTATTGGTACTGGTAGGATGAATTTGGGTTAACATCAGTACAGTAACTTTTTGTTTATTAATAGTTTTCAATTTTTTTGTGCCCATCAATAAAATGTCTTCCTCAATGGGTGCCAGTAGCGTACCCAATTCCAGGGGTGAGGAAAAGGGGGGAGTACTTTGGAAATTCGTACCTAAATTGGAAAATTTTCCCGGAAGAGGTGAGAATTACAAATGGAAGTGCAACTTTTGTGGTATAGCAAAAATTGGGTCTTGCACAAGGGTGAAAGCTCACTTGTTGAAAACTGTTGGTGAGGGGGTAGCGGCTTGTAAGAAGGTAACAAGTAACGATACTTTGAATTTTAAGAGATTGATGGAAGCGGAGAAAGAGAAATCTGAACAATCCCAACCAAAATCAATTCCATTGCCTCTTTCTAGTGCATCTCTTACGAGTAGCTCAAATTTGAATCCCACACTAGAAGGCTTGGGATCAAAAAGGAGGAAGGGAAAAGTAACTCAACTTGATAATCCTGTCGTTAAATGCTTTAATGTTGGAGCCCGAGAACAATTACATAGTGAGATTGCTCGAATGTTTTACACCAGTGGATTGCCTTTCAATTTGGCAAGAAATCCTCACTATGTTAGCTCATATACTTATGCCGCGAATAATAGCATACCGGGTTATCTACCTCCGAGGTACAACTTGTTGAGAACCACATTGCTTCAAAAAGAAAGGGCAAATGTTGAACGGTTGTTAGAGCCTATTAAAGGCACGTGGAAGGAGAAGGGCGTGACGATTGCAAGTGATGGTTGGAGTGATCCTCAACGAAGATCTTTAATTAACTTTATGGCGGTCACCGGAGGTTTACCTATGTTTCTTAAGGCCTATAATTGTAAGGGGGAAATAAAGGATAAACTTTTCATTGCTACATTGATGAAGGAGGTTGTTATTGAGGTTGGGGCTAAGAATGTGGTACAAATCCTCACCGATAATGCTCCAAATTGTAAGGCGGCGGGACAGATAATTGAAACGCAATATCCTCACATATTTTGGTCTCTTTTCGTAGTGCACACTCTAAATCTTGCTTTGAAAAACATTTGTGCCGCAAAAAATGTGGAGAGTAACTCAGTTGTGTATGATGAGTGTGGTTGGATTAGCATTGTCGTTGGTGATTCATCGATCATTAAGAATTACATAATGAATCACTCAATGAGATTGGCAATCTTCAATGAGTTTGCTCCTTTGAAGTTACTTTCGATTGCGGACACTCGCTTTGCTTCATCCATTGTGATGCTCAAGAGGTTTAAGCTCATCAAGCAAGGTTTTCAATCGATGGTAATTAGTAGTCAATGGAATGCTTGTAGGGAGGAGAGTAGGGCTTCATTTGTGAGAGAAACTTTGTTGAATGAGACATGGTGGGATAAGGTGGACTACTTTCTATCATTTACATCTCCTATTTATGACATGGTTAGAGCATGTGACACGGACAAGCCCACTCTCCATTTGGTTTATGACATGCGGGATACCATGATTGAAAAAGTGAGGTGTGCCATTGAGAAATTTGAAAAGAAGATCCCTTGTGTGGATGATGATGGACAATTTTATGATGTTGTTCATAAAATACTTGTGGATAAGTGGAACAAGACCAATACACCTCTTCATTGCTTGACACATGCTCTAAATCCAAGGTAATTCATTTACCATTTGCACTAACTTAGTATTTGTACCATTCACCACTTAATTATTTATTTACTTTGTAATTTAGGTATTATAGTGAAAAATGGCTTCAAGAGGATCCAAAGCGAGTTCCTCCAGACCAAGATGAAGAGATTACAAATGAGAGGAAGAAATGTTTTAAAAGGTACTTTGATGATTCCTTGGATCATACCAAAGCCAATATGGAGTATGCCAAATTCTTAACCAAGGATGGGCCATTTGCCGACATTGATTCTATTGAAGATAGATGAAATATGGATCCTCATTCTTGGTGGGTTATTCATGGTGCATCCGTTCAGACTCTTCAAACTATAGCCTTGAAGATTCTTATTCAACCTTCTTCTTCTTCATGTTGTGAGAGAAATTGGAGTACATACTCCTTCATCCCCCAACGGGCGGAGGACTTGGTGTTTGTTCATAGCAACCTTCGGCTTTTATCAAGGAGAAGCCCACAATATTGTGAAGGGCAAACAAAGATGTGGGATATTGCGGGAGACCAATTTGGCTCACTTGATGAGGTTGGGATGCTTGAGGTTGCAAATCTCTTAGTTGATGAACCCGAAATGGAGGTCGTGGTCTTAACGGATGATGGAGGTGACATTGAAGAAGTGATGGAAGTTGGATCTAATTGAAGTTTGGGGACTAGTTGCTTACTTGCCTATTAAAATTTAGAACTATGGATGTTTGTTTTCAATTCGGTTGTATTGAACTATGTGTGTTTGTCTTGTTTTGAATGTCTTGTTTTATGGGTGTTTGTTTGATGAATGTTTGTTTTATGCAAGAACTTATGTTTGATGTTTATGGTGTTGTTGGTATAGCATTTTTATCCTTTGCTTTGCTTGCTATGTATCTATTTTGCAGAACTACAATGGCTGAAAATGATCAAGTTCTTTGGAGTTATGTTACTAAACTTGAAGGGGCACAGGGGGGGGGGGCATTTTTGTGAACTTGAATTAATTATGGGGTACATATGCTAGAGTGAAGGCACATTGGCTCAAAATTCCTGGAAAAAGGGATAAGATTGTGTCCAAGAGTGACTTCACAAGACATTGTTGAAATGGAAAGGAAGATTGAAGGCTCAATTGTGGAGGTGAAGCCAGAAGAAGTTGAAGAGATGCCAAAAGTGCGAAAAGGGTAACTTAACTTATATATATATATATATATATATATATATATATATATATTTGTGTGTGTGTAAATAAATAAATAATTAAATAAATAAATAAATATACACGTGGCGTGTGCCCCGCCATGTCCGTGCCCCCATTTTTTTAGAATTGCCGTGTCCCCGTGTCCGTGTCCGTGCATCATAGTTTGTAATGCTTTGATTAATAGTCTATAATCGAGAGAAATGTGTTTGTAATCCTTTAATTAAGAAAAAGCTTGGTACTATTTAAGTAACAAAATGTATTTTGCACATTTCTCTCAAAAACTCTACATATTCAAAATACATTATGGCCACGAAAACTCAAAAAATGCAAAATACAAAATGCAAAAAGTTAAAAATTGAGCCTCCTTAACACCCATATACATTTTGTTTGTATGAGCTTTTCTTTACTATGCTTATATCTATTTCTACATTTTCCAAAGCGCATCTCCAGCAGGGGAGGGTGGGTATTCCAAATCCTTCCTATTGAGATAAGGGTAAAAGATGAAATTAGCCCCGAGTATATATAGGTAGATTATGAAATTGAGTTTTTCAAAAACACTTGCCAACTAAGTAGAAATTTGGCCGACTAGTAATTTGGCTTCTGCAATGGGAATATTTTTTTATTCATAAAAAAGTTTGTTCATTTTGATTATGCAAATGTTTGCGAATGTAGTTTGGGTTTGCATTAGCCACTGGGTATGTCAAAATGCCTCGGTGATAGTTGGGTCTGCAAGAAGTCAATATGGGTGCTTTGTTATTGAGATGAGGATAATTTTGAAAATGTATGCATTTATTCTTAATATCTATTTCACTATAACCATATTTCGGGAAAAACAAACATGGGCTTATGTCTTACATATCTGATGTATATCATTGGGAGTCCAAATCCACCCTCTATCTCAAGGATTTCATATCCCTTCTCTATATCCCAATTCCCAGGCAAACAAACAGATCCTAACAACCTATTTAGCAGAGGAAAATGGGAGCCATATATGACCATTATCAAATTATCAAGATATAGAAAAAAGTGTAGTGGTATCGTCGGGTCAACCAGTGACAACAATGTACAAGACGACTACTTGCAAAAACCTGAGATTGTGTACGTACCATTTTTTGGAACCATTTTTCAGTTCGTGTATCAATTTCTCAAACAATTTTCTGAAATAGTATTCAAGAATGATTAATGAATACGTTTTATAGCTGAGGACGAAGTAATTGAGTAAAGAATTAGTTTCCCAAGCAAAAAAACTTTCGTCTTTGTTCTGAGCGAAGAAAGCGACGTGTCTTTGTAGATTTGAAATATTAAGGAAAGTGATAATATCAAAACTACTTTTTGTAGTGTCAAAATGCAATGCATTAAAGTCTTGTACTCTACTCATTTTATTATTCTTTTATGCACTAAAATTTAGCATTAACAAAAATAATTTTGACATTATCATTTGTCATAGATTGAGTGAATGTGAGTTTGTATTCAAGTGGGTTTGTAATTTACTCGGGAAAAACAACTACATCAACCAAGGGTAAAATACGAATTTGATACCATGGTACATTATTCATCTCCTCACATCCCTTCTAAAGAAATTAACCAATCTAGTACTCTCTCTGTTCTTTTTAAGTGATCCTTATCGGAATATGTGCAATTTTAAACCCCTAAAAAATATATTTCTTTATATAATGTTTTAATTTTTTGTTTACCATATTAAAGTGCTTATTGAGTACTTTAATTTGGTGCAACAAAAAATTTAAAAACATGCTACGAAAGTGCATTTTGCATTTTTTAATGGCTACAAAAATACACGTTTCCCAGATGTATCATTTAAAAAGGGACGGAGACATACTCCCTCCGTCCTCTTTTAAGTATCCCATTTGAGAAACGTGTACTTTTCTGACATAAAAATATTTATTTTTATAGATTTAAAAAAAAAATTTACACCAAATTAAAGTTCTAAATGAGTACTTAATTTGGTGCAAAAATATAAAAATAATTATATAGAGAAATATAATTTTTCGGAATTTGCAAAATGCATTTGCTCCAATGGTGGACACTTAAACAGGGATATAGGGCGTACTAAAAATGATAACTATAGTCAAATTTAAAGAGAAATCTATTAATTTAAAAGTTAATATTCAAACATTATTTCTACTAGAATTTTTAGTGATTAATTTGGGGTGATTCTATTTCCAACCCATTATTTTCTCTACACAACCCAATTTCTCCATGTAACCCACACCTAAAATTTTTCAAACAAATTTACTCCATAAAACCCACTAAATACACCTAAACTTCCCACAATACCCCTTCACCCCAAAGAACCCTTCATCTATTCCACTCTCTCCCTACCCTCACTCCCGTCGTCTGCCATAGCCACCACCACCTCCACCGCCACCCATCGCCGCCACCTCCTCTCCTCTCTCTCTCTCTCTCTCTCCATTGTCTGCAAATTAAAATCCAAAATGCAACCAGTTTTCATACTTTAAATGTTGAAATACATATCCATTTTCAACAACCATATGTTGAATACGTGGACTTTGCATATATTCCCTGTCTATTTTCGACAACACGATGTCGGAAATCTATTTTTTTTCCAGCTTGTAAATGTCGAAAAATTGACACAGATTTGACTTACACTTATTGAACATGTGTCTACGGGCTAAATATACAGTAACGACATCCAGATACCAAAAAATTGTACAAATTTCGACATTTGGTTGTCAAAATCATATGACATTTACGGTTTTAAATTACTGAAATTGTTTAAGATCACTACGTTATTTTGTTTCGGTTTGCAAATGTCGAAAAAATGGTCGATTTTCGGACCTGAAATGTCGAGATTTATGGGCCAATTTTTTTTGAACGAATGAGGTGGAAGGAGGTGGCGATGATAGTGGCGGGTTGAAGGTTTTCGGACCTGAGAGGTGGATGGAGGTGGGGTATGGCTGGTGGCGATGGATGGCAGTGATTGCGATGGGTGGCGACCATGGCGATGGGTGACAGCCATGGATGAACGGGGAAGAAGAAAGAGAGATTTTGGGGTGTTAATTTTTTTTAGGGTCAATTTAGTTTTTACATAGTAAAAAAAATTAAAGAGTTTTTAGTGGGTTGCATGAAGGAAAAAAGGGGTAACAAATAGAATCACCCTAATTTGATGCCTCCTAGATAAAATTTGAAGCAAAGAAAAATAGAGTGCAGATACGGGCGGCCCATAAACGAAGCAAACCCAAAAAAAACAGAAACAAAAACAAAAATAAAAACAAAAGGGACCATCACATCTCCAGGCCGAAACCCAAACAACCACCCTCCAATCTCCGATCCAAACGCCTCTCTCTCTCCACCCTCAAACCACCATGCCACTCTTCAAGACCCCCTTCAATGGCTACTCCGTCAAATTCAGCCCTTTCTACGAACACCGCCTCGCCGTCGCTACCGCCCAAAACTTTGGTATACTCGGCAACGGCCGTCTCCACGTCCTTGATCTCTCCCCAGCCGGACCCATCACCGAACTTGCCGCCTTCGACACCGCTGACGGCGTCTACGACGTGGCCTGGTCGGAGTCGCACGACTCACTCCTTGTCGCCGCCGTTGCTGACGGCTCCGTTAAACTGTACGACCTGTCTCTCCCTCCTGCGTCAAACCCGGTTCGGTCACTACACGAGCACACGCGTGAGGCACACTCAGCTGATTATAACCCCGTTCGACGTGATTCGTTTCTTACTGCTTCTTGGGATGATACTGTTAAGCTTTGGACTGTTGATAGGCCCACCAGTGTGAGGACCTTTAAGGTATCTGATTATTTGATTTTCGATGGATTTAGGGTTAGACGGTATCCAGTTTTACTTGTTTGAGTGAAAGTTTTCCTTGTTTGATATGAAGCGCAGTTGGATATGAACCACTCCGATGGACAAACTCAAATTTGAGCAGAAATTTTGGGTAAAAGCTTGAATTGTACTTAGTGATGGTGAATTTGAAAGTTTGGAAGGCAGAATTTTTTTAAAACTTGACAAAACCAACAACAAATACACAATATGCAAAGAATAAGCAAGAATACAAAGCAAGAAGAGCACAAGTTACATCCACGACTCACACCAGTTTCTACTGTGTATTGAATGAAGATGACTAGTAGTTACATAGGCTGCTGCGTATGGCCAATATTTATATACTAGGGTTTGCATTAACCGTAATACTCCTATTTAGGCTGCTACATATAGCAAGTATTGATAAACTAGGTCAAAACTTGAACTGTCAGCGAAGCATGGCCCAAAGCGAATTAGGCTTCACAATCCCAAAAGAAATGGCTTCAAAATGGAATCAGTTGTCACTCGGCAGACACATCACCCTTCGTTTGATTAAAATTCAACTAGAGAGAAGGGGGTTTTAATGAACTTTTTACACTCAAATTTGTTTCAGTGGGGAATTGAGATAGGGCTTAAAAAGTTTGTACATAACATGAGCTATTGAGCTCTAATCCTTTCACTAAAGTCGGTGCAAAAGGGTTCTGGGATACGCTCGAAGGTTTAGTTCTATTGTAGGAGGATACAGAATGGACTTTGGAGCAGTGATTTTTTTCTAAAACTTGGTTTTTGGACGAGCAGGGAAATTTTTAAAGGTTTGATGACAAATCATTGGAGTGGTTCCTATCAACCCAAGCTTTAACAAAATTTTGTATTCAAATTTGATGGGAAAAGGGCTAAGAATTGGAGATGGGCAAATTAATGCAGATATGCAGATAATCATTGATTTATGATGTTATGAACTTTGCTTTGAATGTTTTGGCCTCCATAAATTGATCCCAACATAATCATGGCTTTTATATGTCTGTATGTTTCTTGCTCATAAGGAACATGCCTACTGCGTCTATTCAGCCGCCTGGAACCCTCGCCATGGAGATGTCTTTGCCTCTGCCTCTGGTGACTGCACTGCACGTATATGGGATGTGCGGGAGCCCGGTTCCACAATGATCCTTCCCGCCCATGAATTTGAAATCCTGTCTTGTGACTGGAACAAATATGACGATTGTGTGATTGCCACAGCCTCAGTTGACAAGTCAATCAAGGTTTGGGATGTGAGGAGTTATCGGGTTCCAGTTGCTGTGCTCAACGGGCATGGTTATGCAGTGAGGAAGGTTAAGTTTTCGCCCCACAGGGGAAGCATGATCGCTTCGTGTTCGTATGACATGACGGTTTGTTTGTGGGACTATATGGTGGAGGATGCTCTGATTGGGCGGTATGATCACCACACAGAGTTTGCCGTTGGGGTGGATATGAGTGTGCTTGTTGAGGGGCTTTTGGCCAGCACTGGATGGGATGAGCTTGTTTACGTTTGGCAGCACGGAACGGACCCTAGAGCACCCTAAAAGGAAAGTTCTTTAGCTCATTTGTTTGAAATTTTCGATAGAGCTTTCAATTTTTTTACAAGGGTACTGATCAGTGACATGTACTTGTATTGGGGGTTCATGGTTGTTTTGTACCATAACTTGTGGTTGTTAGTGGTGCAATAATTAGAATGTTGATTTGAGAGTAACTTTGATCAATAATACTTCCCACATGTAAACTTGTTGGTTTGAGAGTGTAAATTGCAACCCCCCCCCTTTTTTTTTTTGAACAAAAATTGAAACCTCAATCAGTGTAAATCTTTGTAATTTGGAATTCCAATTGGTGGTGATTTCTATTTGGTTCTTTCAGAGGAGGTAAGGCTGAGGCAATCAATGGAAAGGAGGAGAGACAAGGAATCAATAAATAAGGAAGCCTCTCTTTGGGTATTTTGCCATGATAAAAACCAAGAACCCTTAGCTATAACCATTAATATTTTTTAAGAAACTATTGGATTATTGTAGAGTGAAATCGATCATTGATTGTAGTCTTAATTTCAGTAAACTTCTGTCATTTGGCAATGATTTTCATTTGCCTTGAAAATTGAAATGGTTATGAACTAGAAGAATATGGTTGCTTTGTAGAAAAGTGTATATGCAGAATGTGTGAGTGAGTTTCATTGTGGAACAAACCTCTGGATGAATATGCCAGGCTTCATTTCTTTGCGAATTGTTTGGCATCACGAACTTAGGTCAGCATTTTGCATTTGTACCTACTCCTATTGTCAGGTATGTATGCACTTAACATTTCCAACTGGAAAAAAGGAGAGTAATAGTTATGATGACCTTTCCTTGGGTAGATTGCCTCTGTGTGTAAGTTTCCAACTGTTTGTTTTTGTGTTGCGTTGACAGTTTGTTGATTGTACAATAGTGAATAATAGATACTTCCAATCAAACAGTTTTGTGTCATGCTGCATGATATCTAACAATGTTGCAGATTTTTCTTTCTGCGGCAGTGCAAGTACTCTGATTCTGCTAACTAGTGCAGGTATTCACTGTGGAACATAAGAGTACTCATTATGCATCACTTAGTCTGGTTGACTTAGATTCTGGAATCATTCCTGACTTGGGATTGTTTAACCTTGCAAATCCAGCTTCTTGTTTTCCATTGATAGAGATTAGAAGGTCATTTAGGCTAGAATATAACGAGGAAATGTATTTTGATCGGCCTGCTTTAAGGTACTGTGATCAACACAATGTGAAGTCAGTTAAACAAATAAGCGTAGGTGCATATCACGTCCCAAAGATGGAGAGAATTGGCAGTTATGATTATGTATGTTTGTGTCAGATTCATTGAGTTCCATCTCAGTGATACGGGGAACTCCGAAATATTCATATTCCTTTTATACTTCTTGCATTTGTTCCATAATAAATGGTGTTAATAGGTGACTTATTGCATGCAAAATACTATATAGAGTTCCATGCATAGTTCCTGATGACTTCGAATCAGAAAATGTAGTTGCCAGGTGAATGCCCAACCAAGCATTTTGGTCACGAATTTCATGCCCTTATCCGAGGGTCAATTGCCCGACATGGGTACTTTTTACGTTTCGAAAAGTTTATGTACCATTGCTCATGAATACTTCCTGAGTTGTGGCCTTAGAATTGTCTCACCCCTATTTAGCACAAAGACTGTGCCATAGGTCAGGTACTGGTGTCAAACACTTGGCAGACACTGACTCTCCGGAGTCGTGTCTGACACTCCAATCAAAAGTGTTAAATATTTTTCTCAACTATTTTCCTTTGGACACTCTGAGGACATTCTAGAACAAGCTAGGACACTCTGAGCACATTCTAGAACAAGCTAGGACACTCTATGGACATTCGTGGGTGTCTTCTTTTCTTGTGATAGATGTTGGTTGATTGAATATGAAGACACGTGTGAGCGGTAATATGGCGTATACTGTCCTTCGATTTTATTTAGAGACCTGTGTTTTCCCATTTTGTATGTATGCACTAAAATACGTATCAATATACCTAAGCGTGTCTTCAACATTGCCTCCAATTTTCAGAGGCGGTGTGTCAAACAGTCAAAGTGTCAGTGTCGCGTCGCATATCCTTGTCAGTCTTGCAGAGACTAATACGTGGTGAAGGAGAATGCACTACAAATCTGGTTTAATTAGATATTGAATATCATGTAATTGTCTCCTTGAATAGAAAGTCACCAAGGATAGGGGACTTTGGTGAATATGCAGGGATTTGGATTTGGAAAGAGGTGGCACAAATGTGGGAGTGTGGGACTGGGAAGACTGTAATACCACTAGTGAGCAGTGGGTGTGGAAAGAGGGGGTTAAAACAGCCTATTTTGTTCTCTTTGTTGTCTTGTTTCTTCTTTCTTATAAACAAGTAGTAACAAGTAAAATAGAGCTGTTTTTTGGACATGTGCACTAGCAACATCTACATGGTTTCGGAATGGTTTTTATACCAAGTGGGCAAAGAAGTGGTCTTGAAATCTATGGCAAGAGCTTTAGCTACTTATGCTATGTCTTGCGTTATGCTGCTGGACTCCTTAGTAAGCCATATCACTGCAGCAATTGTCAGATTGTGCAAGGGAGAGAACAAGGATCAAAGGAACGTGCTCTAGCTCTCGTTGGTAGAATGGTGGAGAGGAAATCGGTGGGGCTTTGGTTTTGCAGATCTAAAGTACCCGTTTTGCAGTGTCCTGATGGAGACACGGTCAAGTTGACTTTTTGGAGAGGGACACTGCTGGGACACGGATGGGGGCACGGCGGGGGTCAAATTGGAATTTTTTAAAAGTTTCTGGGTTAAATTTATAATTAATCAAAAGTTAGGGTAAAAAACTGTAATTAATCAAATTTGTTTTCTGCAACCCTAATCAAAGTTCTGCTGCTGCTGGAAGCTCCATCGACAAAAGTCGATCAGGTATGTGAGTCTCTCTCTCTCTCTCTCTCGTCTTATCTCTATCTCTCGTCTGTCAGTACTCTCTCTCTCTCTCTCGTGTCTGACTGTACACTCTCTCTCTCTCTCTCTGTGTGATGTTTACAAGAAAATAACAAGAAAAACATAATACACTAATTATGAATTAAAATGTATCAGTTGAGCTTATGTTTGCAACCAGTGACTCCTGTTTTCAGTGGGGCATATGTTTCCTTGTTTTTTTTTTTTTTTTACATTACTAGTTGTTTTGTTCTTAATTTTTTTCTTTTGTTTTATTTGCATTTTCTAAAAAAATTTGAAATTAATATATATATACACCGGTGATCCAGTCAAGGATCCCGGATTGAAGGTTTTTGGGTGTTTTGAAGGTTTTCAAAGATGTTTTTGCATGATCCGAGCCGTCCAATGTGTTCAAAAGGTGTTTTCCAAGGTGGGCACGGGAAATCTGCAAAAAAAAAATTACCGGGAAGGGCTTGATCCAAGCAGTTTTTTGCAAAAATTGTATATTTACAGTTTTGCGAAAAACTGCTTGGATCAACCCTTCCCGGTATTTTTTTTTTTGATGATTTCCTGCGTGGACCTTTGAAAACACCTTTTGAACACATTGGACGGTTCGAATCATGAAAATTTGATCCGGAACTATGAGTTCCGGACTTAGGGATCCCGGACTAGATCGGGACTCTCTCTCTCTCTATATATATATAAATAAATAAATATACACATGGCGTGTCCCCCGTTGTGTCTGTATCCCCATTTTTTTAGAATTCCCGTGTCCGTGTCCCTACCCGTGTCTGTGTCCGTGCATCATAGCCTGCTGAAATGGTGAGATCCGAACAGGTTCTTCATGTCTTAAAGGAAAGTATCTAGCTAGAACAGTAGGGTGTAGGGAATGGTTTTTATACCAAGTGGGCAAAGAAGTGGTCTTGAAATCTATGGCAAGAGCTTTAGCTACTTATATGCTATGTCTTGCGTTATGCTGCTGGACTCTTTAGTAAACCATATCACTGCAGCAATTGTCAGACTGTGCAAGGGAGAGAACAAGGATCAAAGGAATGTGCTCTGGCTCTCGTTGGTAGAATGGTGGAGAGGAAATCGGTGGGGCTTTGGTTTTGCAGATCTAAAGTGATTCATTCTTGTTATGTTGGCAAATATAAGGTGTCATTTGGTGGAAAACAGCAGCAGCCTGCTAAGTAGAGTGTTCAATCCATAGTACTTCTCGAATACATTGACTCTCAAAGCTTAGGGTGGTGCTACCCCCTCTTGTATATGGATGGAGTATTCCTGGAGGGAAAAGGTTGATTGCCATCAGATTCAAAGAAGCTAAAGAGATATTGGGTCTCTACCCACTCGGGTGATATTCTGACTATGAAGGATGAAAAAATTGATCTGAAGACCCAATTTTCCCATTCTGTATTGCAGCTGATTCAAGTTATATGGACTTTATTTTGAGATTTTTTTTGCACGAGAAATTTGGAATTGTCTCCTCTTGGAATTTATCATTTTCTTTGGTCATTTGGTGGTTTTTTGAAATGGTTTGGTCACTATGGGGTTGAGGTTGTGGCTGTTGCATAAACACTTGTACTGATTTGCTTATCTGTTCAGAGAATTGTGTCCGTATATATCATCAAAACTTGTACAGTTGATTTGCTTGTCTGTTCGGAGAATTGCATCCATTATATATCATCAGAACTTTGTTGGATTGGTACATTTTGTGGCCGGAAAATAGGGTAAATGATCAATAGGAGGTGGAACAGAAGAATGTCAACGGAGCAATTCGATCTGATTAGAAATCTGATCTAATAATTCGTTAGACCCGAATCCGAAAATCTGAAAACTAATGGTTTGACTTGGATCCACCTACGAATCCGTATTGACAATTTTATGTTTGGTTTGTTAGTGTTTTGTATCCAGACACCTGTGCCTAATGAAAGGGTTGGCCAATTTCATTGTTAGCCAATTTTGGCATGATTTTCCCAGTTTTAGCCTCCAATTTAAAACAGATTGTGTTGGCTTTGGCTGAAATTATGGTGCTTTAGGGTGGCTGTTTTAGTCTTTCGCTGGGTTTTATACCCAATTACTTTATTGCCTTCCCAGACTTTTATGATATTCCATTTGAGTCGTCCTTTTGGGTTCTATTTTGTCCGCTAGTCTGGGGCTAGTAGTGCCTTTTTGCTCAACCTTTAGCGACATTCATCTGCATTGCGCAGATCCACAGAAAATAAAGTATCGATGCCTATTCTCTCTCGCTCCTCAGTTCTTCATCTTGATTTGGTCTGGCGAAGAGGCTTCGCCTGTGGTTTCGTTGATTGTTGAACAGGTAGTGTAATAATAAGTACAAGTGTAGCTGCCATTTGCAGTTTATCTTCTACTGTATTAGATTGCTGCGCCGAAGGACTTCTTCAAGGAGAGGAAGCAGCACGAGAGGTCGTTATTCGATACGGCGGGGTCTGTGTCCAGAACACCAGGTGGGGATCGGCCGGGTTCTGCAGCAGAACACCAGGTGAGTCCCTTAAAGTTTTAGGGTTTCGTTTCTGATGTTGGGCCCATGTTTGGAATCGTAGTTTTTGTTATGGAAGCCCTAGAAACAGATGTCCTAGGTTTTTGACTTTCTTTCCTTATACAGATGAATATATGGATTGATTACTGTTGTTTGTGATAACTTTTCCCCGCTTTCCCAAATCTAGGTTTTCGTTTTTGTCTGGCCCCAATCTTCAAATCAATTTTTTTTTCCGTCGGAAGCCTTGGTGACAGCTTAGATTGTGGGGGAATTTTGCTCTTACCCTGCTTTTAGTCTCTTTTTCACGAGCACGTGTATTATCTTGTGCTGATTTTAGGTGGTTTATTATTATTTTATATACGGTGGAGTTTTTCCTAGCTAAAATCCTCTAGATCTGGGGTTTCCATGTTTGTAGTCGCCTCTCCGAGACTAGGGACTTGTGTATCATGTGGAATTCCTTTTCTTTTCTGGTTTCTCGGAGAATACTTGTTTCAGTTGTTTGCTTGATGGATGCTATTGGTATCTTTTCCCTTTTTTAAAATTATTCGTTTGGATGTCGGTTGCTGAAGGTCATGGTAAGCAGGGTGGCTGGCACCTCTATTCTGAAGAGTCAGGCCATGGGTTCACGCGATCTCGGTCCAATGAGAAGAGGTCAGTCGCTTTTCATGTGCTGTATATTCCTTTACTTCCATGTATTTGAACAAATGTCTAGTTTTCTGGCTTGAAATTTCATTCTTGCTGCTATACAGACTGTTAGGCTCATAGAAGATGTTCGCAAACAAGATGACCCAGTTAGAGTTTTGGAATCAACTATTAAAAATTTGGAAAGCTTGACATCCTTTTAAATGCTGCAACTGGCAATTTCCTTGTTCCAGCTGAGGATTTGTACCCTAACGGATTTCGAACAGGTTCTCTCGACTTCCATGGAGCCAAAGCGTAGCATAGGATGATCCTAATTTCAGGACTTTTACATGTCCCAGAAGTTCATACGATGCTTTTAGTTGATCTGAAGTCTCTCTGATCATCTCGTGCCCCAAGTAGCTAAACTGGAACAGACTTGTTAATATCTGTGCATATAACTTGTATATTAGTGAGACAAAAATATCACTTTCGGAAGGTTTTCGTGAAATTGTTTCTATTTCTGGCTGGTCCATGCAATTATAGATATTGATTCAGTTGGCACATGTACAATGTGCCATGAAGCACTTGAGTATCTCAAGAAAGGAGGAACTGGGAAGGACTTATCAAGTGATGGAGTAATTATAAACATAAGTGCAACTCTGCACTAAACAGCAACTTGGTATCAAATCCATGTCTCTGCTGCAAAGGTTCGTAAACTGACACTATCATCTACTACCTATATTAAAAGCGGGAGTTGTGTTTTTTCTCAAGCAGCTGAACCAGCTGTGTTTTGTTTTCCCAATCAGCAGAAGCCAAAGAACCTAAGCACAAAGAAACGTACACCGGCCCCACCTTCATCACTTTCTCCCGCTCACTGGCTCAATGCAACCGCCATATCCCATATGCCTCACGCAACAATTCTGGCACCCCCATTCTTGGCGGCTCAAAATATACGGCAACCAATCGGCCGCGACCAACTGTAATGCCTTTGCGAATGTAGGAGCAAGGTCCCCCACAGCCGCCTACATATATAGGTCTCCTACACGTTCTACCTGAGGGTTACTGGGTCTGGAATCGAAAGTTACCTGCTTCTTGCTACTTCGGTTTGAATGTTCCAGCAGAAATTGATCTAGAGGTTAGATTCGTGTCCTACTCCAGGTGTTCGAATAAATGCCTAAGAGAATCTTTGTCCAATTTTTGCATCTTCCACCTCCTACTTTGAACGTTGAACATTGATTTAATTTCACCATCCTCGGCTTCGTTCCCCGTGGGCCGGGAAGTTAGGTTATATGGATTTCACCAAGTTAGAAAACATGAAAAAATGAAATTTGTATGAAGGGAAACAAAGGGAGAGTTCTGTAGAGAAAACATGACTATTCTAAAGCACCTACAGGTAAAATCACAAATTAATCATTATCCTACATATTAAGAATAATAATAAATAAAAAAAACGTACACTCCTACATATTAAGATCATGATTTAAGGATAATCCGTGCAATTATCAAACATGCGACAAATATCTCTGATGTAGCACATACTTGTAAGTACCTTTGCTACTTTTTATAATTGAGAAGCAATTACTCGTGGTGTTACGACTGAAGTGCTAAGTTCACGTCCATACTTGCTACTGTTTTCTGTCACAAGCATACTTGCTACTGTTTTCTGTCATAAGCCACCTACTTGAAAAACACTTGGCCTTGTTCGTTTCCCTGTTTAGTTTTAGTTTTAGTTTTGATGACATCATCATTTCCCTCATTTCTCTCTCTATCTCTCTCCACTCATTACACCTGCTGACATCATCAAAACTAAACTAAACTATCTAACCAAACACGGCCACTGTCTTCATAGTTTGGGTGAATATTTGAGATGTAAGTTTGAGAGTTGTTTGCTCATTAGTAATATCATGCTCTTACGAAATTTTGGCATGAGATTGTGATGGGTGTTTCTGCATATATACTGCTATTACAGTCTTATATGAGTGTCTTGTGAGTGTTTGAGATGAAATTGTGTTCATCCATATTATGCTCCTGTTAGTGTGACAGGCCTTGGGACTGTAGCTTCAAGTAATTAGATGTAGTGTTGCTGTCTAAGTATTCAGTAAAATCCTATGTGAAAGTGTTTTAAAGTGTCATTACCAGTCTGCCCTGCAATGTGACTTAGCTATGACTTTAGTTGACCCCATACATGACTATTCTAAGGCCACTAACTCACGTGAGCACGAACGTGAGCACAATTAGTTCACTGTTGTTGTATTGATTGACCTCCTGTTGATTGGTAGCATAGGGAGCAATTGAAGTGTTGCTTTATATTGAGCTTTGCCATAAAGCCTGTTGCTAACTTTTATGAGTGAGAAATATATGTTTACTGATAGAGAAGGTAAACCCAAGTGGTTGTGCAGATAAACCCTGAAATCTTATTAGGATGCGTATTTGTTCATGTATTGTCGTTTCTCGTCTACCTATATCAGAAGTTAGGCATTCTACCTCAATGAATTTATACTGTTTTCTTGAAATTTTCTCCCGCCAAGGATATCGTGTAAAGTCGATGCAACTACCCGAAGTGAGGTTCTTTGTTTTTACAATTTAATATTTTGCATCCCTTTGTATTTGTAATTTTAAGTTTACGTAGTTGGTAGAATTGATCCATCATTCCATATGGAGAATTGATCCAATTTATTTTTTTATCTTGGTATTTCACTGTTAAGAATCATCAGAAATAAAATCACAATTTTGCATAGCTTCTATGTCCTTAATTCCTTATCCCACCTAACTTTAACATGTGCACACGTAACAGCAAAACCTTGGTAAAACATGGACTGGTAGCAATAATACTTCTTCCAGTTATCTCACCTCAATTAACTCACACCAAAATTTGCAGGTGTTGTATGCGAGCGGAGCTGGGTGATGGTACAGGTAATCTGCCAACAACTTTATTTGGAAGACATGCTGAAAAGTAAAAATGATACAAGAGTAGAGATAGGTTTGATTATAGGTCATAGCACTTAAAGTTAGCTACTGACATTATAGTTCGGCTTCGTACCCAACCCTTCTTACTGTTACTCTTCTTACCTTTCCCCTTCGACTTCTACTTCTTATCCTCTGTTGGGTGCTCTAATTCCTTTGAGTATTCCGATTCAGTAAGAGGTTGGATCACAGGTTCGTCAAGAAGCAAGGCTGGAGCACTTCGTACAAACTTTAGACTTAATTCCACTTCAGGATGAGAGGGAGATGACTTCGTCGCATCTGCCAACTGAATTTCATTGTGTCATTTGTTCTTTACTAGCATTTCATGAAGAAACTATTTAGAACCAACACCAAAGCTTTGATTGCAAGCAGGGCTGGCCCTGTGGGCAGGCTGGGTAGACCCGGGTCTGGGACCCACCAAAAATAGCCCATTTTTAGGGGCCCCAATTAGGTATATATATGTTCATAACAAGTAATAAATATATAATGTTGCACTACAAGAAATAGAGAACCATTTGGCATAGTGGAAAGGTTTGTGTGTTTCCTAGTAAATGCTAGGGTTCAATTCTCATGGGCCATTCTTTTCCTTTTCTACCTTCTCTTCCCCTTTTTTTTTTTTTTTTCCCTTTCCACTACATCCTTATCATTTGTTGAGTTTTTTTAAAAAAAAATTGTTGGTGTAGTAATTAGGGAAAAATTAAATAAAACACTTCGTGCGTATTCATAAAATGTTCGCATTGCCCATTTCAATTGATTTTCTAATTCTTGCAATAAGAATAGACAATTATGACCAAAAACTATTTTTTATTAACATGAAGACACGAATTACAAAAAAGACAAAATATGGAACACGGTATTTATCATTTGAAATAAATATTGGTTCTTTAATTTTTTTTCTCTAGAAAAACATAGGGCCCTGGTTTACATTATCATCTGGGGCCACGAAAATATCAGGGCCGGGCCTGATTGCAAGTTAACCATCTACTTCGTACTATTTCTCTCTTCCTTACCCACAGGGACCACTTGATCTACTGGAGAGATGGTTCACTGAATGGACAACCATGGAATTCACCTTCCATGTGAAAGTGGCACAGCTGAGAAATTCCCTCTGCCTTAACATCATGATCGTTGATGATGTCAAGTGATCTGGAGCTTTTGCGTTACCATTGTTGTGTAATTGTAACTTAAGGCAAAAGTGAAATCTATACTGACACTGTTTACCTTTCGCTAAAGTTTATTTTATTGCAAGAATATGAGCACCATCAGATATCTACAGCATACGTTGGCCGTTTTTGAGCATGTGCAACGCACGTGCCCGATGCTAGTCCGTATATAATTTTAACTTTCGAATTGTGTGAATATTCAAGTTCCCCCTTGTTTCCAGGCAGCTGTTGATAGACCGATTATGACATTAGAGTTAATAATGGGATTGCACCAGGACATATTAATGACACTACTGGAGCAAGCAAACGTGAGCCTGAAGGGTTAATGAAGAAGTCTCTAGAGACTGATTCTTTGTTTAAACTGGGTGAGCAATAGCATATAGCCATGGCTGCTCTCTATCTTGCATCTGATTCAGGTTTGTACTTTTAAAGGAAAGGAATCCTTGATGCAGGTTTGTACTTTCAAAGAAAAGGAATCCTTGGGATTTGGCAATTCAGCTGCCTCATTTCAACGAATCAAACTTCTGGGCAACAATGTAAATGATTACCATGCTGTATCCTAGACTAATACTCTCGTTCTATGGTACTCAACAAATTCTTTTTAGCTTGAAAACAACGGGCATGACTTTTTTGTGCAAAGCACGTCGCCTTGCACCTAGTTTACATGTAATTCCAAGAGTTCCAAGTGATGAATTTTTGGATTTGTATGCTTAATTTTTGAATAGGTTAAACGAATCAGATCAGATCTTTGATTTTTTTTTTTTTTTAATTTGTTTTTTGGATTTGGATCCAGATTAGCGTAGGTGGATTTGCAAAAGTCAAATTCAGATCGGACTTGGCTATTTTCTAATTGGATCGAATTCAGACTTAATCCGGTCCATGGACAGGCATATAGTAGAACGAAATATAAAATTGGAACAGGCGCTTACCTGAAGAAGATGGAGTGTGGGTACGAGAGAATGACATCCTAGAAACTACAAAGGAGGAGAGAAGTTCCTTATGTCATTTCTCGGGTTTTTTAGTATTAAAGAAATGCCACCTTTGTGGCACTAATGCACCAATACTCTAAAACTGCTGCTCTATAAGACATTGTCATAACTTAGGTGACGGGGCTAGTTTCTGGCACCTCAACTTATTTTTTATACTCTAATTTCATTACTCACTTGGGAGGAGTTCAATTAAAATCAAAGCAAATGAGTTGATAGCACTTGAGAGGTTTCGAACCTGAGTCATTTAACTGGAAACAAATCCTTTATTTCCACGTCTCGAATGTTAGGCCAACCCCCCGGGGTTATAAGTTCAATACGTACCTTAGTGGGTGAACGGTTTGTGAATGAGTCTTTCGAATATTGGGTTTATTTTTTATAGTATGAAAAATGGGGAGGGGCAGAAATGAGACTCCAATAACAGCTCTATACGAGGTAAGACAGGTAGCTCTGCCAGTAGCTTCGACTCTAAGGAAGTGTTTTGTCGGCCGAAATAATTTAAGGAATGAAATATAGTGTAATTTTTTTATAACTCGGAGTTCGGATCAGTTTACGCGCATCTCAACTAATCCTAAAGGCTCAATCCCACCGTCCACTTGCAAGGAGCCCAAATAAAGCTAAAGTAAAGCTCCGAACAAACTGATCACAAAGTAGTTGATCATTAATAGCACCTGAGAGGTTTTGAACCTGATACATTATATCAACTGATAAATCAATAAGAGATCAAAGTCCTACAACTCAACTACTCAAGCCTTCACTACAAGGCCAACCTCTTGGAGTCCCTGATAAAGGCTGCTTGCTTTTTATTTTCTTATTATTAATTTTTTTTTTTAGGAAGTCTTAAAACATCAAAGTCATAATAACTAAGGGCATAAAAAGTGATCGATATCACGTGAAAATAAACTAAACACGAAAAAAGCATTAAAGCTGAAATAAGCATTAAAGCTGAAAGCTCAATTTATATATTTTAGGCAAAATAGAGTAGAAATATACTTGTGGTTATCTTAATTTGATCAGAGCTTCCACCGGCTTGAATAAATTATGCATTGGATGACAATTTCATTTTTGCCGACATTAGCTATTTAGTAGTACTCCAGCAGTACGTGGAAAATCTCAAGCGGTTAGTAAATTGCAATTATATTTTCTTTTTTGAGAAGCATAATTGTACATTTTTTTTAAGTTTTGGAAAGCGTTCATCGAACACCAACCAATTGTTAGATCGAATGTGACAGATGTGTTCGATGACCATTGGGTGATGATCAAGTGGCCCCCAACACTTCTCAATAATAAACTCCTACGAGTTAGTTAATCGATTTGTCTCAACAGGTCTTACCGGAAGTCAGGACGTTGTTGTGCACCATATACGCTGCACCGTGTAGTTGTAGTATACATCGCAGCCCTCTATCTTGAAAATCAATGGTCCAGATTTGCTGAACCTTTCTTACCGGTTAAAAAAACACCTGCAAATCCGGACCATTGAAAACACTTTTGGACGGCTGAAATGCTGCGCTACACGGTGTAGCGCATTAGGTGCACATCAAGCCCCCGCTTCCAGGTTCTTACCATCCCAAAGTTACATGGTCGATTCTCCTCTGCTGGTTGTTGGATACTGGAGAAAGTAATAGTTGTTAGTAGTAAGTATACAGGAACTGCGGCCCTTTAGTAGGAGACTCACTACAGGATGTAGTGAGCATCTGAGTCATCTATTACGACAATCAATGGTTCATATATGTTTTTATATTCTTATAGGTAAGAATATATTTTGACCGGTAAGAATTCTTAACAAATCTGAACTCATCGATTGCGGAGATCAACTGTCTCTACTACTCACTACACACCTGTAGTGAGAAATGCTCACTACAAGCCCTCCACGGCTGGTTCCAGAGTATACATGGCTTCCAACTCGACTACCACTCCACTTGCTTGCAAATTGATCGTATATTTTATACTATAAGTTAGTATTTCAAAACATAATTTACTCTTGGAATACGAAATGACCTGGCACTCGAGTGATTGGATCAGTGTCAAGTCGAGCAACACTACATACACACAAAATTTACCCACAAATGACCCAAACACACACACAAGTGTGTGGCCCCTACACACTGGAGGTGCAGTGTGTATGGGGGCCAAACACTTGTGTGTGTGTTTGGGTCATTTGTGGGTAAATTGTTTGTGTGTATTATCATTTCTGTTGTCGAGCAACTTGTTTCATTTTTCCTCTTTGCATTGCAATAAAGTAGTAGGAGCAGTTGATGTGTACAAGTGACAGATTTCTGCTGCTAAAAAACAAAAAACAAAAGGAAAGAAAATACACGTGACACGTTCTCTTAGATCATCACCATAAAAAAAAAAAATGCACAGATCATATCCTTTGATTTAAAGAATGTTTACAGTATTTGTCAATAATTAATGAATGTTTATAAATTGATCACAAGAATAAACACAGAACGATACCAAGAAGATGCTCCTATATTTTAAGCAGCCGGCGCAGTGGCGGAGCTACACAGGGGTTGGGGGCGGCCCCGGCCCCTCTCAATTTTCTGTTTTAGAGTATATTTTACATATATATATTTTTTTATAGATATGTAAAAAATTTTGCATAAAATATCAAAAAATAATTAAAAGGTAAGAACAATTTCCATTTTTGAGAACATGCGGTATCATTATCATGGTAATGATACTGCATTTGTTGAATGATATGTTAACAACAATACTCGAGATTATTTTTTCAATTTATGAAAACTGTAAAACTTGAATAAAGGGATTTAATCTTGACAAAATCATCAGACCAAGATTTATTTCATAACTCAGCTCCCTCCGACTTGAACTCTTGGCTCCGCCCCTAAGCCGGCGGCTCCTCTCATGCATATATAGCTACTAGCTAGCCTTTTGGAAATTCGAAACGTTTATTTTAAAACTTCAATAATTCGAAACATGTGTAATTATTTCATGCGGCTGCAAGATGAAATTAAAATTGTTCCCATTTATCAACGCATCGAGACTTGTGTCATGGATGACTTGAATGAGAAAATGCAACGGATTACTCCCAATGACGGAATTAAGAATTTCGCTACGCAATGGTGTATGTATTTCAAAATACTTTGCAGTGGCGAGCTTATAAAATTGAAAGAATTTTTTTTCCCCATATAATACTAGTGATTTTTTTTTCTTCTTGCAGAGACAACCGGTGTTACTGGTCTCTCCGTGGCTCTATTCCTGACTACTCCTACATGTAAAAACAAAGTGAAGTAAGCCTCCGCATGAATTACTAATGGGATTGAAGCCAACTGCTTTGTTGGGTGGTGGTGTTGACTAATAATAAAATGGAGCTAGAAATTGGGATCACAACTAATCTTCCCTGATTGTTGACTGTGAGAATGGAAACTTAGAAGAGATGACAACCAATTTTTTAAAACCCAATAGGCAATTAATAATAGGTCTACATTAATAAACTGGCATTAATTAGCTAATTGAGATTTACTTCATCAAGCTACAAAGTTCCAAGGGGTGTTCCACTAAGTTTGGCTTTTCACGGTTTTTTATGTGATGTATTGTAAGAGAATGACCTGTCTCGGTATTTGAAAAAAATAGTTTATTGTTAGTGGAACACCCCATTAAAATCTAGTTAACCACCTTTGCTCTTTTTATTTTTATTTTTATTTTTTATTGATATTTTGCCCAAGGCAAAAATCGATTCTCAATTTTCCTTTATCAGGGTCTCGTTATCGGCATTTCCATACAATTTTTAAGTTGTTATAGACGGAGTATTAAACTTGATTTAATTATCGAGGGCTTAAATGATTCATGGTCTCGTTATTGTAACTACTTAAATGTAATTCTCGTACCACTCAATCTCAGATGATCAGCTTGAATTTATTTAATAATTGGGAACTCCGAACTTATGCCTACACAATTTTTCAATTGAAACCCCTTTCCAATGAATTAAGGAATCTTGTAGTGCACATTTGGACCATCCGTCTTGGTAATCAATGGTTCGGATTTTGGACTGTCCGGACGCCACTTTTCAATCAAACCCCCTCCTTATTAGTGGTATCAAAGCCTTAATTGTTTGTGGCAAAATTGACATAATTACTCACCAACTTTGTGTTTCAGGCATTTCTTTGTATTTTTACTTTGGAATCCTAGATTTAGTTGGGGCAGATTTTTACATTTGGTTGGCACTTTACACTTTTATTCCCCCAATTTTTTTGATTTTCTCATGGTGTTTTTCTTGAGGATATGTTTGATATTGTTGGTTTATATATAGCCAATTAAACATTTGCACGCATGTTATTTATCAATTTTGATACTATAACAAAAATCCTGACTCTTTCTTACATTTATCCTCCAAAAGAAGCCTCAAAAGTCAATGCTTGAGCTGCGCTTGTTAGTTGTCTTGAGCATTGCTTGAGGCCCAGTGGATTTTGGACTATGTGGGTTCCACCACTTCCCCTGAGACATAATAAATAAATAAATAAATAGAAAATAACTGTTCATCTCGTCCAAAATTAACTTAATTTGACATCAATAACTTCTTTAACAAATCAGATTTTTAAAAAGAAAATAATAAACACGTTAAATTTTAATGTTATTTGTGATGTCCATTTATATAACATGTTGGAGCCCCTATCGAATGGCAGGAGCTAAGGCAAGCTCCTACGACAATTGTCAACTACATGGCAGAAGGACAAAACTACCCCTTCAAAATAAAGAAATAAATAGGATAAATTTCATTGACACCTCCTAAGGCTTGCCTTAACAACGGATACCCCACTCATGTATGAGCAATAACAATGAATTCCCTGTAATTTTTATGTTCATTTCACCGACACACCGAATAGACAATTGTTTGTCCAAATATGTAATAAATGATCCAAAAATGACTTATATATAAATTTTATCATTTTTATACTAGAAATAATTTAAAAAAACTATCAATTCTCACTTATTTTGAATAAAACTCACTTTGTTTTTAGTCATTGGAGGAGCTATTTTGATTAAAAAGAGTAAAATTTATTGGTAACTATTTATTTTTTACTTCTCAAAATAATCTTTTTTTGTCAGAAAGGACAAATGTATTACTTTTGGGTCAATTTTTTTTTTTATAATAGAAGTGAGAGCTTTTATTATTTATTTTATATAGTCATTTCTCATACATGAGGGTGTTGGATAATTTTCAAAATAAAATTATGTGTTAGTATTTAGTTTTTTAATTTTTTCTTCTTAGAGGCACGCTGGATAAGTTTTGGGAAGGTGCAATTTGCATCTTCTCGTTGCAGATGCTATTTGCATCTTTTCGGTACAGATTAATAAGCCAAGAGGTGCTTTAGATTTATTATCTTGCCAAGGGATGCATTGCTTGTTTTGGACAGTGGTGTTGGTTGGCAAACAGGTAACACCATAAACCAACGTGGCTTTTGGAAAAGTCACTAATTGTGACTCTTGGTTCAAGCCACCATTTGGTTGGCTATTTAAAGGGATTAATTCCCGTGGGTCTGTACAAGAAGGAAAAAAAATCGTCCCATTATTTAGTTCTTCCGTTTGTTCTATTCTCGTGGCATTATCAGTTTACATTACACATTTAGTGTTCTTGGTTTGGTCAGTTCGTACATAATCTGAACCAAATAATATCGATTGGGTTGCATTGTATCCTGAAGGCAGAATTTTCATTACTCCGTTGTGTACTCGTTGTTCAATCCAGAAGGAGAAAAATATTGCCTAAAAGATAGCGTTCCTAGAACGTGCCTTGCAGCATTGCGATTTGATTTTTAGTGTTTATTTTCCGTTTCAATATCCCAGTTTTCCAACAGAGGGGGCATATGTCATTAAGACAAACCTCTAACTTATTATTGGTGAAATTTGTCCAAAGAAATAAAATGTGAGAGCCAGTCGAAGGCGGTTCTCCTGATTTCATTGTCGTTGACTGGTAGATCTTCTTATACAAACTCACTAACCAGTCAAATTGTTTAAATAACGAAACAACAAACAGCCCAAGACAGTTTGGTACAACAAAGTAACATAGTATAACAACCCCCCCAAATTTTCAATCAATAAAGTCCACAAATAATCCATGATTTTCTGATATTCCCCGAAATACCCTCAAGAAAACTACACGATTTTCCATCCCACTCATTACTTCAAGTGTCAAATTTGTCCACACAGAACAGTAAACACATTTCCCTCCCCCTAAACTATAAATACGAAAGGGGTGAAAAGAGATTTTATCAGCACTCACACTTGAGCTGACTGGTAGGCTAAGTGAAATTCAACTTTATATACTATCCGAAAAGATTGAAAGATCAAAAGTTCATTGGTTGCCGATTTGGGGAAAATGGGTACCCCAAGAATTCAACTCACACTTGTTTTCTTCATCTGGGCTTCATCTACATGCCTCAGTTCTACTCTCCCTACTGATTTCTCGATACTAAACCAGCCGGCGGCGCCCGGCGATTTGATTTCGGAGGTGAGAGTGGCTGAGCTGTTCCAGCAATGGAAACAGAAATATGGGAAGGTGTACAAAAATGCATTAGAGGCAGAGAAGAGGTTCCGGAATTTTTGGAACAATTTGAAGTATGTGATAGAGAAGAACAAGAACAGGAATAAAGATAGGTCGGAGTTTACGGTGGGGTTGAACAAGTTTGCTGATTTGAGCAATGAAGAGTTCAGGGAGATTTATACGTCCAAGGTGAAGAAACCGAGTAACAAGACGATGACCGTCCAGAGGAGGGGGAAGAAGGGGGTGGTGGCGTGCGAAGGGCCGTCGTCCTTGGATTGGAGGAAGTATGGGGTTGTTACTGGTGTGAAGGACCAAGGAGATTGTGGTATGTTGCTTCTTTTTTTCTTCTGTTTTTTGATCTTGGTAGAGATTGTTGTGGTGATTTTGTTGTGATGTTTTTGTAGATCACTAACTAATTAGGCATAATGTTTTCTTGTTAATGTGTTTGTGACATGCTGAATTAGTGATTGGTTAGTCCATCTAGCTCTGTTTCTAAAAGAGGTTATGACCAGCCCCAAGCGTTAGTCTCATTGGTTGATGGGTCAGACTGCAAGAATGAAATTTCTTGTGAATCCCCTAGTCTCGGCTTAGATGGCCTGATTTTGGTCGAACCGGAGAGAGAAATAGTCGCAATGTGCGTAAGCTGCTGGCTTTGACACCCATAACTGTGGAACCAAATCAGAGGTAGTGACCTTGCCCAATAATAATCACTGTGATCGGTTCCAAATCCAGAAAAGTAATTTACTTTTGGGAAAACAATTTTTGCCAACTAGTGATCGGATGAAAGGATTGTGGGCCCAACAAAATTTTCCTCACCCACCCTTATTACCGTGGGCCCCACCACTAACCTTAATTAAAAAAAAAAAAAAACTCAAACGTCTCTTTCTCTCTCCTGTTCTCATCTCTCTCCTCCCCAAATCCAAGTCCCTCCCCTCCATACCCACCACCACCACCAGCAGCAGCAAAAAAACCAATCAACTAACACAAACTCCTCCATTAAAGTCCAATGCTCTTCTCCCACTACCACCGACACCCCAACCGCCAAAGCCCAACGACTGATCGGATCGGAATACGGCCATCTCCAGCAGCTTCGCTATCACTCCGGCAGCAACAAAATGGCGACCGTCGCTTGCCGGAGCGAATCGCCAACGCTCCTCTCTCTCTCTCCGTCGCTTGCCGGAAAAAGTAGACCGTCGGGATAATTGCTCTAAAATCGTTTTGAGACAACCACTGCGTAGCCGACGTCGAGACGAGACGATTGGTGCAAGAATCGTTGCCGTCGGAGCTCCAGTGCCGCTGCACGCGCCGGAGAAAGGAGGCGCGTGTCGCGCGAGTCAGATCTACTCGCGCGCGTGTAGCGCACGCGCCCGTGCGATGAAGAAGAAGATGACGCGTGTGTTTTGGTGTGTGGTTAGTGGAGCCCACTTGGGCCTCCATTCTTTCAAACCGAAAATTTTGAAAGTTTGCACTTCAAAAAGTTTTCTCCGAAAACTTGGAACCGAACACAGTGAATGTTGTTTGGCTTTAACAATATTGAAATGCGTTTGAAATTGAAGGATCATAAGTCTATTTTTGGTGAGATTGGTTGAGAAAGGGAAAGAGTCAAATCAAATCTATAAGCTAAGTCCGAACCATAAACTTGTTCTCTGTACAATTTTGTTGGTTTTGTTTCGAGGTGATCATTGTGTAAATGATTGAGAGATAATTGCATACTTATAAGTTTAGTCCTGATCCTAGTTTGTTATATGAAACAAAGCTTAGCTGACACTCAAATCTTGTGAGTCACTGAATCGCACTTTTTTTGTTAAGCTCCCCACAAAAATTTGACAAAACAAGTAAAATGACACACAACTAGAGATGCTCTGTCCAAACTTTCTGGTCATAAGATTTGAGTGTCACTGTCTCAGCTAATCTTTGTTGGATATAACTAATCGGGATTAGGATTAAACTTGTTCACTGTGCTGTCTTTTTACTGCGAAGTAAAAAATGAGTTTGTTACATAAGTGTATACACACAGTTGGCGGAGCCAATATTTTAGCTCAAAGGGGCTCACATAACAGACATATTTTCATCAAACTTATATTTACGATATCATAGAGCTTTTGGTTTCCAATACAATATATTTGCACATCGAAAGTGTTGCAGCTTAAAACATACTAATATATATGAATCGCTTTGTTCCAATTCTTGAGGCTACTATACACAGTTACATGCTTATTTTTAAATTATGAAAGAAATTGAAAAATGCAAATGTAAAATAACATATTTTTTTATAAATCAAACCAAAATTATTAAGATTATAAAATGCTATTACACTTATAATATCAATAATACTCAAAATTAGATATCATATAAATTCAAATTTTAAAACCCAACCCCGACACAACTTCCTTTACAAACTGATTTGTTTCTTGATTTATTACTATAATCCGAACCAATCCAAATGGATGAAATCATGCTAACCACATAATTAAACCAATCTGAGCCTGTCAAGCTCGGAATTGGAATCATAGGCTTAAAGCCCCAACTCGAAAAAGCATTTGGATTGATTGCCTATTTTTGGGACGGTGATGAAACTAAAATTCTTGATTGGGGAATTAACAGCCCCTTGGGATGATAAGAAAGAGAGGGATAAGAGAGAGGAGCCATTTCTCACTAAATTTCATCAATTTTTGTGAGATTTGGGTGAGAAAAAGAAAGAGCCAATAAAAACAAGTTATTTTTGTAGTTTCCTCTCTAATTTTCACAAAAACACTTAATTCAAATGAGTGATTTAGATAGAAATCATACGAATTTTTATTCTTTTCTCACGAAATCTCTTTCATTAAAAAAGGTTGTCATGGCTGTTTTCCTCAACCTTATGTTGTAAAGGAGCCAAAAATATGTTGAAAACATAAACTGAATAGCCTTGTTACTACTTTTGTTTACACATACTCCAAAGATGTCATTTTTGCCCTCATAATCAAAAAATAGTTTTGGCATTATTATTATCTTAATATCTTAATAAGAAAAACAAAAAATGATGTTAAAAAAAGAGACCTTCCCAACAAATCTAACCAGTTTCCTCTCCCTCCCACTGCCGTGGGAAGAGACCTTCCCAACAAATCTAACCAGTTTCCGATACGCGAGAGGGGTCGATAACTGGTTCATGATTATAAAATTTGACTGATAGCTTCAATTTCGGAAAAAAATAATAATAATGTTGCCATCGACACTAATGGGTATCGTGTTGTCGCCGGGAGAATTGAGAAGACTAAGGTACATTTTTTTTCTATTTTTGCGAGTTGGGTTTCCTATTTTGATCTTTTTTTCTGTCGCTAGTTTCGACATTTTTCGGTTCTTTATGGCAAAATCTAATTTGTGAGAAGTTGTTCGGGTGGGATTTCTGTTTCCATGTGGGGTTTTCGTGGGAAGTTTCTTCTCCACTGATCTGTTTTGCTTTTATTCTCTTGGATTGTTAGAAGAAATCTGGGAAATTGGAGTTCAAACATGAATATGGTTTTCTGATTGACTCGTAAAGTATTATGGTTCGTACTTCGATAATCCAGCCTTTTGGGTATTAGATGTATCAAAGATGCGAAATGGTTCTATTCGGTTAAATTATCTTAAAGGGAAAATTAAATATGGCGTCTGTGGGGTGGCGATTTTAATGTGTAACCTGATCGGACCTCTTGTTTGGATTTTGGGCTCAGCCTCGCTCCTCCGCCTGACCTGCGCAAGGAACACCCACCGTTAGTGTCTATTTGATTTTAGGGTCATGCTAACAGGTGCCATAGTGCACCCATTAAGGGTACACAAAGTACACTTTTGTGGGTTCCACTTGTACAAAAAAGTACACTTGTACGTTAAAGTACACTTAAAGATGCACTTTAAAGTACAAGTGTACTTTAAATTGTACTTTTTGCACTCTTAACGGGTGCACTATGGCACCCGTTAGCATTTCCCTTGATTTTTAATGGGTGGGGTGGTGAAGAAAGTACCGTTAGTGTTTTTTAGGATTTATCACTCTACTTTATGTAGAGCTCCAAGACTTGCTCTCCAAGTATTCACGTGTTCGGCACGCGCGGTAACCGCTTCAATTGACGCTGTAATGTGCACATGCATGAGCTACCTTCCGTAAATTACGGGGGTCATTGGTCATACCAGCCAAGCTGGATAATTCCAAGTGAATCAGTTTGGATCTGGGCGGCTGGGTGCCGATTCCGGGATCATTGACATGAGGTAAGAGGGTCCGGACTGAATGTTTAGTCTTGCCCAATTGTTCGGTCTGACACTATGCTCAAGGCTGACATGGCTATTGGCCCAATTGTTTGGTCTGACCCAATGCTTGAGCCTGACATGGCTATTGAACCATTGGGCCCCTGCGAACCACATTATTCAGCCTACTATAGCTTCTGCTGTTATTTCTGCATTATTTGGAACTGAATGCCTATGGTAGGAATTAAGATGGGATTCTTAGGGTAGGAGAAAGACCATAAGTTGTCCTTCGAAATATAGCATTAAGAAAATCGTTCTTATTATGAGGTTCATCTTTCAGAGGATGTTGGGTGGGAAGAAGTCAATAACTTCGTGTCCAGTGCAAGGCTGTGAAATTTTCTCATTTCTCCTTTCTCCATACGTGGATACTGGTTACCTGAGGGAAAATATGAAATTTGTTGCATATGAAATTACACTTCTTCAACTGTATAAATGGTTTCATAACATAATGTGTTGTCTCCTATATTGCATATCGCGCATAGATATCTCAGGAATATATACTGAAGTGTGATACATTTAGAGATATGAATCCGTTTACTTGTAAGTGTAGCAAATAAGCAAATAGTAAGATCCGTATTGTATTGTAGGCATATGGTAAAATCGTTTTGAAACATAAGATATGTGTACATATATAAGTATCTATTTTTCCTCAAAGCGTATCGAATCATAAGATTATTGTCGTGAATGGTTAGATTTCAAAACCACTGATCCAATGCCAAAGGCCTTCTGCTTTGCAGGAGGGAAGACGATTTGAAGAAAATCAACAAGGGGAGTTTGATTAAGTACCACAACTGTTTTGCGAGAAACTCTATTACTTACGTTAGAAAATTTGATTCAATCCAAAAGGGATACTCGCAGTTTGTCGAGTCAAACTATTTAGTTCCCATTTGAATTATGATCATTAATCATGTTAAAACGAATTTAATACACAAAATTCGATTTTTTGTTCTGAACATACACAAATATCAGTTGGATAATTTGAATGGTATCACTTAGAGTAGCGTGATCCTTCTATCATTGTTTCCTATAAGATTCAATAGGGATGGTTTAAAATGTTAGAACGAGAGAGGAAAGCAACTAGGATTGAGCTTGGAAGCAAGGAACGTCGTGACATAAAAGTCAATAATCTTTGTGATAGCTTCTAGTGAATCTAGTCTAGGACTGAAAATCATTTGCACTATTCTAAACAAATAGGGCACTTCTGCTTTTCCTTTCTTCTTTTTTTTTGTCAAGAGCACACAATTGCCAAACTATTTTCTCCCCAAGGAGTCTTTCTTGTTTTTTTCTCATCTCAACTTTGGTTTTACAGGAAGTTGCTGGGCATTCTCTTCTACTGGAGCCATGGAGGGAATAAATGCCTTAGTCACCAGTGACCTGATCAGCCTTTCTGAACAAGAACTTGTGGATTGTGATTCCACAAATTATGGTTGCGATGGTGGATACATGGACTATGCGTTCGAGTGGGTTATAAGCAATGGTGGGATCGATACGGAAGCTGATTATCCATACACAGGAACGGATGGTACCTGTGTCACCTCCAAGGTCTCAGTCCCTGTCTTGAATTTAATTGTTAGTTGTGATTGCTCAATAGTCGTAGCTGTTATGCAAATTGCAAAATATTGGACTTTGCCAACCTGCTTGGATTGGGTGATCCAGGGAGGAAAAAATAAAAGACTTTCTTCTGCCATCACTTATTCATACTGCTTAGTAGGTGAGAATTAGGGAAAATGGAGAGAACATTTCTTCTTAGAGAATCTCCAACGCACTTCTCCACTGGGGAGAATGGAAATACTATTTATATCTGAAAAGTGGTTTTGAGTTTTTTACTAGTTAATACCGATTCCAATTTTCCAACCACATGTCTCCATTGTTCTGCATAACTCACTTTCGCACCAAAATCTACAAAATTTCACTCGTTGAAATTCCCTTAAATATGTGTAGAATTGAACTTATTGTAGAGGTTAGATAGCGTATATGTGTAGAATTGAACTTATTGTAGAGGTGTGATTGCTATCTATTGCATATTCCCATTTAGTTCACGTTAAATACATACGTTCAAAGGTTTATTTACTTTCTAGAAGCAGAGATGCATCTATCTTTTCCTCTATTGAATCTACTCTCTATCTTGGAGATGTAAAATAGAGATTGGCTGGAGTGGATTTTGTCTTCATTTTGTAGGAACGTAGTATGACTGGAGATGTTCTAAACCCTTTTTTGAATCTCTGGAGGGATGTGAATTTAATACGTAGTCATTCTTGCCAGTTTTGTCCCTATTTTTACGAACTGGTTTCTGTGTTTGCCTTTCTTAGTCACTGCGTAATTTTTTCCCTGGCCTCAGTTATATTTCTGAAGAACAGAAGAGGATAATACATTCTTTTCCTTTTCATACTTAAATTACAGAAGGAGGAAGGTACTGGTATGCATAAAGATTCCCATTTGCATTTCTCTGTTTCAATTGTGTTGTTTCTGTTATTCAGGAAGAAACGAAGGCAGTGACCATTGATGGCTATGAGGATGTGGCAGAAGAGGAGAGTGCCCTTTTTTGCGCTGTTGTAAATCAACCAATTAGCGTTGGTATTGATGGAAGTGCAATAGATTTTCAACTATATTCCAGTGTAAGTGTAATTGTTTCTTCTTCGTCTATACATGCATTAATGAAGCGTGGATTCTTCCTCTGTGGTGACATTCATATACTTGAACTTATTTAAGTCGTATAGAAGAAACTAACAACAATCGTATAAGAATTTCAATTTCATGTTTTAATCAGGAACACTTCACTTTAATTAGAAGAGGCACGATAAAATCATCCCCAAATAGGGTGCCACAGTGAATGGTTCCTTTGGATTCTTCCAAGTTGAACATTTTTTCCAGAAAGAGCTGAAAGACTGAGAGATACTACTGTGTAAACTATCGTGTAAACCTATATCAACAAAAAAGGTGCATAGCAGACGCATCCAAATTTCCCACGGCAGTTGTTTATAACCAACACCACTTTGGGTAAAAGAAGAGAGAACTTTAGGCCACGACAAAAATTACTCAAAACCAATAACCAAGGCCCTTTGTTTTTTACTACCAACTACTGGGCCTCCTCATAAACAAGTTGGGGATTACTTTGGTTTGTCCATTTTTCGGCCTCGTTTTGTTCGACTTTGATGACAACTTTAAGTGAATTTTACTTACAACCCTTCGACCATTTTTATAACTTGTATCCCTTCTACCTTATTATTGGATACATGCACCCCTTAAACTTCTCACTAAAGTTCAAAAGTTAGATTTTCCATCCAATTTAACAGAGAGTGAAAGTAATGCAATGGAAAGTGACATATTTCTGGAATTGACAAAATTATCCCAATCCTCTAAGAAGTATTCACCACTGTGGAATTTCACCTGGATAGATATTTGCTAGTCATACAAGCGATACAGGTGATACACAACAAAATAAACATAATAAACCCAACCATTTCTTTCTTAGATTAATTCGTTTTGCCTCAGTCGGAAACGTGAATGTTTCCAGGAACCAATCTCATAGCGTTGCTTGAGGTTGTATAATATATCTTACAAAAACACGATGTGATGCCATATATTCTCCTGATAAGTTCCCTCTCTCCTTGTTCTCCTCTCTTCTTCCTCCTTTGTTCCATTTGTAGAAATTTTCCAGATGCAGTTTAAGTCATCACTTAATAGTTGGATTGAAGCAATGAATCATTTTAAAAACTTGATTGGAACCCTAACCTAGACATTTTCGCTGCATATAGTTTCCGAATAGCGTGAAGGTTCTGAAATATTAGATTTTGGTTTTAACAAGGTGGAGATCGCTTGTCAGAAATAAGAAACCAAGAAGGTCAATTTTCCCACCACTCAGCCTAATTTTTCCATCAATAAGAGGACCTGCTTCTTAAGATGCAAATTCCCCTGTTTCTATCTCCAGTTTTATACAGTCATTCGTCTTGTATAATGGAGATTTGTCATTGCTCCCAAAATGGGTACTGATTTTGGGCTAAAGGAGGAGGCATTGGTTGTGGTGATAATATGGGAGGTACGCTGGTGATGGTGAAACTTTAAGGTAGTGGTGCTAAATTTGACAGAATTGAATGGTCATTTATGACTTTTTGCTAATTTTGGTAACCACTATGTCACTTAACAAGGGCATGTGTATTATAGAATTGGCTCAAAGATATATGGATATGTACATATACACGAATTTAGAGAATGAGGGGAGGAAATGCTTTTCTTGTGTGGATTTGTGGAGTGCGCCAAATGGAGGAGTATAGTGTCACTTTTTAGAGTTAGAGCAACCAGCCCCAGTCAGCTTTCAAACCCCTTCGTAGTTGTGACAAGTGACTCCTATTGTAAGTGATTATTAAAAACCAAAAACTACATATAGGGAATCAATATGAAACTACATATGGTTTTATGGATCCAAAATCATGCGTTAACATGAGACTATATGTTCAATAATGCAGGGAATCTATGATGGGTCCTGCTCGGACGATCCAGACGACATAGACCACGCAGTGTTGATAGTAGGCTATGGTGCCGATGGCGATGAGGAGTATTGGATAATAAAGAACTCATGGGGAACTGAATGGGGAATGGAGGGGTACGGCTATATCAGAAGGAACACTAGTCTAACATATGGGGTCTGTTCAATCAATGCCATGGCTTCTTATCCAACCAAAGAGTCTTCTTCTCCATCTCCTTATCCATCTCCATCTGTTCCACCACCACCTCCTCCTCCACCACCACCACCGACACCTCCTCCACCACCTCCCTCTCCATCGCCTAGTGAGTGTGGGGACTACTCTTATTGCCCTGCATCGGAGACATGCTGCTGCATTTTTGAATTCTTTGATGTCTGTTTCATCTATGGTTGCTGCGAGTACACAGATGCCGTGTGCTGTACTGGTACTGAGTATTGCTGCCCTAATGATTATCCTATTTGTGACATTGAAGAAGGACTCTGCCTCCAGGTATGGATTCTATGTTTTGTTTGTAATATTCTAGATGAAATTCTTGACCAGCATGATGTGGTAGTTTGCATTTTTGTAACTAAAAGATAACTCAAATTTCTTTGTTTTATGATAAGCTCAAAACTCACAACTTAGCAATACCAGTTGATATTAACTTTCAGTATGACATCATCTGTAGGACCCCAAATATCACCTTTCATCGAGGCATTTAAGGTTTCAACTAGATGATACCCAATATTGGTTGTCAAATATGGTCGCTTTAGCATTATTCTGAGAAAGCAACTGCATTTTGTTGATGATATTACTAAGGAAATTGGTACATAACGATGTAGCCAAACAGTCTTCCCGGTCCAAAAATTTAAGAGCTCATACGGTGACCCTATATGGGAAATTTGTACTCCCTCCGTTCCTATTTGTTTGTCCATTACGAAAAGTCATGCCACTTTTTCAAATTAAAAAATAAAGTGTTTTCGTGTATCATTTTTCAAATTTTTTTACACCGAATTAAAGTACTCATCGTGTACTTCAATTCGGTGCGAAAAAATTTGAAAAATGATACACGGAAGCACTTAATTTCTTTATTTGAAAAAAGGCAAGAGAGAGAAAGAGGGACAAACAAATACGAACGGAGGGAGTATATGATTATTTGGCAGAACTGTCTTATGATTTCAAATTCAAAGATCCAGTGAAGTGACCCCTTATTTGAGAGATGTCAGTCTCACGTAATTCTGATCGTCTATTTTGAAAGGGGTCTCAAATCTGAGTGTATTCTTATTTTAGTAAGTGACCATTCATCAGAAAACTAGTCTTTTCTGAGGTGTCTAATTCTAGTTTTTAATTTACTAGTCAGCGTTCATCCTGTAAATAGTCTTTTCAATGGCCTCTAACCTTAACATTTGGGGTCTTTGTACTAAAATTTTGGTTTTCCCAGGGTGCTGGAGACTACCTTGGAGTGGCTGCAAAGAAGCGAAAGATGGCTAAGCACAAGTTCCCATGGACTAAATACGAAGAAGCAGAGAAGAAACACCAACCTCTGCAGTGGAAGAGGAACCGATTTGCAGCAATGCGCTAAGGAGGTGAAAGATCAATATTTCATCATTTGTTCAATTACCTAAGGTGATTTTCACCATGGTTATATTAGTTTTCTTTTTTACCACCCAACATTTTTTTCCCCGCATTATGCATTGCAGACGTTTTTTTTTTTTTTTTTTTTTTTTGTGGGTTTATTGGTTTTTGGTTATTCACCAACCATTTTGGTTGTCAAAATTATTCGCGGCATAAGGTTAAAACCTGCTTAAACATTGTTCTCAAGGGCTTTTAGTTGTCACAGTGGCTAGTGGAAACTCGTTTGATGTTTTAACATCTCTAGTTTGAAGTTTTTTTTTGTCAGAATAGTTTGAAGGTTTAGACAAATTTCTTATTTTGGTCTCCATGTTAATTGCCTTGCTGAATCCTTCTGAAATGATTCAGGGTTTGGATTCTCTCTAGGACCCGCTCAGTTTGGGGGCTCTTAAGTGTGCTAAAAGTTCTTTCGCGTATTAACCAATAGATATGACTATTAAAACATTTGTCGTGAAAAAAAAAAAAAACCAGAAAACCGAATCAGAACCCATTTATCGTAAACATTATATGTTTTGAAATTAATTTGTGGAGATCTGATAAATATGATTTTTGGCATGGTTCATGTTAGCGACGAGTGCACAGTTTATGATTCTATTCATCGAAGCAAGTACAACAATGACTAATATAGTCTCAAACCAAACTAAAATCTCAGTCATTTTCTTCACGCAAACCCACGCAGAAACAGAGAGCAAAAGGAAAGGCCTGAGAAGTTCAAAACATGAAACCCAAGGCTCCAACTAATTATCAGCGATCATCCCAAAAATGAAAACTATCATAAAATGCTTTCGAAACATGAAAACTCATCGTGGTTTATTATAAAATGAAAACTTTGGTTCATGAATATGATAGTTTTGTTAGCTTTTTTCCATGAAAAGTCATTAACTTTAAATCGGTTGACCATTGATGAATATGTATGTAAGTTTTTGACAATGTCTTCCAATGATTCTACCGTAGAATAGTAATGGAACTGAAAAAAGCATTTGTGAATCCCAAGAGACATACAAGGCTCAGAGCTCGACTTGTGTTTTGAATCCCAAAATATTCAAGCAAATCATGCTGTTTACTTTTTATCTTTCCGCCCCTGCCTTTTCCTCTATTTGCAGTGGGACTCCTGTATGCATTTTGAACAATTTCTGTTAAAAAGAAAGAACTAGTCAAACTTTACAATGATCAAAGCAAAAAACAAAAAAAAAACAAACCAGTCAAACCACACAGAAGACCACGTAACAAAAAAAGTGGAGGGATTGACGGACCTCTTTTTCACAGTATTACTTATTCCGTACCAAAATATTTATCTTGTCCGTAAAACGATGATTTAGAATAATACTTATTTTTAAAGAAAATATTTTCTCAAACTTTCTCATAAATTAAAAGTACTCATTGATATCTAGTAAATTATGAATAATTCGGTAAATTAAAAGTACTCAGTGATTGCTCGGATAAACGGTTCGGATGAACGGGACACGGAGTTGGGACAGGAAGTTCGGGACAGCGGATCCGCTTCCGAGTATGTTGTGGATCTGCTGTCCCGAAAACCCTGTCCCGACTCCGTGTCCCGTTCATCCGAGCCGTTCATCTGAGTACTCGACAGCTCAGATTTGCAGATGAATGTGTGGCTCAGATTTGTTTGGGGTGAGATGGAGTCTGAGCCGTTGATTGCTCGGATAAACGGTTCGGATGAACGGGACACGGAGTTGGGACAGGAAGTTCGGGACAGCGGATCCGCTTCCGAGTATGTTGTGGATCTGCTGTCCCGAAAACCCTGTCCCGACTCCGTGTCCCGTTCATCCGAGCCGTTCATCTGAGTACTCGACAGCTCAGATTTGCAGATGAATGTGTGGCTCAGATTTGTTTGGGGTGAGATGGAGTCTGAGCCGTTGATTGCTCGGATAAACGGTTCGGATGAACGGGACACGGAGTTGGGACAGGAAGTTCGGGACAGCGGATCCGCTTCCTATAATAAGGCTTATTATATGTAATTAGGTTCATCTTCTAAAATAACTTCATATGCACACATTTAGATGTAATAGTTTGTATACCACTTAGGGTGGTGCTAATGCCAAAACCGTTTTTGTTTGTGCCAAAATTGTAGTGCTTAAAAACCTTGTATCATGTGCAAAGTATAAGCCTTTTATGCACTACAATTTTGACACAAACAAAAATGGTTTTGGCATTTCCTTATTACTAGGGGGTGTTCCACTAACAAAAAACTGTTTTTTCCAAAAACCGAGACAAGTCATTCTCTCACACTACATCATATAAAAAATCGTGAAAAGCCAGTTTATTAAAAAAAAATCACCTTAGAGCATCTCCAACACTCTTCTCTACTCTGCCTACCCAAAAGGACAAAAAAGTACAGTTTCTATTTTGCCTATTCACTTTTTCATCTACGTATTCCAACACTACTCTCTACTTTGCTCTCCATCCAAACTAGTTTGGGTTTGAGCTTGTGATTATGACTGACTTTGGGCTCCTGATTTTTTACACAATTTCATATTCAATATTGGTCTTATTTGATAGGTGTTGTCGAGTAGGTTTAAAAAATATACTTTTTTTTTAACATTAGATATGAAGAACAAAAGTTATAAAAAATAAAAAGGAGAGAGAATAGTGGAGATGTAAGTGGAGGAGAAAGAGAGAGGAGATGGAGTAGCTAGTGGGAGTGGCTAGCTTCTTGTAGTAAGCGGAAAATCATGAGGCCAAAGTGCCTAGGGGAGTAGAGAGGCCCTTGGAGGGTTGAACACTGATTTTGGGTAGCTAGAATAGCCAAAAGAGCTCATGTAGAGAGCCTTTTGGAGATGCTCTTACTAGTGTCTGAAGCATTTTTATAGTTCTAGTATATGTATTCACGTAAATCAAGGACGTTTAGGGAAAACATGTTTGGAAAGGATAAAACATCCCTTTCCTGTAATGAAAATGATTGTGACACTCACTATTCTTCCTGTAATTGAGGCCATTGACGATGACATGGCTTTGATTAGGTCAATGTTCGGTTCTTAAGACTTAAATGGTGTGGCCTCTTTGTGTGCCTTTTCTTAAAAAGAAAAGAAAAGAAAAGAAAAAAGAAACAATTAAAAATTCTCCTTGATTGAAGTAGGGAAAAAACTCACTCCCGTCATGAATGGCGGACAACGAAAGTCATCAATATAATCTTTCGTGGATAACCCCACTCACATGGGACTACCACCTACCACAAACTCATTTCATTGTCCCTATACGTGAGATCAGATCTTCTAATTGTTTTTTGGCGCGACGATTAAGGTGTCCAAACCGGTTTATGCACATATTTATTTTTTTAGTCCAGTAGTCAAAGGTAAGTCGTTACGCCGTTGTTAGAAAATCGACAAAAAGTTACTTTCTTGTGATCTTATCTTAAAATTGAACCCTAATCAACTATTTGGCGAGAAAATCCACAACCAACTGGATTAAGCCTCGGGGCTAATTAGATCTTCTACTTGTACACTCAAATTATACACATATTTTTATGCACGTTCACTTGTTCCCTGAATTTTGTTTTGATCATCCTTCTTCTCTGAATTCCACGCAAGTTAAATAACAAAATGGATATAAATATTTTTTGCAAATATCTCTTTATTTTCCTAGCGCAATAATTAGTAACGAAAACAAAGTAAGAGTAATTTGTAGCATTTATTTTCATACCTATTTTTCTTTACTTTCTCTTCCACGATCCATGATCTAAGCATAGACCAATAATGTACGCAAGCCGTTGATATCGCTTTTCGCGGTATAGAATATCTGATTGAAAAATACTTAGTGCTTCAATTTTTACAAGTTCTTCTAAATTGACATTTTAATCTAAAATAGTCTTGAATTTTAGTTTTTCTTTTGGTGGTCGTTTAGGGTGTGTGCTGTGCACTAGTTATGGGACCCACTTTAGGTCCGATTATTTGATCTGAACCGTTCATTTTGTTCGTCTTATCAAGTACTTAGACCACGTAAAATTTCAGGATGATTGGACATCGATAACTATGCTTTCATAATGCATTACTCTTGAAAACAAATAGTAAAGAAACCATTGTAGAGGATTTTTTTTTTTTTTTTACAAAAGCGAAAATTAAACACTCACGGAACAAATAGTTAACGATATCCAATCAATAAAAAAAATTTGGTGCACATCCATTGTGTTGCACAACCAGCACAACTACATACACAGAAAATACACTCAGAATTTAAAAATCAATGGCGCAAATTCACTCGGTTGTTGATTTACACTTTCGGGGTCAATTCTGGGTCCTCTTTCAGGCACTCAGACTTACTGGTTGCCCAACAAACGCCTTCAACCCAAATTGGACACAGTTATCAATAGAACGTGTGAACCATTTTTGTCGTTTCTTAAAAATTCTTTTGTGATTATAATTGTAGAGTGCATATGTTAATTAATTATTTTTAAAAAAATGGGGTAAGGTTTTATGTAAAGTGACAATGACTTCTCCTATCCAGTGTGTGATTGTTTCTCACATCTTTTAATCCAATGGGCCCACCATCTTTTCTGGGCCACATGATTATTTCTTTCTTTTTGGGTCAATAAAATAAGCAGCCCGGCCCATGTGGTCGCCTTGTGTGTCAAATTTGCCCGCGAATTGATGACGCGCGGTTGGCTTTAAAACTGTCTTTGTCATTCCACCGTTTAGTCCGTGACCACTGCACATGTATCTACGTAGACCTAAAATAGACACAACAGACACATAGAGTACATAAGGAGAGAAAAAATACAGAAAATTGGATCCTCTCTTGTTCTCAATTTGGATTGGATCAAATAATCTACATTCTCGACCATCTATTTGGATGACTATTTGTCTACCATTGATTGTCGAGATCTAAACTGTCTGGTCTAATCTGAAAATAAAGATTAGCGAAAATCCTAAGCGTATAGAATTTTAGGAACATAAAATGTACATAACGCAATGGAGGACCCACTTTTGTGTCTCACAAGAATAATCCGAAACGTTCATTAATCTTAAAATAATTTTTCGAGTCACTTGGTGAAAAATCAGCTCAATCCGATATGCGTAAGTAGTTGATCCTATATTTCCCTGTTTCTTAAGATTAATGAACGGTTCGGATTATTCTTGTGGGACCCAAAAGTGGGTCCCCCATTGCGTTATGTACATTTTATGTATATGAACTTTTGTACACCTAGTTGGGTCCAAAGATTAGAGATGATCAAAACTCAAAAATAAACATTCCAAGTTTTTTTTTTTTTTGAATAACCAAAATCCTCCTCAGCAAGTCTACAATCCAGAGCTCTTGGTAGGATAAGATAGACCTTTGCTTTCGGAGTGTCCACATAAATTGGGAAGGAATTCACCGAATACATGGAAGAAATACGCACAGAGGGTAGATAAAGTTCCATGCAGAGAACATAAATATCCACAATGGAGATAACAAGAACCAACTAAAGAGATGGAATGTCTGGTGTCTGGAAACAAACCTCCGGCCTCCAGAAACTAAAGGAAAAAACTTCAAAGCGAAACAAAGTAAAGAGAAGTCCCCTCCATCGCGAGCAGCCCTCCTCTTGCCCAGCCACCAGCAATCAATATCTTCAAAGTCGAAGAACCAAAAATACCTGTGTCCTCACCATGAACTACCTAGCGTCGACATCCACCAAGCACTAGTAGCCAGTCGATTGAAAACTTGACGAAAATAGCAAATCGGAGAAAAAAAAGCGTCACCGATGTCAATATGTGGTCAGTAGCTTGGATGGAGTAGGGAAGGAGATTGGAAGAGGGGGAGGGGACAACAGATCTAAAAGATGAAAAGAATAATCCATCAAGGGGTGATTCCTCCCCTCCCGCCGTCACAAGGGGTGGTGTGATCCTAAAGGAGGAGGGGGGAAGAAGGGGTGACGCGCTAGGGTTTTGAGGTTAGAGAGAGAGTTTAAGAGTTTAAGAAATTTAAGAGTTTTTTTTGACATAATTTTAAAACACAAACAAATGAGGCTTGAGAGATGCAATAAGTACTAGGTTCTACGTCTTGATTTAAAGGAGGCCTAACATAGTAACGTTCTAAGTAACTCTTTTGACCACTAGAAGGTATATCCCGATCATTGATTTTAGGATGCGGTTGGTTATGAGCTGCCCAGATATCAGGTTATCAATTACAGTAAGTTAGAGACAAACTAACACTCCAGTCATTAGTCAAAAGAAAACAGGGGAGAAAAAAAAAAAAAAAAAACCGAAGAGAGAAATCAACGGCGCCTATCTTGATAATTAGTCTAGTCATCACAAAAAGCATAAGCGTAGTCAAGTTCTCTCTCTCTCTCTCGACACACTCTACACACTTTTCCTTCTTTTCACTCTTTCCTCTACTCTCGCCATCATTCCCGGCCACAAACACCCAGAACCCGCTGACCACTGTCTCTCTTAGGTATCCTCTCCCTCGTTGTTCTTTACGGTATCTTTCTTGATATGTGTTGATTTTTTCAGTAAATGTTGATTTTGATTCTGCAAGAATGGTTGTTGTACAATTCTATTTTCGGAAACACGATGAGGGCTTGTGGAAATTTCTGATTTTCATGCATGCCCATTTTACTGGAGAATTAATTCTTTGAAGGTTTTTAATCAAGATTTCATTTTCTTGTTTTTAGAAAGCATTTAATTCTGATGATTAGAACCTGCTTCCACTTAATTTCTTGTATTTTTGGATTTCAGGTGATATTTGGTTCGGATTCAATATCTGAAAATTACATATAACTCAGCTAAGACTAATGCATTGCTGAATTTTTTTTCTTTCTTGTTTTTCTCTTTCATTTTCGAATTCAAAGATTTTAGTTTCTTGATTTGGTTTGGGGTTTTGTTTCCAAAATTTCCTTAAAACACATCAATTTTCTCTGAAGCTTTCAAAAATCAGAATATACGGTCTTAGTTGTTTGTCGCTCTAGATGTAGGAATCTTCTTGTATCCAATAACAGAATTGCTCCTAGTTTGAGTAGATGTATTGTCTTCATGATCCTTCCTTTGTTTTCACATGTAAAAGGGGAAAACAGTTTTTATTCGACAATCACGGTTTTCTTTCCCTGATTAGATAACCATTTTCCCAATTTGGGAATAAAGGGAAGGTTAATTGCTTTTTTGTTGTTAATTTCTATTTTGTTTCATTGTCTTTAGTATTGATTCGGAGGTCGCATGATGTTTACTTACAGTTTTCGGGTTATCTGGTATCAAATGGTATGAACGTACGTTTTTATCTCGTGTATCCAAGAATTGAATTATTCCTAATTTTAGTGGAATGTATTATTTTCATGAACTTTCCTTTGTTTTACAAGTATATTAGGAAAAATCAATAAATGTTTTTTTGTTTTTTTTACATCTAACACCTTAATTGATTCACTCGCCCTTTGTTGATCAGTATATTATGGTCAGTTCTCGATTTTGATTCTAAGAGAGAAAAGAGGTGTAAGACATAATGCAGAAAAAGCAATTGGATTTGGATCAGCCATTGCTCTCGGTGAGGCGATTTTCATCAAAATTGGCTTCTTCAAAAGAACTGAACAAGAAAAAAACTGAGAAGTCACTTCCACATAGACAGCAGTCTCTTCCTGTATGTAAATCGGACTGGGAACTAGAACAGGTGACAAAACCAGCCGCAGTTCCTTTTACGTGGGAGCAAATTCCCGGTAAAGCAAAAGGAGAAAATCATTCTCCATTGGAGCCTTCAAATACACCAAGGCTTCCCCCTGGAAGGGCTTGTGATACCCTAAACCCATACGAAGATCGCAGTGTTTTTAAGCCTCAAATTCATTCTTCCCCTATTACTAACGAGATATCCACTTTATGGGAGAGCTTGAAAAAAACAGTGAATGCTGAAGGGGACGCATGTGATTCAGAAAGCGAAGGTGATGATTATTCGGATGCGCTTGACACCCTATCTCCAACAGACACAGTGTCAATGAAATGTAGTGGGAGTGGTTTAAGTGGATTTGGTTGGTCAGATCGGTGCGGCAACTTTTCTGCTGATACACAAACCAAAGATTTTATGATGAACCGGTTCTTACCCGCAGCGAAGGCTATGGTTTTGGATACACCTCAGTATGGTCCAAAGAAGCAACCTATGACACCCGACCGGCCTAGACCAGTTAAAAAGGTGGTCAGTGGTGAAATGAAGCTACTTCATGAACAGAAGTGTTCTGTGGTTGTACCATATAATGTGAAACATAAAGAGGGAGGAAGTGAAGAGGAGGAGGATGAGCCTGTTAATACTGGCAAAAAAACAGTTAAGGCTTTTGGATTGTTTTCTCGTTTCTGCCTGAAGAATTCTTTGTGCCTGCTGAATCCAGTGCCAGGGATGAAAGTTAGGACCAAGGTCCCGAATTCTTCTACGAAAGAAGCCCGTCTCCCGCCTTCTCCTTCTGCTAAAGAAGTAAACAGAATGGCCAGAACTTCACACAGTGGACCCCTACCTCAATCAGCTGAAAAGGTGATTTCTAGACCTTCTCTTCATTACTTAAGTCGAGGGTAACAGTTTTCATTTTTTTACAGACATTTTTGTGTTTCTGCAGAAATATTCTGGTGCTCTTTATAGGAACAAGTTGGATCCTCGATCCCGCTCACAGGAGCTACATAAGGTCAGGTATAAGCCAAGTGGTGAAACAAATCGATTAAGTTGTTCTGGTGATTTGCAGATGATGAAAGGGACATCTCCTTCCAGTCGTTTCCTTCGGGGTGGTATATCTCCTTACCGAAATAGAGCACCCCCATCTCCATTTCGCGAAGGAGTGGGGTTTCTTGGTGTATCCAATGGTATTGAGAATTTTAAGGGTACTAAGGATGTATCAGGCCATCAAAGATATAAGCCAGTGTCAGGCTCAATTATTCCTGCAGTTGAGAAAACTTTGTACATAGATTCTGTACATATTGTCGAACAACCACTTTCTGACTCAATTTCTTCACGAAAGGCGAGTTTGGCTTCTGGCAAAGATTTTTTTACTTCTGAATCTTTTCTCCGACAAATGAGACACCCAGATATTTTTGAGGGAGGGAGCATATCTATGGCGTTAGTTTCAGTTGATAATGAGAAATCCTCTTCTGCTCGAATACCCAATGTCAGAAGCCAAGAGGCCAGAAGGGAGGGGTGGAGACTTGATCAAGGTCGAGACCACGAAACGAGGTCATTAGATTGCTTAAAATTGGACCCTACTGGAATTGTTGATGCCAACAAGGGGGGTATTTCGAAAGAAGATGATCAAGGAAACCTTATCGTGGGTTCTATGCTGTCTCCGCTGCCCCCTCCTTTACCAAAGTCACCTTCTGAATCATGGCTGTGGAAAACCCTGCCTTCTATTGCCTTGTGGCATCAGAAAAAGCAGCGTTCCAAAGAATCTGAAACGGGTACAAAGTGGGAGACGATTGTGAAGACGTCTAATGTGCATCATGATCATGCGCGCTATTCAGAGGTAAGCTCATCTGCCCTTACAGTTTTGTTAAAAATAGATAGATTTCTATGTACACTCTAGTAGAATAATTTCGCCGGTTGCATTGTTCCTAGTTTATGGCATAACGGTGGGGCTTTTTAATTTCAAATGAAAGGTTCACAAATTCCTCGTCATTCTACATGAAAAAATTGTTCAAAAACTTAGTCAATAACATTACTCATTTCTTTGCGATATTGTTGCTAATAGGGAAGCCGAAATTGTCTGACTTCTTGTTTTTTCACCATGACAGGAACTAGTTCCTCACGTTTCTCAGCATTCCAAGACTTGAAAGTGGAGAGATCTGTCCTGATTATCGAACACATTAACTTCCTTTGGAAAATTTTCTTTTCAAGAGTTTAAATTTTCACATCGCGTGAGGCAGCGGTCTTAGGGCAATTATATGGTATTGCATGATGGAATTTGATGTGCTAAGTTCTGTGAGTTCAAACTCTTCTTTTACATGGGTATAGGATAGAGATTTAGTCGCATTGAGCAACTTGTGTTAGTCACCGATACGGCTTTTCAGTTTTTCTTGTGCAATGTATACTAAATTTGTACTAGTAAGCAGCCATAGTAGCGTTCCTTTGTTTGAATCTGAGAGCAGGCATTTGAGCACATAATGACAGGCCTGTGTAACTCTGGTCTTTCTCCCAACAACCTCGACGAGGTTCAACACTGAGTATTATCCTGTATTTACGATGACGATCGTGATTGTTTTTTTGGACCCGATACTGTTGGAGTTCTCAGGTTGTGTTTCTCTGTTTCCAGGGTATTTCAGCTACCCACTTGATACGGTTAAAGTTGAAATGGTCATCATTTGAGCCTGAAGCTACCAACATGGGCAAAATGTTGGTATATATTGGCTAGGTCAATAATAGTTAGAGATGACTAAAGGTTTGGGTTATTGAAAACTGAAAACCACTGAACTTCTGAGCCTACAAACAGAGTGTATTTTATGTGTAATCAGATTGAGGGTGAGTTCAGCCTATTAACTAAATGGACTAAATGGTAGTATTTTGTAATGAGCAGAGGACAAGTCATTTCTCCTAACTAAATTGACTAAATGGTAGGAGTAATTTTGTTTGTCTTTTTTGACGTTTTGTTAGATTCACATTGTCTTGACGAGGGAAATCTGATAAGTAAAAAATTGTGAAAAAAAAAAAATCCCTAAAGACGAAATAATACCAAAAAAAAAAAAAAAAAAAAAACTAAGCATAAAAGTAGTTGGTATTCCTAATCATAAAAGTATTCCTACTAAAATTACATTCTTGCCCCTTTCTAGTACTATTATTTCGCTAATAATTGTCTAATGGGTGTGAATATTACGCTCAGAATACCAAAAAAGTCACAATTTTAACAAAAAAAATTCACAAAGATCGATATATGTATATATTTGTTGTTACCAATTTTCTATGATTGAGTATCGACCTTATAGCTGGAAAATTCTAGCTCTGCCCCTCTTAGATGACTTGTATGATTGTTGGGGAAGGGTGTGCTAATATAGTCGGGATGTTCATTCTTCGTTGAGAATTTTAACTTTGTATACACTGAATGATTTTTTTTTTTAACAGAAGAAAAGCTTTCGCATTCATAAAAGCCCAGCGACACTTACAACAATACCGTCCAAATAACACTGATAGAAATCTAAGTAAAAACAACCCAGATACACTGAATGATTGATGCCAAAAAAAAGGCCATATACTCTGACTTCGCATTTGTAAACACGCTCCTAGCTTCCCCTCCAATTATACATTGGTATTCTGCCCTAAACTTGTCCTTTTCATGACTCAACCTCATACCTCTCCTCTGCATGGCGAAGAAAAGAAAGAATTATGGTTGGTTATTAGATTTCCCCATCTTCTGCAAAATGGTGAGAAACAAAACTAGAACCTGCATATATTTACGTATCATTTTTTTTTTGGCCTAAATCACCAATTTAATTTCTTCATCCAAATGAGTAACTGAATTCTCAAAAAAAAAAAAAACTCATGCAGTGGCGAACGCAGGAGTGCCAATTTGGCCTGGTTTGCGGGGACCACTCTTCAGTAATTTTACAAAATCCAAAAGTGTACTAAAAATATGAAGAAAATTAGGGGGAGTGCAGGGGCCAAACCCCCCTTGCACCCCCTTGTGTCCACCTCTGCTCTCATGTGTTATGTAGAAAAATATTGAATATATTTTACCACTTAGTTTTTTTGACTAATCTAGAGTCCCACCATCCACTACTGAGGAGCTCGTTTAAAGCCGAAGGCAGAACTACATGTGGGCTTTCCCCATTAGAGCTGATAACATTGAAAATGTTCCAAACCTTAAAACCCTATAGGCAGGGATGGAGCCAGAATTCCGACTCGAAGGTGACATCCAAAACACTGGCGGCTCCACACTAGGTACTAGGTTGTCACTTACACCTTGAAAGGGAGAAAAAAGTTTATAGTATATGAAGTAGTTTCATTTTGGGCTTTTTTTAAACACTTACTTTGGTATCGGCCCGTTTGGATGATGGATTTAGTTTTGGATGGATATAGAAGGAGGGTGGATTTGACACCCTATTTGGAAGCCAGATTTGGCCCCGGATATGTGAGGCGGGCGAATACGTACTCCTAGGCCCACCTCTAATCCACCGTTTGGATGTGTTCCCCCTAATTTCTTTACTGTTTGGAATACAAATCACCCCTCAAGTGGATATGTGAAGTGGAGCTCCATCCCTATTTTTAACAAATCTGGCTAATTTGGGTGAATTCTAGTACGGTTTTACCCTTCCAAATCCACCCTCTTAGTCGCATATCACCAGATCTGGTCATTAGGGTTTGGTTTTCAAAGAGAGGAAGGAGAAAGAGAGAAGAGATACTCGTCGCCATTTTTGCACTGTTGCGACTCCATTGTAGCTCCTCTCGACCTCTTCTTCAACCTTTTCACTCCGGTAATGATCGTATTCCATTGTTGTTCTTGATTTTGGACTTCGCATATTGAAAACCCACTCAATACGTCTGATTTCAAACTAGTTTTGTTGACATGGTTTAGCCTTAATTTCTGGGTTTCCAAACGAACTCGTTTGTAAGCCCTAATTTCTAAAATTGTTCATGTTTACCCTTAATTTAAGAGATTTCTCATCACTGTTTGCCATAAATTTGTGTTGAGTTTGCTAAAATTTCTAAGATTTCTAACAAATTTAGAACCCCTGTTCGATTTATCATTGTTTGCCCTACTTTTTGGGATTGTCACAGCTTTCCCTAATTTCACGGAGAGTATTCGATTTATCACAGTTTGCCTTAATTTCTGGGATTGTCTCTCATAGTTTACCCTAATTTCACGAACAGTAAGCCCGAATTAGTTCGATTTATCATAGTTTGCCTAATTTCTGGGATTGTCACTCATAGTTTGCCCTAATTTCACTAAGAGTAAGGCCAAAGTAGTTCGATTTATCATAGTTTGCCCTAATTTCTAGGATTGTCACTTGCAGTTTGCCCCAATTTCACGAAGAGTAAGCCCTAATTTCTTGGTGTTGACTGATTGTTCAAACTTTGGCACAATTTCTGAGATTGAAAACGAATTTTTGCCCTAATTTGTTCAATTTTCCCTAATTGATGAGATTTGGCCTAACTTCTGATTGTCACTGAGTTTGGCCTAATTGTTGAGATTTGTCATAGTATGCCATAATATATGAGATTGTTCATAGTTTGCCATAATTTGTTTTTCCTAATTTTGTAAGATGAGTTATTTGAAAACAGATGGCAAGACTAACGAAACGTGAACGAAGGAAGAAGTCAAAGCGTAAGGCTTTAGTAGCAGCCCTATGTTTCATGAGAGTAGTCAATACTACTGTCACGACCCAATTCCATTGTGGATCCCGTGACCGGCCGGTGACGGAGTCACCAAGGCCTCCCTTTTTCTTATCATTCAAACCATTCAAGCATAAACTAAGAAACAACGGAAACTTATTATAAACAACTCCGAAGCAACTAAGTGTCCAACATCACACATAACACATCTCAAAACTCACTTCTATTTTACAACATATCTATCAACAACTAACTATACATCAAAAAGGCATTCAGCTACTCAAAATACGCCCTTGCTATTCACACCGCCCTTGCTTTTACTCAACCTGGAAAGAGAAAATAGGATTTTCATAAGCCGAAGCTCGGGTGAGAAACGTATACCAAGGATACAGGTTTGACCATGGAGTTTTAAAATCAACAAGATTCACAATTTGTATGATAATTTCAGCCAATACAGTAAAATCATAATTTGCAAGCGTTTAGTCCAAGAAGGACTCATGTTTTTGGTCCAGAAGGTGGGACCTATTTTCATTCAACATGCTCATTTCAATACAACCATGCGACGGTTCTTTTATTGCCAGTCGGTTGGGGAGCGACCCCATTAGAGGAGTGGTATGATATCTATACCCGTTTGGTGCCTGGCTGCACCTCAAACCTTATTTCCTCAGTCACTAGTCCATTTAACGTCCCCTAGCGCCCGGGACACCGTCCGAATGGGTCATATCAACATAAGCAATAAGCATGTACATCCAACAAGAATTTCACATTTCATAAATAACCATGGCCCAATTTCAAATAAGAAATCAAGTCAAGCATTTCAAACAATGGCAGCTCATGTGACAAAATATATACACTCTTTCCAGCTTTTTCCAAGCAAAACATTTTATTCAAAATAATTGCTCAAAACATTTCACAAAGCAAGTAACCAAGGCATACGCAACTCACCGAAAGATTGTCTGACGCTTGTTCTGATATGAACTACTCCGATCCACCGGTATCTATAAAAAGGGTCACGAATTACTACTAGATCAAATTACTGAACTGAATGCAATGTTCGAATTTAAACTAGTTCCTATTCTAGGCTATCGAGTCGGCGTACGCACTATTTCCCTTATAGCTCTAATTTGGGTTTGGCTAACTAATCTGCCATGGTTTTGGAAAACAAAATATATGTATATTTTTAAAGTTAAAAAAAAAATCACCATCTGCTAGGACAAAAATCAAGTCTAGGTGAGGCTTCTAACTAACTCAATCAGAACACCTCCATTTCTAAGCTAACAGCCGTGAAAACAAGGGGAAAATTCTCTTTCCGAAGTGTTTCTTGCTTTCGGAGCGATCACCCATTTTCCGTTACAGACTTTGATAAAATAAAACATTCTATTTATTGGGAGGAAATGAGCCAATTGCAACATTTATTTTGAAAATGGGATTTTGTGTACCTAATAGAGCATCTGATTATTGGGATAATCCTTCTTCTTACTGTGGAGGGGAGGTGATAACCTAGGGTGAAAACTACCATGAATGTGCATGTAGACAGGTCAACAAAACAACAAGCAGTTAGCAGTTAACAGTTAACAGAATATATCACATAATCTTGACATGTTGTCACACCCAAAATGGAAAATGACCGGTCATGAACCACAAGGCTAACACGTGGACACTAGGGCTGCACAAAAAACCCGGTGAACCGTGAATCCGGTCCGGACCGATCCGATCCGTACGTTTTGGATTTTAACCGTGGATTAATGGTCCGGACACGGATTCAAAAAATAATAAACCGTGACTCGCGGTCCGGACACGGATTTTGATTTTGAAACCGTGGATTAACCGATCCGGACCGTGAGATTTTTATTATATATAATTTAAAATATATATATGTATGTATATATAGAGGCCCGATCTAGTCCGGGAGTCCCGGATCCGGGACTCCACCTTCCCAATATTTTTTTGATGATCCGAGCCGTCCAATGTGTTCAAAAGGTGTTTTCAAGGGTTCATGCGGGAAATCTTCAAAAAAAAATACCGGGAAGGGCTTGATCCAAGCAGTTTTTCGCAAAACTGTAAATGTACAATTTTTGCGAAAAACTGCTTGGATCAAGCCCTTCCCGGTTTTTTTTTTGAAGATTTCTTGCGTGGACCTTGGAAAACACCTTTTGAACACATTGGACGGCTCGGATTTCCCAAAAATAATTTTTAAAAGCATCAAAACACCGAAAAACCCTTCAATCCGGGAAATCCGGGATCCTTGATAGGATAATTCGTGTGTATATATAAATAATTTTATCACTTTTATAAATATTGTCAATTTGATATAGAGTAATACTGTTATCTCCTATAAATATTGTCAATTTGTATTGGACTTTCATGTATTCCACTGCCTTGCATTTGTATTGGACTTTGATGAATTTAGTAGTTGTTCAATATTTTTTTTGTATTAAACTGTCTTTGTTTCTATTCCACTATGTAACTAAACTAAGCTATATGCTTCTACTACTGCTTGTTTAGGCCCTAGTTGTAGCTCCATCACGTGCTCCATCTAAGGTCTCTTTGTTTTCTACTTTGGATTTTTTAGGATTTTATTTTAATCAAATTGTTTGTTATTTATTTACGTATGACATGTAATCCGTGGATAAAACCGGAACCGATCCGTGACTCGCGGATCGGATTGGAACCAGACCGTGAGACTTTTGGTCCGGACACGGATTGGGTTTTCGAAAAACCGTGACTCGCGGATTAGGATTGGATTCATGCCGATCCGATCCGATCCGGACCGTGTACACCCCTAGTGGACACGAAGCCAAAAATAAAATAAGCCACAGACCACTAAATGATCATTTTTTGTATTATTAACAAAATAAAATCAAATATGTCTCAACATAAGCATGGGGAACACCATCCCATGAACCAATCAATAAAAATTATTAACCAATGATAACAAAAATGCGATGTATCAAAAAGGTTTAATAAGTGCGGAAGCGAATAAATAAAATAATAAATCTTGAATGCAACATCCTATGGAGGTCGACACAATAATCCCCAAGATGCCACCAGAGTCCTTATCTACTGGCTCGATTTCCCTGAAAATGATGGTGGATTAAATTCGTCAGCTGATAAGCTCAGTGAATGGCAAATCATGTATAATAAATAAAGTTTCTAAAGCAGGGATAAAAATATTTTAACAAGTAAATATAATTTGGCATATGAGGTGTACCACAAACAACAAAATCAAAAATATTCTTTTTACCAATAACAAGTCTTTTGGTGATCACAATACGATATCCAACAACAATGGAGAACCACAACTAATACCAAACAGTACCAAGTGCCAGTGAACAAAAATCTCAGAATTGGATCCAATATCGAAACTTAGAGTCACCACGAGTAGGCAGCCCGTGGACTTTTTCCGAAGAACGATCCGGTCAAAATCAACCGTTGAGCATTAGGGTCACCGGCCAGAACACAGTCTCTTCCCTAATGGCCAGAGTCACCCGCACACAGAGGATTAATTTCCCTGGACTTCCAATAATAAATGTTCCCAATAATATCCATCAAGTTCAAAATCAACTCAATTGGATATCAATAGGGGTATTTTCTAATGGCCCAGAACACACAAGTGAGGGGTACGGTTAACGGGATTTTTTTTTCTGTCAAAACTAATTGAAAAGTTATATAATGTTAATTTATTTTCTTGAAGAATAAACCCCTACAAGGCTAATAAACTTAGAAAATACTTCTACCGGTTTTCGGTATCCGATTGAGCTCATTTTTATTCGACTATGTTTATTTAATATTTTGAACGTCCATATGAAAAAATTGCTCTATCGGATATCAACAAGAGTGTTTTTTGACGGCTCAGAACACACAAGTGAGGGGTACGATTACTGTAATTTTTTTTTAATTGAAAAGTTATATACTGTTATTTTTTTTATTTTTTATTTTTGAAGAATACACCCCTAACAAGGCTAACAAACTAGAAAATACTTTTACCGGGTTTTTGGTATTCAATTGAGCTAATTTTTATTCAATTATATTTAATATTTTGAACGTCCATGTGAAAAATCAGCTCAATCAGGTATCAATAGGAGTGTTCTTCAACGGCCCAACACTTACAAAGTAGAGTAACAAGAGAAGGGAGGTGGATTTGGAGGGGTATTTTGGACCTAAAACCCACCGGATTTGCCAAGCGGAGGGGTCAGACACCACTTCACAAATCCACCTTGTATTCCAAATAGTAAATGAAGAGGGATTGCAAGCCAAACACGGGAGTAGGTGTGGGGCTAGGAGTCTATCTCCGGGGGATTCACAAATCAGGCCTCTAATTCACCTGCCAAACAGGCTCTATATGTAATGAACACCCATTAATTCAGGAAATTGACAATTGAACACCTAATATGTTAGCTCAATACAAGTTACACACTCATACTCATAGTAACAAAAATTTAAAAAACTAGAGAGAGGAAAGACAATTTATTGGTATCGGTAACGTAGTTTGGCTTTTGTCTTAACAATAATCAACCCTATATCTCAAAAAACAAGAGCGTATGTCAAAATAATCTGCGTGAATCTATTTACCGCAATTCCCTATAAAAGAATATTAATGTATGCATTGTTGTACATATAGGGATGATTAATAGAGCTACTAAAATTAAGGTAATTTTTGAACACCATGATAGCTGCCACTGACTATAAATCGGTAGTCTTCGTCCTTCCGTCCTACAAAGATAGTCTATCATAAAACGACGTGTAATTTTTGGATAAAAATCTCAATTAGTTATTTAATTTTGTGTCAAGAAATGTAAGAATCATGCTCGGATGTGCTTATTTTTTTATCTGAAAAGTGTATGTTAATTGGTAGTGGATTATTTTTACGGGCAAAGGGAGTAATTAGTATAAAAAAGGTAAAAATTTCTAAGATTAATTATTTCTAACACCCGAAAGTGTACACTTCTTCATAGATTAATCATGTATCAACATATTTAACATAAAAAAATTACACACTTTCATCGATTAATCACCCATCAATATGCTTAATACAAAAAATAATATAGGCGTTTTGAAGAATTACACTGCTCTTGCAATACAAAAATAATATTTGTGGATCTAGAGGTGGCACGTTCCATCTCCCCCATCTTGAGCTCCGTCTCTGCCAATTAGGGGTGAAAGTTTAAACCGGGTAAACTGGATTGGACTGAAAATCGGACCGAACCGGCCGGTTTCGGCCTCCTTTTTTTTTTTTTTTTTTCATTCGGTCCAGTCCCAGTTTGGAGCATTGGGAAAATCAAAAAACCGGTCCAATTTCCGATTTAGCCCCAAAATTGGACCGGATCAAATACACACACACACACACAGGGTCGATCTCATCCACACCCCTTCCGTCCGCATCTCGTTCGCACCTGCACTTTCCCGATTAAATTTTCATGATCTGAACCGTCCAATGTGTTCAAAATGTGTTTTTAAGGTCTCTTGCAAGGAATCATTAAAAAAATGAGCAGGACGGGCTTTATCCGATCGTTTTTTCATAAAAACAAAATATGTACAGTCTTATGAAAAACTAATTTGATGAAGCCCTTCCCGATCATTTGTTTTTGCGGATTTCTCATAGAGACTTAAAAATACGTTTTAAACACATTGGACGGTTCCGAACATAAAAATTTGATTGAGAAAGTGAGGTGAGGACAGAATGTCCGCATTTAATGGTGTGGATGAGATCCGCTATATGTTTAACTTGCATTTAATTATCTCTAATTTTCTATTTTTTAAACTAATGTAGGGGCTTGGATTTGTGGTAAAAGTGGAAACCGGAAAGTGGAAGCTTGCTTGCTGGACTCGACACTTGCATTTTATCACTTATATTTTAGTTATGTGATGTTCAACTTGTTCACTGGCTGTTGGATTTGGAAAATTATGTTATACATTTTATCACTTATGGTTGGCTATTGGAAACTTGGTTGTGGGTGATGAATTTTGGATGATGGAAACTTGTTGCAGCCTTGTGGGGTGAAGAAATTAGGCTTTAGTTTTGAAATTATGTAGGCAGAAGTTTGATGGATGGATGTTTTTTTTGGTTTTGGGCTATTTTAGTTTTGGACTTAAATTGCATTTTTTAAGAGATTTTTGGTATTTTTTCTCTTATTTCAGTTGGGCCTGGCCCAAAATGTGACCCAATAACCCTAAACCGACCAAACTAGCCAATCCAGACCGAAACTGGGCAAACCGGATGAAACCGGACTGGAGTTGTTTTGAAATGATGCAGGACAATATTGAGAAATTACTTTATTTTTATTTTTATTGCTTTAGAATAAGATTTTGATTAGGAATATTTTCGTTTAGGTTAGAATTATTATCTTTCCATATTCGGTTTGATTTTAATTTCCAATTTTATTTTAGTTTGAATCCTAGTCGAATTAGGATTTGCTTCTTCTTTAATTAGTTTGAATCCTAGTTGAATTAGAATTTGCTTATTATAAATAGGGATGTAACCTTTCATATTAATTCAATCAACTATTAATAATATTTCTAGAGTTCTCTCTATTTTCCTTGTTCGTAAGGTGTTTATCTTTTTCTTGTAGATTCAAGAGCCCGTCTGTTAGATCAAGATCTAACCAATTCGTCTACTAGAACGATATCTAGTCACCCATTCATCTACTAGAACGATATCTAGTCTATTTCTGCTACAACGCTTCGTCAAAGTGGTATCAGAGCAAGGTTCTCCCTTGTTTCAATTGCCAAAGATGGAGAACAAAGCTTTGGAGATCGTGGGATTAAAGGAGTATGGGGTGTGATTGATGGGCAACGAAAACAACTGGCAGAGATACGCACTATGTTGAATGCGTTGACTATTACAATCAACACTAGGCTACCAGCAGTTCCTGATCCTAACGTTCCACCTTGTGATTAACAAGTACGAGATTAGCAGGTTCGTGAACAACAAGCGCCAGACTAGCAGGTTCGTGATCAACAAGCGCGTGATCAGCAAGCTCGTGATCAACTTGCACGTGAACAAAGGGTGGGCAACCATCCTGGACGCCTACAGCTTAGGCGTGCTTATAATAATCCAGTTCATGGTGGAGATTCCACAGATGATGACATTGAGGATCTTGTAATTTATCAAGGGCCTAGAGAACTTGTCCAGAATAATAACAACTACCGTATGAAGATGGACCTCCCTTCTTTTAACGGTCAGTTACACATCGAAGATTTTCTAGATTGGATACATGAAGTTGAGTGCTTCTTTGATTGTATGGATATCGAGGAGGACAAGAAGGTTAAACTTGTTGCATTCAAGCTTAAAGGCGGTGCTTCTGCATGGTGGAAGCAGTTGTAGATGACTCACACACGCCAAGGCAAATCAAAAATTCGTTCTTGGCATCGGATGAAGCAGTTAATGATGGCTTGTTTTCTTCCTCCAGATTATGATCATATTTTATTCTAGAAGTATCAAAGTTGTTCGCAAGGTAATAGAACTGTTCATGACTTTGATAGTGATTCAACGAATAATAATTTTTTGTGACAAAACGTTGCGTGTCAATCCGATGAAAGGTTCATAAACACTCATTCAGATTTCAGGTATTATGAAATTTTACCTAAATTTAGTGGTTGCAAATATTTTGAGGATGTTCTAGATTGGATAGTTAACCTTGAGAATATTTTTGAGTATATGAAAATCTCGGATGAAGAAAAGTGGAGGTAAGTGTTGTTAAAGTTTACAGGTCCAGTACTCGATTGGTGGCTAGACTTGCAATCTTTAAGAGATCAGCAGAATAAGCATCATATTCGGGCATGGTTGAGAATTAAAAAATGCTTGATGGAAAGATTTTTGCCATGGAATTATGAGCAATTACTGAAGGAAAAATACGGATCAAAGCAACAAAATACAATTACTCTTGCCAAAGATGTCGTTGGAGAAGTTGTCAAAGTGGTATCAGAGCAAGGTCCTCCCTTGTTTCAATGGCCAAAGACGGAGAAAAAACCTCTGGAGATCGTGGGATTAAAGGAGTATGGGGTGTGATCGATGGGCAACGACAACAACTGGCAGAGATACGCACTATGTTGAATGCATTGACTATTACAATCAACACTAGGCTACAAGCAGTCCCCGATCCTAATGTTCCACCTCGTGATCAACATGCACGAGATCCACACGATCTTGGTCGCTAAGGAAATTTTCCTAGGCGTGTCACAAACTATCTAGTTTATGATGGTGGTGGTTCAAAGTATGATGAGCTTAACTGCATGAATCACGTTTTTTCGAATTTTCAGGTACAACCAATAATTCCTAATTTTGATAGGTTTTGTCATCATGAGGATTTTATTTATTGGTTTAAAAAAGTTGACAAATTCCTTGAGTATATGGAAATTCTAAAAGAGATGGAAGTTCGATATGTAGCACATAAATTACAAGGTATATATTTCTATGTGGTAGGAACAGTTGCAATCCAATCGAAGGCGACAATACAAACAACCAATCAGGACATGGAGTAAGATGAGGCAATTGATAGCTACTAGATTTCTTCAATGAAATCATGCATGGGCAGCTGGTATATCAAGTATACCTGAGAAAGCTTGAGTCTAAAAGATTGTTTCGAGATAATTTTGATTCGCAATATCAATCCCAATATAATAACGAAGTTATTGCGGATACAAATTATTCAAGAAACATGTCAAAGAGTTCCAGTCAATCAAGTTCTGTGGGTCAAAAAATGAGTTAAGGTCTTTCAAGTTCAAGTCAACCGTTTCACAATTTTTACGATGGTTTTGGGTTCTCAAAACAAGGAGACCAACTAAAACTTGATAAGGTAGAGGCGAATAAGTTTGGCATAGATCTAAGGGCCAATGTCAATCAAGAAAGGGCTCGTGACAATGAAGATAATGATGATGCAGCTTTAGAATTGAAGGTACATTAATTATCTATTGTTGATCTAGTATGTCCTGAGTCTCTTGACCCTCATGATTATAAGACTAACTCTAAACATGGAGTTCCACAAAATTTTGGGGAATCAAGAGAATCAGAACTAATTCAAAGTCAAGACAATTTGCAACATCAACATAAAACTGATTTTGTGGATTTTCTTGGTGTGGAGCAATTTGATTGGATTCCGAATATCCGTCTAGTGAATCTTGTCAACAAGTTGAAGCATTCAGAGAAGGGATCATTGCAAGTATTGAATTATTTTCCAAAGGAAAGCAAGAAGTTGAAGCATTCAAAGTTTTTTGGGTATGATTACTTCCATACTCGACTTTGTAAATATTGGAAGGAAATACTACAATCTTTTGAAGCTGAACCCAAATGGAGCTCATTGTTCAAGTTCATGTTCGAGAAGATTAATTTGAAGTATAAAGTTGATGCGGACAAGAGCAGACGTGTCAAGTTTCTTCAAACACTAGAAACTCGAGGACGAGTTTTTTTTTAAGAGAGAGGGAACGATGCAGAACAATATTGGGAAATTCCTTTATTTTTATTTTTATTTCTTTAGAATAAGATTTTGATTAGGAATATATTCGTTTTGGTTAGAATTATTATCTTTCCATATTCGGTTTGATTTTGATTTCCAATTTTATTATAATTTGAATCCTAGTTGAATTAGGATTTGCTTCTTCTTTAATTAGTTTGAGTCCTCGTCGAATTAGGATTTGCTTATTATAAATAGGGATGTAACCTTTCATATTAATTCAATCAACCATCAATAATATTTCTAGAGTTCTCTCTATTTTCCTTGTTCGCAAGGTGTTTATCTTTTTCTTGTGGATTCAAGAGTCCGTCTGTTAGAACGAGATCTAACCAATTCGTCTACTAGAATGATATCTAGTCTATTTCTGCTACAACGCTGCGTCATGACCTGTCCCGGTTTCCAAACTCGCCAAACCGAATGACCAGTTCGGTCCCAAATTCTGCCAAAATTGACCGAACCGGACCGTTTTCACCCCTGCCTATATATAGGTGGTTAAACCGCTAAAAATATCTAATTCTTAACCATCAGGCCAACCCCATGTCTTGAATTCTATCATATGAGTTGAGCTCAACATTGGTTTGTACAATTAACTTCAAGCTTCAATGATTTAATCCGTTAGTAGTATATTTTTTTTTTTTGAAAAGGTTAGTAGTATATTCATTCCCCTTATATCATGAAGAAGATCAATATCTCCAGATAGTGAAAAGAAGTCTATAAAATATTTGTTTTTGTTGTTTTAGGTTGATGGAAGTCTATGACTCTATCAAGCTTAAGTGGAAAACATTTGTAATGAATTAGGAAACTATGTTCACATACATATAATACGTTGTTTAAGCTAAAAGATCCACTTAGAATTTTTTCCGTACGCTATTCACTTTTTCATCATATCTATAGATCATTCTTTGTGCAATTGCACTCAAAATTAAACAAGTAATTCTAGTAAATTTACTTGGTCTGGCCCGACTGATCTACACCAACTGCAGAAACGTACATAAAGAAAAATGCACTGCTATATACCCAGAATTCATACCTAGAATTTGAAATTCAATGGTCCAGATTTAGTTGAAGTGAATCTGGACCATTGAATTTTAAATTTTGGGCACTTTCTGGGTACCTATTCTGGATACCTATACTTTTTGAGTTGAACAAGTGTAATTGAGGGTCCTGTGCTCACTAGTCACTCCCTAATACCTCAACATAAAAACCCAACAAATTAAGTGGATATATAAGAACTTTAATAACGTCATTGACATCTCATTCAATCAAGAACTCCAAGAAACGTACAGTCATTTTGGTTAGTGATCTAATTGCTTGAATTAAGTCCTAGAATCAAGCTAGATATAACATGCCCTTGACTTTGAATAGCTATACATATATAATTTTTCTGTTAAGTTTCGGCTATGCTAAAAAATAGAAGCATATATGGGATAACTGTATTTTTTTTGTTTTTGAACGGCAAAGAGAAACAAATTTATTAATAGCTCGAAAAGGGTATATCGAGAAAAATTTGATAACTATCACACGCTGTCATTTCTATAACATTCAAGACAAGTACTGATAAGATCTCACTCCTATGCTCTATAATAACATGGTGAGATCTCAAGTACTCACCCCCAATCTATTCTATTAAAATAAGCTTAATTATAACGTTTATTTTCTAATTAAATTTTCTTATTTTTCTGTGTAGGTTGCATTTTTCCCCCTGAGGGAATAAGAGGAGATAAAGAAAGAGAAAGCATGGTGTTAATCTCTTGCATACTTTTCCCACAAGACTTCTCCTTATTGTTTCCAACACTTTGGCTCAATCCCAGTTGCAGATCAGACAACCATTCCTTGTGCTTCAAAGTTTTCTCCTGATTGAAATTCAATTGGAAAAAAACAAAATACAACTGCAGTAAGTTACTAAGATGGGAAAAATTCAGCATTCTTTTTTTATCGGCAAAGAAAAGCATTTCATTAATAAGGATAAGAACAGTAACAAAAAAAAAAATGGCAAATCATTATGGCTTATTGAGGTCCTCTAATTTCGAAACAAATCTATATCTTAGGCTCATATTTCGTAAAGAGTCTTACAATAATTCATCGTCTGGCGGTTAAGGTGCAAATAATTCTAAACTCAGAACAAAAAAAAAAAACAAATCAAATTAACATATTCCACGCTCTTTTTCTATACTTTTTAGCCTTTTACTGAGGTTATTGACCACCCATTGAGCAACTCTTAGCAAGCTTTAACATTATTAGTGATACATCACACAGAAATTAATAATTACGATGTCATTGTAAATGTAAACTATTACCTGAAATGGCGAGTTCCCACAAGTATTGGAAATGTTGGTCTTAGGATCCTGTAGATTAGATTGAATGAGCCAAATCTTTGAAGTACTATTTGTGAAATTCCCTTTGGATGGCTGCAAAAAAATAGTTTCCCCAGCAGTCCTTATCTTGAATATTGTAATTAAATAAGCTTTTAAGGTGTCGGATAATATGTAAAAAGTGTTGCAATATTCGGAAAAAGTATTGAAATTTGTGAAAGTGTATTGAAATCCAAAAAATGTGTATTCAAATCTTTGACATCTATATCTATGTTTATATTACAACACAGAGCGCTTTTTGTTCCAGTTATTTTTTTTTGTTTGTCTTAGTCATCGTATTACACCTTTAATCATTCTCTTTGCCAACTCACTCCTTCTCTCTCTCTCTCTCTCTCTCTACCCATTTCCTCCATCGGCCCACCACACTCAAAATTTCAAACCACATTCTCTCTCTCCCCTTTTTGAAATTCAAACCACATTCTCTCACTACCTCTTCTCCTTCCCCGCTCTGACATTCGAAGGACCATAAAAAATGAGCACGGACACATGCGTCGATTGCTGATCAAGTTGTGCCTTCAGGCACGGGCACGGACATGCACTAGTTATATACATGCTATTATCCCCTGTCTGGTGGGTGGTGGTTAGCAAAACTCTAAAATATGATTATTGAAAATGTTGAGAAATAGTACGCTACTCACCGAACCAATAGTACCGATGCTACGTACCCTTTTATTGTAGCAATGTTTGTGGATAAAGCCACGAGGAGGCCACTTCTTTTCTTCAAGAAATTGGCTAGGTCGAATGGCTAGCCTATTTCTTGAAGATATATTACAATTATTGCCATTCCCATGATTTTTGCTAGTCGAAATCCATTCCTGATGGCTGCATATGTAAAAACTCATTATCAATTAGCCATTCGTACGTGATTGATAAGACGTTGCAAGAGAGAGAAGAGAAAATGCATTAGCTAAAATTACCGTGTTTGTTTGCATGCATAAATTAATTCAGACATCCAGTTATCGGAAAAGTCGATATATTTTTGTTATATAGAGGAGAGGAAGAGAGAGATGAGAGGAAAAAAAATTCTCGATTAAGATTGTTACGTACCTTGAAAAAGTAGATTTGAAATTCAATGGAAGACCATAAACTTCACGAGGATTCCTTTGTAGTACAATCCCACCATTTTCCATTCTGAAATGTTGAAGAGGATGGGTTCTTTCATAGAAATATTTGGGAATATGATCCCTTTCTTCCACTGATGATCTGCTTCTTTCACATAGCACTGTCAAAAAGGAGGGGGTGAACATCACGTGAACTGATCCACCAACTTTGCAAGTGAAAATGCAATATGGCCATTTTACAAGTGGTGCTTCATCTCGAAAATAAAAACTAAAAGCCCAAAAAAAATGGAGTTGTGGAATTTACCTTGTCCAGAAGCATCGAGCTTCTTACTTCGGTACATCTAATTAACATGAAAAATGATTGATCAGAAAGGGGAAAAAAAACCCCGAGATTGATTGGGAAAATAAAGACTAATTATCATGGAAAATGAGTGATCGGAAAGAGAAAATGTTGGAAAATAATGGTGAAAACGAGGACTAATATCGATCTATAATTCCATTGTTACTACCTGCAAGTGGCTTTTCACATGGGCAATGCTAAGTTCTCTAACATTCATCAACTGTAAAATTAATTTAGGTGTAGCTTCTGCACATTGACCAAAAAGAGAAAAATGTTCAAGTTATATATAACCAGTGAAACAGAAGAGAAAAAATGCCGAGTCTAAATAAGGAAAGACGGTACTCCACATATACCACAATGCAAACTTGTACGATATGCACTCCTTTATATCCACTTTGAATTCATAACATTGGCATAAATCTTCGTAACATCAAGAAAAAAAAATCCCTCATCAAATACAAAAAGTAAGAATTCAAGGGTTGAATTTTTTTTACTTTTGCCAACGAAAGAAAGTTTGTTGTTAAATCAAAGTAGAAATGTGCAAGAAAAATTTGGAAAGGTGGTTGATGTGATGAATTTCTATGTTAATGTCACGAATCGATGTACAAGCCTTATATGTATTATTGTACACATTCAAATATGGCACAACATTTCTTGTAAACAAGACTAAATAATTATACTAAGGCAACCATGCTACCCACACACACACACACAGAGAGAGAGAGAGAGAGAGAGAGAGAGAGAGAGAGAGAGAGAGAGAGAGAGAGAGAGAGAGAGAGAGATGGCACAACATTTCTTGTAAACAAGACTAAATAATTATACTAAGGCAACCATGCTACCCCCCCCCCCCCCCCCCCCCCACACACACACACACAGAGAGAGAGAGAGAGAGAGAGAGAGAGAGAGAGATGGCACAACATTTCTTGTAAACAAGACTAAATAATTATACTAAGGCAACCATGCTACCCCCCCACACACACAGAGAGAGAGAGAGAGAGAGAGAGAGAGAGAGAGAGAGAGAGAGAGAGAGAGAGAGAGTGAGAGAGTATCCGCAAATCAGACCGGACATGAGAAATCAATTGTGTGTTCGACTAGGGCTACATACTTAGGGCTCTATTTGAATGATTGAGCAATTCATAATCTTGAGTATCTTATTATGTATTATCTATTGAGAATATCTCATGTATGGGTAGTATAACTATAGTTTGCATGCCCCTTATAAACTTACCTTAATCCTTTAGAAATTTTCATTCTAACGTACTCGTATTCCATAAGTGTCCCTCACGTATTGAAATGTATCAGTAAGTAGAAATGTTTAATTTCACTATAGGATAGTTACTTCGGTAAAATCATACGTATTGGAGCATATTTGACACGTATATATCATTATCTGAGATATATTCAATAGCTTACTCAGCTAGTTTTGGATTATTCGTACTTCATCGTGTATTAACCATTTGCGTCCATAATACACTATTTTGCGATGATATAGCCTGTGGGCCGATTTTGTTGCTTTGAATTCTTTTCCGTTGCTAATAATACTACCACAATGTACACAAATCCAACACATTTTTTTTTAATTGTCAACAAATTAAACACATTATTTGTGGTGTATGTACACATGTATACCACAAATCAATTCATCAAAATATTAGTATGAACTATTTATCGTCTCAACGAGAAAAATTTGAAAAGTATAAAAATATTAACCAAGACTAAAAAACCTCAGAAAATTCATCCCAATACTTTATTTTTATTTCTTTGGTCTTCTGTAAAGTACTTTTCCTACCTTTTTAGTCATGCTTTTTTTATTCTCAGCTTATTCTTCTCATGAAGAAAAATAATTAATCTAAAAGCCATATGACACGTACTTTACCAGAATTTAAAAAAACAAACAAACAAAATTACACTTGCATAATTTACGCAAAACTCACCCATAAGATAAAACTCCAGAAACCGTTACTATTACGTATTCGATACTGCATTGAAATCATAGGTGAAATTCATTGATTTAAACCTAGACTTACTATCTTGTCCACCAAGCCTTTCAACAGCACGCACAAAAGAAAAATGGAGCTCCGGTGTCCACCGGAGCCGAGGCGTTTTAGATCGCACATATTGCCGAGCCGTCATCTTCGTTTCATTTCGTCCTGTTAAAATCCAAAATGTTCTTATCAATAATAATCATCTATAAAAGACAAATTCCCAAATTAGATAATACGTACCTTCTTAATGTTGCTTAATTTTTTTCTCTCGATGTACCTTCTATCGAATTTATTTTACTAAAATTTTTCTTTACCAATCGATAAAAAAAAAAATACTTACCTTCTCTTGAGCTACTAATATCTGCTGAATTCTTTTTCTTGATATCATCCGCTACACCATCCTCCTCCTCGTTGTCCGCTTCCTCGTTCAAGTCAAATGACGAAAACTTTGGCATAGAGACTGGCGAAGGCGATGTATTTTCCACTTCTTCATTAGTTTTGTCACCCTTTTTGTTAGCACAAATTTCTAATCCCTCAATCATGGCTTAATGTTGTTCCTCTATCAAATTCAAAGACTTGAGTTTATTTCGAAGATCTGCTTCTGCTATTGACCAAGACATCCGGTCATCAAAGAAAATATTAGCATTATATTACGAGAAAATGAAGTCCAAAGGCAAATGAAAACCAAAAGATTACATATCCCCAAAAAAAAAAAAAAAAAAAAAAAGCTCTAGTGCCCAACATCTTCTTCAATTAAGACCTTGTAATTATTTTCCGACTTACAGAAAAAATTAATACTATTTTGTAATCCGATTTATAAATGTCTCTGAAAATTATATAATTCGGTGTACGTAAATTTAACATGACTATAGTCCAAACCAGTTGAATAATAGTTATAAAAATGTGCAATACTCGTCAAACTTTTATGCGTTAATAAAATTGAACCAACTGGTATTTGTTTTACAATTTGAAAATTTATGGCCGGTGGTTGAACTGCACGCATATTGTTTGATTCACTGGCTATGGCATATATTAGGTGATATCATCTGTAGAAAAGTGACTGTGGTAGAAAATTTGTTGAGAACAATTATTAGTAATTCCTTCACATTTACAACAGCATCCACCCACAGGCTAAGCCATAAAAGTTTAAAGAAACAAATTCTATAGAATAAATGGAAGTTGTTTCAAATTATAAACAAAGTTGTTTCGAATTTAAAAACTCCATATGGTCACATTTAATTGCAAAAATTTGTGTAATTCTCTCGATTGTTTGTTCTGCAGCCTGTATACATTAGGGAAAATAATTAATAAATAATTCTTGAAGAGAGAAGAAATTGGATCATAGTATTTTTCCTGCAATTAAAAATTCCAAAAATACAAGATAAAGAAAAGGTGATGAAAAGAAGATTAAAATGAGAACAAGTGGATATTAGACAACTACCCTAATTATTTTCTTGAAATCTATGGCTTTTTGGTGGATATGCAAAAAAAAATTCAAGGTTATTGACATATACATATCAAGACAAAGATAATACCTATATGAACATTTGAATCTGATTTTGCGCTCTTATCAAGAGACAGAGATGATAATATCAAAAAGTTAGGGTATGAGAATGACCATGAAAAACATAAGTTCATTAAAATTGAAGGCCTTATGTTTTTAAAATATGGTGTTTTATTATCGAGGACTTAAAATTAAGGAAAAAAAGTAGCCGATCAATTACACACACACCCACCGAAGACAATAAATCATCAAAAATGAAAAAAAAAAAATCTCTCTCTCTCTTAAGTCTTAATATACCTCTTATATCTATATGTGTTCTTATTAGGTCATCTATATTTCACTACAAAATATAGAACAAATATTTAGTACCAAGGCTTTGTTACAAAACTTCCAAACTAATTATATAAATATAATTTGTTTTAGGAAAAAAACATAATATACATACATACATATAAAAATAGATACAATTGAATCAAGAATTAAAAATTTATATGAGGGAAGATGTACATACGTTTTCTTTAACTAAATACAAACCATTGATGGAAAAACGGCATCGTCTTAATCTCTGATTGTTGCTTGCTGCCACGATTCGAACTTGAACCCTAAACTAAAGTGAACAATATTCCTTCATGAACATAGATAATGAGAGAGAGAGAGAGAGAGAGAGAGAGAGAGAGAGAGAGAAGAGGTGGTGTTGTTTTTCTCTGGGCGTTGGGAGGCTTTTGTTTCACTCAACTGTGGAATTAAAGTCACGTCCCATTAATTATCACGCTTTTCAGGTATCCCTAAGACTTTGATGCCTTTTTTTTTTTTTTTTAACCAAGTGTCCGGATTAACTTTTGCCCACTTCAACTAGTCCTAGAAGACCAATCACACCCTCTACTAGCGAGGGACCTATTTAAAACCAAAGCTAAGTTCCATACAAACTGGCCCCAAAGGAGCTGATAATACCTACGAGGTTTCGAATCAAGATTTTGATGCATTCCTTTTTGTTTTTTGGATGAAGACTTTGATGGGTCTTAAACAAGAATTTGATGAGCTACACCAATAATTCTTTAAATTCATTTACAATTGCACATTGATCCCTATAATTTGTATTTTATTATTTTTAGAATTTCGAATTCTCTTTATGTTAGAGTGTTGGGGCAAAACTCGAATAATCGATGGAAGTGGATAAAAAAAAATGAGAGATAAATGATTGCTTCAAGGCGCGTTACATTATCGCTGTCCTTAAGACGATATTTGGCCGCACCAATTCGAGTGAATTTGGCGTGAACCGGGTTGCCCGCGAATTCGACTCCAAGATACGATGAAACCCAATCCCAATTGACTATTTTTCCAACTGCGTCATGCACAGACAAAGAAGAACCAGAATGCCTTTGGATTTTACGAGCCACCAATAATGAATAAAGGGAGAAAGTTCTAGTGAGAGAGACCGATTGATTGCGTTGCCATCCATCTGTTTTTGATGAATCCCTAGCCTTTATATGGGCATAGATGTGACCGTTGACCAATGGTCACATCTCTTTGTTTAAACTCAATAATCATGTCTATTCAATTCACCCTAACCGTAATACCTTTTGGTGTGATTATGTTTATTCATTTAAACCAAATAGACACACCCATTGCATTTAATCCAACACTTGCATCTATTCATTTAACCTGAATAGACACACATATTGAATTAAAACCGTTTACCAATTACAACATTTAATATTCATTAAAGATTTTGAAAATGTTCCAACACAGAGTTCATCCTTAATCTTGCATTACTATGTCAAAGGGGAAAAAAAAAAAGAAAAAGAAAATATATATATATATATAGAGTCCCGATCTAATCCGGGATTCCCGGACCCGGGTCTCCACCTTCCCGATATTTTTTTGAAAATCCGAGCCGTCCAATGTGTTCAAAAGGTGTTTTCAAGGGTCCACGCGAGAAATCTTCAAAAAAAAAATATCGGGAAGAGCTTGATCCGAGCAATTTTTCGCAAAATTGTAAATATACAGTTTTTGCGAAAAACTGTTTGGATCAAGCCCTTTCCGGTATTTTTTTTTGAAGATTTCCCGCATGTACCCTTGAAAACACCTTTTGAACACATTGGACGGCTCGGATTTCCCAAAAACAATTTTTAAAAGCATCAAAACACCAAAAAACCTCCCATCCGGGATCCTTGATTGGATAATTGCCGTATATATATAGGTTCCGCTTCTTATCCGGACTTTTGATTTCCGGACTTTTGATCCAAAATTTTTTTTGACGATCCGATCCGTCCAATGTGTTCAGAAGGTGTTTTCAAGTGTCCACGCGAAAAATCTTCAAAAAAAAAATACCGGGAAGGGCTTGATCCAAGCAGTTTTCACAAAAATATATAAATACAGTTTTTGCGAAAACTGCTTGGATCAAGCCCTTCCCGGTATTTTTTTTTGAAGATTTTCCGCGTGGACTCTTGAAAACACCTTCTGAACACATTGGACGGATCGGATTTTCCAAAAGAAATTTGCAACTAAAAAAAAACCATTTTTTCTTATTTCCAAGAGGTGTGGATAAGAAGATTTCCGTATATATATATATATATATACGAAAAACTTCCTATCCAAACTCCCGGATTTTAAAAAATCTGGACCTCCACCTTCCCAATTTTTTTTTGAAAATCCGAACCGTTAGATGTGTTTAAAACGTGTTTTTAAGGTCCAACGCGGAGATTTGGCAAAAAAAAATACCCGGAAGGGCTTGATCGGAGCAGTTAAACACATCTAACGGTTCGAATTGTCGAAATTTGGTCCGGAAAGTGAAGTCCGGACGGTAGGTCCGTAAATAGTGGTTTGGATAGGAAGGGGTTCCTATATATATATAGAGTCTCGATTTAGTCCGGGATCCCTAAGTCCGGAAATCATAGTTCCGGATCAAATTTTCATGATCCGAACCATCTAATGTGTTCAAAAGGTGTTTCAAGGGTTCACACGAGAAATCATCAAAAAAAAATACCGGGAAGTGCTTGATCCAAACAGTTTTCGCAAAACTGTAAATATACAATTTTTGCAAAAAACTGCTTGGATCAAGCCCTTCCCGGTATTTATTTTTTTGCAGATTTCCCGCATGGACCTTGGAAAACACCTTTTGAACATATTGGACGGCTCGGATCATGCAAAAACATCTTTTAAAATCTTCAAACCACCCAAAAACCTTCAATCCGGGATCCTTGACTAGATCACCGGTGTATATATATATATGAGTACCTAATTTTAAAGTTTTCAAAACGTAGAGCTAGTGGTGCGAAATTGTGGAATCTAACGTTGTCTAGGTATAGTGAAGAAGTTAACATGGAGAGGGGTTGCTCCTGCCAAAGTTGAGTAGGGGTTGCTCCTGCCAAAGTTGAGTTCTTTCGTTGGCTTTCACTTTAGAAAAGGATTTATTAATCCTTCAAGGATGACAAAGATTAAACAAATCAAGGGTACAACGACAAACGCCATTCAGGACCCAGAAAACCGAAGATAAGACGCCAACCAGAATGACAAGGATCAAACGAAGAAACAGTACTCGACAACCTCCGAACAAAATGAAACCAACCAAACCGGAACAAAACACAGCCAAAAACAACACCCTAGCAAAATTCTGCCCAAAAACACGCAAAACAACACAACAGATGGGGAAAAAAAAATGCACGCACTAGGCCACAAGACCAAACCCAAATACAAGAAAACGGCTCTTTAGAAAAGGGTTGTCACTATGGAGTAGAGGTGACAATTTCTAACCCAACCCATGAACCCACCCAAATCCACCCACTCAAAACTCAACCCAACCCAACCCACCCATATTAAAATATGGGTTTTAAATGGATGAACCCATATCAACCTATATACAAATGGGTTTACTTGGGTTTAAAATGGGTTGGACCCAAAATTAATTCTTCGGGGGGGGGGGGGAGCAAAGATCTGCGAAGAAGACGGTGGTGATTTGTCTCTCGATCGAACCTTCGAGCCAGAAGACGGTGGTGATTTGTCTCTCGATCGAACTTTCAAGCCAGAAGACAGTTGTTGTCGTTTTCGCAGATTGAACTTCCATGTAGAACCATCGATACAGGAAAAGATCAATTACATACAGGCTATCATCATTTTTTGAGTCTGCCCAAAAAGTTTAATTTCGTTTAATCTGGTGCATGGAGAAAGTGCTCATGGGGATTTTCAGCCTTTCAAAGCTGATCTAATTATATAGGAGTCTTATGTAAACATACAATGAAACAGAGGGATAGCTGAAGCCGCAAGGGTACTGATCAATTAAGGGATTAGACTGAGAACTCATTTTAAAGTACTCCGGTAGTTAGCCCACCCGAATGGTAAAATTAATTGGTGTTTTTGTTGCTGTTAACCACGATCTTCAAAACAAAAATAAAAAAAATTGGGTTGGGTTGGGTTGGGTTTAAATTGGCCTATATTCAATCCACCCATATCGAACCTATTATCTTTCAACCCATATTCAACCCACCCACATTCAACCCATGACCCATATCAACCCATACAAACCCAATCCAACTCACCCATTTGCCACCTCTACTATGGAGTACTGAGCTACTTGGTGGATTATGCACAAAGGTATGGACGCGCAATGCTCTTATTGTCATTCTTTTTCAGAATACTTGTATCACTTGTATAGTAGTACGTTTTCATGGAATGTAGAGTCTTCAATAGGAGAAAATTCAGAGAAAATTTTGGGTGCGTGTAGGGCAGGGTACACGTGGTACCCCATTTGCACCCAAAATTTTCTCATTCAATAGTGGAATAATTTTTTGGTATGTCCTCCAAGCATTGTTCCATTAGCATGATGATTGTGGTTGAGCTTTAAGTTTAAAGGACCAAAAAACCAAATACGGATGCAATTCTTTAATTTCATAATTTCTTGGAGTAATTGGTTAGCTAAGCATGAGCTGTATTCCCGAATTTTTTTTTCCGACATCGGAAGAAATCCTACAGTATTAAACTTGTACATAGAGATAAGGCCAGGAGAGGGCAAAAGCATCACGTCATATATTCCAACAAAGTTGGCGGACATATATACCCCGAGGAATAGTCCAAAAAAAAAAAAAAAAAAGACCAAAAGGGCTTGATCAGTTTTTTTTTTTTTTTTTAATGATTCATCGCGGAGACCCTTAAAAACACATAGGTTCGAATCATCAAAATTCAATCGGGAAAGGTGAGATAAGCAGTTTAAAGGACTCTGACTAGAAGCCCTACCTCTATATAATATATATGTATATATAGGTCGGTTCCCCTCCCTCTTAAAAAAACACATGAAAAAATACTTGATTTTGTTTTGGGTCCCACTGTGATGTTCCGAACCATTGATCTTGTTTAAATTAATAAAATAGGAGGTCTTGCAAAAATTTAGCTCAATCGAATATCGTTAAGTGGTTGATCCAAATAATTTTACAAAAACTGTGACAGGAACTAGTGTTTTTAAAACTGTTTGGATCAACCATTTACCGATATCCGATTGAGTTGAAATTTTGCAAGACCTTTTATTTTACTCATTTAAAGGAGATCAACGGTTCGGAACATCACAGTGGGGCCTGAAAGAGGGAGGTGTTTTTTTTTTTTTTTTATGTGTGAGGGGAACCAACCCCATATATATATAACCCCTTCTCATCCAAACCCTTAAAATGCGGACTTCGTCCACACCTCATAGATCCCAATCAAATTTTCATCATCCGAACCGTCTAATGAGTTCAAAAGGTGTTTTTAAGTGTTTAAGCGGGAAATCAACAAAAAAAAAAAATACCAGGAATGACTTGATCCGAGCATATTCAGTTCTTATGTGAAGCTACTCGGATCAAGCCCTTCCCGGTTTTTTGTTTTTTTGATGATTTCTCGTAGGGCCCTTAAAAACACCTTTTAAATATACTGGACAGTTTGGATCATCGAAATTCGATCAGGATCTATGAAATGCGGACGGAGCCCGCATTTTAAGGTTTGAATATGAAGTTTTTCCTATGTATAACCCGAATAAATAATGATAGAGCAAGCCACAACTACAAAGACTGGCGAGTGGCGAGATTCAAACAAATTAAATAGAATTGAAAGCCAAACTATAACTACCCCAACTAGCTCAAAGTTCTTTGCAGTGATGACCCTGAAGCTACTCAACTCTACCTTTGCATAAACTCAACAACAATCCACAAAAATCAACAGAGAATTTTTGAAGACCACCACGGAGGGACAAGATTGAAAGAGAACTAGAAATGCAAGTTGCAGTTAGTTGATGAAACAAAATCTAATGGAAACCAAGTAAAATCTCAATAAACTGAGAAGACCCATAACGTAATTTAGATTAAAATAAAGAAAGGTTGGAAACGAGTACTTCTGGTTCATTACTATGAAGCAATAATATTTCAATTATGAATACAGATGAGTTTGGTCCCTTCAGCTGTGTCACTGTCATGTGATTTTATGAAAGGCATTTTCACCTCTCCATTCAACCCAGTGTTTGACAGTTGTCCATACCAATCTGTCTCTCTCTAATTCGACGGTCAGAGTACTGTCCGGGCCTGCTTACGTGCACCTCAATTAATCCCCTCATTGGTCCGGTCAAAGGCAAATTCTACGCAGGGATCAAAAAATTACTTTCTTGCAGCCTAACTCCAAAAATTAAACTGTTGTCGGTTGTTTTGTAGAGCAAACCCACCAACCCACCCTCCTTGAAGGCTCTCTCTCTCTCTTAACTATCTCTCTTTGTGTGTTTCATGTGAATGTTTTAATTGTTTGACCCCTGCTAAAGGCTAGCTCCTCTCAGTCTCATAGTTATCATGCAAACAATTCTATTTTATGCAGAAATTTAATCCAAAAATGATAGGTACACACCCATCTCAACCACTCCCCACCACACCCTTTCTCACATGTGTGGTGGGGCTCACCCGGTGGGTCCCAGTGAGCCCCACCACACATGTGAGAGAGGGTGTGGTGGGGAGTGGTTGAAAGGGTGTGTATCTATCACTATTCTATTTAATCAATAGATCGATTTTGGGAAAAGCGCAAAGGAAAGACGAAGTATGAAAATCAAAATAAGAACTACAACAATAATACGAAAAGAATTACGTCCACTTAAAATTTGCACTCACAGGTGAAGATCAGCAGAAGAATTTCACTTCATGATTAGAAAACTATAGGGCTAAGGGGTCCTTTGACCTAAATTACTTTCTTTTCTGAAGTTTGTTTTTTTTTTTTTTTTTTTTCCAGAGCTTTCCACAAAAGTTACAGTCATCACGCCATCATTTTTCCATATTGTTTTCTTGTTATTTGTTGGGTTATTTATGTCCTCGATGGAGAGCTATTAATTGGATTGGGGTTATAGTGATTGTAAACGTTGTTACGAATTGCTCCACTTGCGTGCAGGTGTTTCCAGTTTGATGTAATTCATCTTTATATTCTCTTACCGTTTGACCAAAAAATTATGTGTGTGGTCCCTCAAGCCAAGCGTCAACCATTAGCGTAACACAATATCATTTGTACATAGAACTCTAACAACAATAACAAGCATTCGGTGAACATCCAAGCATACAATTCCACAAGCCAACGGATAATCAATTAATCATCAGAGTACTCTCAAACTCTTTATTATAGTTTTCACTATTCTTATAGTTTGACCAGAAGCCACATCGTCTTTCTCAAAACAAAACAAAAATTTCGAGTTTTTCAAGCTGCAGCGTCAATAGCAGGGCTGTTAGCATCCTTCTGCACAAAGGTTTCGAGGTAATCCTTCCTGCAAATGACAAAAGAAAACAAGGGACCAAAATTATGAATCATGGGGAGAAAAAAGGGAAACAAAAAGGATTGAAAAGTCAAGACATACCTTGCAGGTAGGTGATCATGAGGGCGATTGAAAGGAGTCCAAACTGGATCACCAATAAAAAGCCGCATGGCCTGCAAGTTCAAATGTTTGATATGAAATAAGTTTCTTTTCGTGGAACTTGCAAGCTAAAGCTAACTCAAGTTGAAGGGGCGCGTGAAGTTATTCTCAAAGTCATAGCCATCATTTCTTTTTTTCAAGAAAAAAGTATTCCGTTAGTGTAGGTATCGACGTCCAATCACATTATTTTTTACATGATCAGCAAACTCGCCAAGCCAAACAAAATGAGCAATTTGAATCAGTCTAATGGACCTGAGATGGTGCTTACAGCAACCTGTTATGCCTAGCAGGTCCTTGGTCTAACTTCTAAGTAGAGTCAGGTGTAGTAATCGAACTCCCTCCCCGAACTCCCTCCCCATTCCCCCTTATAGAGTACATATTGCCTCGATGTTTGCACATATACTCAAGAGAGGGAAAAAATACAACACTTTTTCTTGCTGAATGATTTTAACATCAAAGAATAACAAATGACATGAATGCTGTGAATCTTGATGCAGCCTATTTCAACCTCAAGAGTTTTGTGGTGATTACATACATGTGGGTAGTCTGACCATTCCTAATTTCCCGTGCATTGGTAACAGAATGATGTTAGCGTCAGTCCCAAGGGCTAATAGTCTGTCATTGAATAAGCAAGTAAATATATTAATATAAGATCAACAAGTGACAGTGAAGTGGTCTTAAATATGTAAACCAATCCAAGAGCCACTAACAAGCTATGTTTCATGGACATGGACCAGGGATGTAAGACAAGCTTCAATGATGTAATGCAATGCCCGAATATTCTTCTAATCTAGAAACCAAGAGGCAAGGGCAATGTAAAAGATATATTTAAGAAAAAGGCTAAAAGCTGGCCATTGAAAGAGTGTGTTGAGATATGTGAGAAGTGTATACAACTTACAAGAATGTGAAAATGTACCGAGAAGTCCATTGTTTTGGCATTTTCTTAGCTCATTGACATCCCTAGAGAGCATTTTCTTAGCTTATTGACATCCTGATAAGCCCCTAATATTGTAGATATTCAGGCTTATCTAGCTCTTTTTGTTCACACACACACACGTTTTAGCGCTTTATATGTTTGATTTGCGCGTAGTGTTGTTTTTGATAGTTACAGGTGAAACACGTGCATAAGGCGCATTCGAAGCGCTTTGGGAAACATCCCAAGAATTCAAGGGCCAAGCGACCCATGACACTCCGCCATCGAGCCTCGAGAGCCAAGAAATGAATATTTGGCTAAGGCTCGGGAAGTTTAGAAGGCACAAGGTCAAACCGGAAGACTAAAGCTGTGACCAAGAGTCACAAAGACTCCCGGTGGAATCCGGGAGTGAACAAGCACTCACAAGACCAAGTGCTCCCCTTCCCGAAGCTCGCACGATGTTCGGAAGTGTTTTGGAAGATGTCCGGTAGCACACAAGGCCAAGGAATGGCAAAGAAAAAAGAGGCAACCTCAAATGCCTGAGTATTGATACCAGTATTGATAGATATCAATATCTCTGAAGAACAAAGCTGAATAGAACATTGGGTATCGATACCCAGGCATTACGGGGAACATTTTCAAGGTCAGTATTGATACCAGTATTAATAGATATCAATACCCAGCAGCTCGAGAAGCTTGTTTGAGCTACTTTTTGGAGTTTCTACTTATGGAAAGTCTCCTTTTTTCTTCTTTTTAGATATTTTGTAAGAGAGTAAAAGATGACTATATATCTCTCTCCTCTCTCTCTTTCTCCCTTACCTTTCATTTTAGTCTACTTTAGTTTAGGAGCTCTCATCTCTCTCCTCCATGGAAGAGGCTTCAAGCTTTCTCTCTCTAGTTTTTCTCATGTAAGTTATTGTCTCCCGTTACTATCTCGTGTATTAAACTTGTTGCTCTTGTTTAGATCTTTCTACTAATCTCTTGTTTAGATCTTTCTACCAATCTACTTTATTTGCATTTTTATCAAGTTTCTAGTGTTTGTGTTTTTCTAGCTTCTTCCTTAGTAAACTCTTGTTTTTAGTTAGTGTTTGATAATTTCTCAAAGTTTATTGTTGTAGGCAAGCTTAGAGTACACCATAAAAATTTATTTTTAGAGTTATTAAACATGTTTTTAGTTTTCTTCAAATTCCTAGACTTTATTTCTAGCATAATGTGTGAGTAGTTTTATAGGCTCAGTCATGAGGTGATTAACACTCCCTGACTCGGGGTTTAATCCATCCATCTCATTCATTTAGCATACATCTCTTGTTCATCAAAGTTTAGGGTTTCATTTTTATGTACCAAAGGTTGGGTTGTTAACCCCATTGATCCCACGTAGCCAAGGGTTTCACCACTTGGCACGTGGGATGCTTTGGGTGATGTCAACTCAACCGTTTGCAAAATGAACCGAAAATCCTAATCTTTGTTAAACTCATTTTTCTAATAAAGGTTTTAAAATCTAAATCTTCCGTTCGGGTCATTTAACGATGCCCCGAGCCAGTTATCAAGAGGGGATGGATTAACCCGAGTCATGGTCTTTAAATACTCCTAGACTTTGTCTTAGTTTAATTAGTTGTTTTTGATCTCCGAGTCGTTCTCGAAGTCGAGAGAATTTCACCAATCAAACCACAAAATTAGTTTGCCGCTTTAAGGCTAAAAACCTCACTCGCAAGTCAACCATCACGCAAGGTGCATTCGGTCCCTGTGGATTCGACCCGGTCTCACCGGTTATCATACTAGCGCCGACCTAGCCCTATGCTTGGGGCGACACCATTTACGATACAATTTAAGGTCGCAAGCATTTTTGACGTCGTTGCCGGGGACCCAATGGTCCATCTAGCGTGTGAGTTTTCCTTGCCCACTGTAAGTATTCCACTATGTTAATAAGTTTCAAATTTCTTGTATAGTACTTATTTTATCATCGTGAGGTGGTGGTCTAACCCCTCAGAACTGCTTTGAGGAGGTGGCAGCTTAGCCCCTTTAGACTCTTATGCACACTAGAATGGCAACTCTTTATGAAGAGGTAGATCTTAAGCCTATGCGGGACTACATCAATCTTGCCCGAACAACCACCCCATCATGCACATTTACCCCAACTGCCACATCGGAGAATGCCACTAATATTTTTAGCTTAAAGGGCTTGATCCCTTACTTTTATGGCTTGGATTTTGAAAACCCATGTGAGCATACTTTAAAACTTAAGGAGGTATGTTCTTATGATGAAGGGGACCTACGTAGGATATTCCCATTTTCTTTGCAAGGCAATGCTAAAAGTTGGTTTCGTGCCTTTGACCCAAGATCAATTTTCACATGGGAACAAGTTGCAAAATAATTTTTCAAAGAGTTTTCTCCAATGTATGAGACTTATGTTTTATTACAGGAGATCACAAATTTTTGTCAACTTGATGAAGAGTCGTTTGAGGATTGTTGGTTGTGGTTTAGATATCCCACACTTTATTGGTCACAACATACCTATGATATAAGGCACCTTGTTCGCATTTTCTATGAAGGGTTGTGTCACGCCCTTGTAGACACCCCGATTTTGACCCGAGAAACTTATCAAGCATCCCCGATGATGAAATTGCCCGATAAGAACACGCGAGGCTTGATTGTGAACTTGGAAACCCCTCCTAAATCTCTTCAAAATAAACCCAAGCCTACACCACCTTCTAGTACATTCAAAACCCTCTTTTTTGATATATAATATGTCCCAATCCGTTTTGAAATGAGGGAGATATGCCTGTTTTACCAAAACAATTCATTTTTCCGACCTCCTGAGGGTAAAATGGTCACATATTTTGATGTACAAATCATCTTGGGTTCAAACCACTTGGGTTAGAAAGTAGACTTGACAAGCTTTCCAACGCTTCAAACCATGCGCAAAACGGAGTTTGGTAGCACCCGGAATGGCCCCACAAAGTTTCATATTTTGTGTTGTCTCACCATCCAGGCGCCTGGATTACCCTATTCCAGGCGCCCGGACTCAATCCAGGCGCCTGGACTCTCCAATTCCAGGCGCCTGGACTCACTTCAGATACTTGCTGCCCAAGGTCAAGTTAGTGGGGAGGAGCGTCTTGGGGGATTCTTTGGGGATTTTCTGCAGAAAAATAGTGGAGGGAAGATAGAGTGTAATAGGTGGACCCCTAACTTGAACCCTAAAAGGTCCAAGTGACCCCTTTTGAACCTTTCTTTGGCTATTTATACCACCTCTCCTCCTCCATTTGAGAGGATCAGTTCTCCCCTCTCTCCCATACTGTTATGCTGCCAAATTTACTCCAGAAATTCCAGCTTCAATCATCTCCTCTCAATTCCATTCATTTTCAACCCCAAAAACCACCTTCTTGCCCCATTAACCCATCATCCATTCACTCCCATCAACCAAACTCCATCAAAGCACTCATAAACTACCCTTTGGTTCTCTGTAAACTCAAAAATCAGCAGCTACACTTCCATAAAACCCACTCAAAAAACCATTCAAGTTCATAAATCAAGCCATAAAAGGTAGATTTTCTACCAAAGTGTTCAAAAAGGCCCTGAGGGGGACTCAATCAAGTTCTCATTGGTCTTCTATACCAGTAGAGGGCTTGGGAGAGGTTTGAAAATCATCAAGAAAGAAGTCAGTTTTGTGCATCAGCACTCAATCCAAGCGCCTGGACCATCACTTTCCAGGCGCCTGCATTGAGTCCAGGCGCCTGGATTCACTCCATGCAGGCGCCTGGATTCCCTCCTCATGATCATGATTTCTGCTTTCTTTTGTATTTCATTCAGTTTATGGAATATCATTTGCTTGCATTGGTCTTAGATTAATCATGCCACGTGTTTCAATCTTCATTATAATGGTCATTTGGAGTATTTCACTATCAAATCATCCAAAATCAAATCTTTTCTAAGTTTATATCATGCATTTAAGTTACAATTAAGGTTCATGACTGCTGTTGTGTTGCTATACATCTTTTAGAGTGCATATGAGTTAGTTAAAAGCATTGCATTTGGTGATTCCTGTGAGAAATGAAGTTCTGAGTTTTCTGTCTGGAAGGCAATCCAGGCGCCTGGATTGACTCTTTCCAGGCGCCTGGATCCAATCCAAGCGCCTGGACCTGCCTAATCCAGGCGCCCAGATTGCAATCCAGGTGTGATGTGTTGGGCAGTTGTGATCAATTTCTGAGGCATCCTGAGGCAGTTTGAGGGCATTTAGTGAAACTTTAGCATCTTTTGTACATGAATCATCCGCTCATAACATTTTGCACAAGCATTCACCCATATCTCATTAATCTTTTTAATATATTTGTTGTGTTTTAGCATGAATCTGTGTTTGAAGTCTGTTTAAACAATATTTTCAAAATCTTTTCAAACATTTAGTAGAGACTGGTAATCATACGGGGCGAGAGGGGTGCTTAAATTCCTTCCCCTCTCGTAATCTAGCTCCCGAACCCGAGAAATCTCGTTTTGAGAGACCAGTAAAACATTTTCTAGTCCAAGGGCAAAAGAGTCATTTTTCAATTGGTTTCTCGGGTACAGTCCTCAAACTCGGGTGGCGACTCCATTCAACCAATCAAAATCATTTTTCAAACCGCAATCAATTTCGTGGACCTCACTCCCGCGGGGTGTTCACAGCCCTCAAATTTGATAAACCAAATATAGGAAATATCCACGTGGGACAAGTCAAAGTCTTACCATTCCTCTTTGAATAGTCAAAGTCAACAGATACAATCTCACCAATACGAATAAACGGGTTCTAACTACTAGCGACCATAGCCCGAATACATAAATACCAAGTTTAAAAGTTATTACATGGGCCAAACAGTCAAAAGATTGACAAATAGAAGTTACAAAACCATCTTTCAAAAATATAAGACTAAGATGGGAAAATAACTTCATGCATGTATAAGCTCCATGTATGTATCACTCCACAAGCATCCAATCTCATGCTCCATGCCGAGTACCTGAAAATTGATAGGTTGAGCTCACTAGCCCAGTAGGAAAACTATTCTACTAACGCTAGGTGTATAAACATGATACATGCATAATGAATGAGTATGGGGATGGACACGACCAGTGTATAAGGTTAAAATGAACGGAAGACTAAAATTCGACCACGAAGTAACCAAAGTGTATCCAAGTGTCCAAAATGTGTCCAACTGTCCCAAAACAATTTTAAGTATCCAACCAAAGTCCAAGTAGTTACCAAAATCCTCATTTTCGCGTATCGAAAGCCAAATTTTCGCCAAACATGCCAAATTAATCCAAATACATCATAACCGATATTTCATAAGAAAACATTCATCAATTTTAATAGGGAAGTATCCCTCTGCCGGATTTCGTGGGCTCCGTGCACCCATGGCTAGGGACACCAAACGGGTGATCCCTAGAGTTCATTTTATCCAATAATATCATCTCAAAACATTTTGTCTTTCAAAGGTTCCCAAAAGTCCCATTTATTCCGAAAATTCATCGTTTTCGTCTAAAAGCGTCAACCGACGCGTGTTTAATTCATAAAACTAAGAAATTTATTAAATCACGTGTCCAAGGGTCAAATTTGTGAATTTAAAGTGAATTCGGTGTTCAAAATGATGGTACGAGTCAAATACACGAAGAAATGGACGATCGGGGACCAAACGGGCATCAAAGGGTGGCCGAAAACCACCCCAAAAACAGGGGACAGCCACTGGAAAACAGGGGCAGCAGCTACATTGTCCAGAAAATGACAGATTTTCACCATAAAAGGTGTGGAATTTCAACCCAAATGCAAGTGTGATGTTTTTGGCTAAAAATTGGATATGTAGAGCAACAAATGGACATCATGGGAGGGTAATTCAACCAACAATTGCATCAAACAAGTATTCAAATCATAGATCACAAAAATCAAGCTCAAACAACCCATTTATGAGAGCAAATGATGAATTAGATGGATTTGAGCAACAAGAACAAGATATATGCTATACATCACATAAATACAACTAGAGGGAGTAGAATTTGTCTTCCTACCTCATGGGTTAAGCTCCAAATGTGAAAAGAATGAAAACCCTAGGTTTAGAAGCTCCCAACCCAAAATGCTCCCTTCCCACGCGAAACCAACGAACCCCGGACTCCATATCACGCGTAGAAGAAGATTCTTGGGTTGAATCTTGAAGAGATTGAGTGAGGGGAGTGAACTTTTAGGGAGAGAGTGGAGAAAATTTGAGAGGAAGAGGAGAGAGAGAGGGGTCGGGTGGAAGAGAGAGGAGGGGAGTGATTTTGGTCCACAAAGAAAGACTAACATACACTTATATACTCACACCCCTTTACACTAGCACCCCTCAACTTTCAAATGTATAATAAAGTAGGGGTGAATAAAAAACCGGAGGAACCGAACCGATTACAAGAACCGAACCGAACCGGTTATTTTTTTCGGTTTTTTTCATACCCCGGTTCGGTTCGGTTCTCAGGAGTCAAATTTTTTTGAAACCGGTTCAGTTCTCGGTTTATGGAATTTTGGAGCGAACCGAACCGAACCGGTTTTATTATTTATATATTTATATTAAATATTTTAAAAATATACAAAATATATATACCCTATTTCCGTATTTCGGTATTTCCTAACCCTAATCGATCTCCCTCAGTCCACTCCACTCTCTCTCTCTCTCTCTCTCTCTCTCTCAAGAACCCAGCCGACACTCCACTCCTCTCTCTCTCTCGCGCGCCTGGTCACAGCCACAGCCCACAGGTCACCCGACTAGCGACGACCGACGGCCGGGATCTGGTTCACCCATCGAGTCACCGACGATCGAAATCGAAGTATCGAACTAAGGTGAAATCTGTGTGTGTGTGTGTGTGTGTGTGTTTCTCTGTCACTCTAGGGTACTGAACTCCTCTTTCGATTTACTCTAGGGTTTGGACTTTGGAGTATTGCAGCTGTGCTTGTGATTTGTCAAGTATTGCAGGTGAACAATCGATCTTTCACTCTCTCTCGTTCGATTTCAATCAATCTCTGTGTGTGTGACTGTGTAGTTATCTGTAAAGATTACACCAAGATAACTAGTAGTTGATACTTGATAACCAACTATCTGTCATGTGTGTGATATCTCTGTGTGTGTGTGACTGTTTTTGGTAAAGATATCTCTCTGTTGATACTTGATAACCAGCTATCTGTCATGTTCACCCACTGTTTTTGCTCTCTGTCATCTCTATCTTATTGACAACCATAACAACTGCTCATGTATTGTATCCTTCTGTTATAGGAATTTTTTCACCCATTCGAGGACTTTGTTGTATTTTGACTCGGCATGTTAAAGGCAAAGGTATTAAAACTTATCTAGTTAATCTACCGTCTGCCCCTTTTAAGTTTTTACATGTTCCTTGGTTCAAAGTTTCAATTGGTGGTTATTGTCGATTAATGGGAGTTTGGTTGGCTTGTTGGCTTGTTGCTCTGCATGTGATTTTATGTTATGGACTATGGTATTTATTTGCTTTTTGTCTGGTTGTATTGTTTCTCTTGTAGATGGATGTATCTGGGGTTACAATTATTGGGTCTAATACGATTGATATTGATAATGATGTGGAAATTGATGATGACCCCATCTTAGGGAATAATGACGAAGATGAGGAAGAAAAAACGAGAGCAAAACCTAAGAATTCTTCCTTTGTATGGGATCATTTTACAAGAGTACCCAAGCCCAAGGTACCACCACCGGGTTACAGGGAAAAGGCTACTTGTAACTATTGTGGAACTCAATTTTCTTGTAATACCGATCTTAATGGGACATCGTCAATGAAAACTCATCTTGTTAGAAGATGTAAAGAATACGATCTTAGCGATGCCTATAGGAAGAAACATGGGGGGGATAAGAGGCAAAAAACCCTAGGGTTTGAACCCGGTGGTCCAGGAGATATGGGTCCAAAGCTTACCACCGTGAGCTTTAGTGCGGAGGCATGTAGAAAGGCGTTGGCGGAAATGATTATTATTGATGAATTGCCCTTCCGATTTGTTGAAGGTCAAGATTTTAGAAAGTTCATGCATGTGGTGCAACCCAAGTGGACCAAAATCCCATCTAGAGTAACGGTAGCAAGAGATTGTTTGCAATTGTTTAAAGATAGGAAGAAAGCTTTGAAAAAAGTCTTTAAGAATCAACGAATATGTCTTACCACGGACACTTGGACTTCTCTTCAAAATCTTAACTATATGTGTCTCACGGCCCACTTCATTGATTGTGATTGGAAACTACATAAAAAAATCATCAACTTTTGTTTAGTTCCAAATCACAAAGGCGAGACACTTGGTAAGGAGGTAGAAAAATGTTTGGTGGCATGGGGGATTGAGAAAATCTCGACACTCACAATTGATAATGCAAGCTCCAATAATGGCATAATTGATTTCTTGAAGAAGAAGACCATGAAAAGAGACAACACTATTCTAGGCCACGAGTTTTTACATGTTCGGTGTTGTGCTCATATATTAAATTTGATTGTCCGTGAGGGGTTGAAAGAGGTTGATGTGTCCATTGCAAGGGTGCGCAATATTGTGAGGTATGTGAGATCATCACCCCAAAGGTACCGAAAGTTTAGAGAATGTGTTGAAAGAGATAGAATCGATTCTAAACTTGTGCCTTGTTTAGATGTGCCTACTCGTTGGAACTCTACTTTCTTTATGTTCGAAAGGGCCGTGATTTACCAAAAAGCATTTGAGAGATTGGAAGATAGTCTAAATGTTGTTCTTGGTGTTAGAGAAGATGTGGTTGGTGTAGTAGACCATGACAATGTGATTGAAAATGTGTTGGTGGAAGGGGAAATAATTGGTGGAGGAAGTGAGAAAGGGAGAGAGAAATGGAAAGGGAGAGGGAGAGAGCTTGGTACTCCTAGTAGTGATGATTGAAATGTTGTGCAAATGTATGTTGAAATTCTTATAACTTTTTACATTGTCACTGAGAGATTATCGGGTTCTTTGTATGTGACTTGCAATACATTTTACAAAGAGGTCACAACCGTTAAAAATGCAATTGCAAAATTGGAAATGAGTGATGATCCAAAGTTGTTGTTTTTGGCTAAGGGCATGCACTTGAAGTTTGACAAGTATTGGGGTAAGTTTGACAAAATTAATCAATTGTTGTTGTATGGTAATGTTCTTGATCCCCATTACAAATTTGAGTATGTGAGATGGAGCTTGAGAAAATACCTAACCGAAAGGGAGGTTGAAAGCAAGGTTGTTGAGATCAAGGAAGGGATGAAAAAGGTTTATAATTGGTATGAGAAGAGGACTCTTGAGCATGAGGAAGCCGAAGCATCAAATGTTGAGACCTCTAAGAACAAGGAGAAGAATGGAAAGCGGAGCATGGATTTGAGTGAGGCATTGGATTCGGAATTTGATCAACACATGGAAGAGGAGACTAATATGGTGAGCAAGTCGGAGTTAGAGAGGTATTGGTTGGAGATTATGGAAGATCGAAAAAATGAAAAGTTTGATCTTTTGACTTGGTGGTCCACTAATTGTACAAGGTATCACATTCTCTCTCAAATGGCACGGGACATTCTAGCTATTCCGGTATCTACCGTTGCATCCGAATCCGCTTTTAGCACCGGAGGACGTATTCTTGATCCATACCGGACCTCTCTTTCTCCCAAAATGGCGGAGGCCCTTATTTGTGCGCAAAATTGGTTGAGGTACCCATGCGAAATATCTCTTCGAGATATGCTAGATGAGGTGGAGGAACTTGAATCGGGTACAACTATTTAACTATAATTTGTTTGTTTTAGTTTTGTTTTACGTATTTCATGTTTTAAGTTATTCGATGTTTCCATGTTTTTGTTCTTTTTTAGTGGTTGCGGAAGCTAACTTGGAGGAGTCATGTGTCACGGAGGTATAATTTGAAAAAAGATAGGTAAAGGGAAAGCAAGGTATAATTTGATTAATGTTCTTGCTTTTCTTGCTTAAAGTTGTTGCTTTTGTTTGTGTTGTCAAGTTGATTAATGTTCTTGCTTTTCTTGCTTAAATTCAAAAAGTGAAGATTGGTTTGCTGCTGCAGCTGGACAGTGAGCAACAATGTTGAAGTGAAGCTGCTATTGAATGTGCACAACCTCTTGAAATGTTGAAGTGAAGCTGGACTAGACTCAAATTGTAGCTTGAACTTTGATTTCCTTTTTTGCTTGCTATGTTGGTACTTGATAGTTTGATACTACTGTGGTGGTAGTTTGATACTTTGATTAATATGTAATAGGTAGCTTTGATACTCAGGTGGTACTTTGATTGCTGTGTTGGTAGTTTGATACTACTATGCTGGTAGTTTGATTACCTTTTGTAGCTTGAACTTCTAGGCCACGAGTTGGTTCCTTGGGTAGCTACTGGACCTGCAATTGCTAAATTAATGTGTTTGTGTTTTTTTTCCCCCCTTTTTTTGGGCTGCTATTGTTTTTAATTGGGGTTGGAAATTGAAAATTTGAAATGTTGAATTGTTTGACAAATGGGTTAAAAATTTTAACTTAAAATGTATGGGCTGAAATTTATTTTAAATGGGCTAAAGCTTAAAACAACTTTACATGGGCTGTAATAACGTTAAATGGGCCTAAATAATTTTAATGGGCTGTAAATTTGGAATGGGCTACCATTTTGTAATGGCCTTGGCCCGAAATAAAGCCCAACAACAAGAACCGGTAGAACCGGAAGAACCGAACCGAATAGCAGGAACCGAACCGAGAACCGAACCGGCCTTCAAAACTCGGTTTCGGTTCCTACTTGTCCCTGAACCGGTTTTATTCGGTTCAAGCAAAAACCCCTCCAAACCGAACCGGTTACACCCCTATAATAAAGAGATCCAAATGCAATCCACTTCCACCACATAGACCCTTTTGAATAAAAATTCAATTCCTCACATTTACACCCACATTATAAGGCATGTTCCAGAACAATACTTATTTTCATAAACCAAACTTAAGTAAAGACTTTCTTTACTTTAATTTATTTATGAAAATAAGGAAGTACCCCCCATTTGGAAACAATGGCATTTCTAAAATTTTAAAATTCTAATCACATCAAAATCTCATCCCCCCACTTTTAGTACAAAACCAAAAAATGGTACATTTTCTCTGAAGAAATTGGGCCAAAGATGACTTTGCCTTACTCAAAATAACTTCCAATTATACCATTTTGATTAGAAAAATCCAAGGAACAATTACCGGGACTTTTTATCGGCCAAATCGAAACTTCTCCAAAAAGTGATTTTTTTCACGGGTCCTTACAGGTTGAATCTTACAACTCGGAAGTTTGTAGATACAATGTATGAAGGTGAATTTTTTTATGAAACCGCAAACGAAAGTTGAGATTACTTTGATGAATTGGCTGAAATATCACGATCTTGGGATTATGATACAAATCTTAGATGCCAACTTAAATACTAGGGATGAAGAGGAAATAGAACCACTATTTGTTAATGAAGGGATTATTTTAGCTTTGAAAGAAATTTCAGAGGTTGAATGGGATGATGAGCCTAATTTTGATTGTGCTTCCCAAGAGGATTCTAGTTGTACACTTGATATACCAACGGAACCAGAGGTTAAATGGGATGTTGAGCCTAATTTAGATTCTGCTCCCCAAGAGGATTCTAGTTGTACACTTGATATGCCTTTTCATGACAAAACTTTTGAGGTTAATGCTGGTAGCACTTTTATTGAGTCTCCACCATCATAAGAGCTTAAAAGAGTTGAACTAATCAATTTTCTTGGTGTCAATAATTTTGATTGGGTTTACCATCCACATTTAGTAGATCTTTTCAACCATTTGAAAATAAGTGTAGTTCAAATTACTTATGTGGTGGAACTCAAATTTCTAAAGCAATTTCGGTGATCACAATACTCTAAGTTTCTTATCTTGTGATACGGTCGCGTTCAATTCTTGTCGAAGAGCTTAGAGTGGAGTGATTTGTGCATTATGGGAGCTCTTCAAAGTAAGCGAGAGTCACATTTGAATGTGGTTAAATTAATTATGTTTTGTTGGTTTTCGTACTCTACTTATTGTGTTTTTAGCTTTTTGTAGTTTGTCTTGTATGTCCTTTTTGCTTTTAATTTCAATCAACTTCGGTGTTCTCCGTATTCTAACGGCTTTTGATGGTCTGTTATAGCTACCCATCTCTAGCTTGGAGTGTTGTGTGACTTGTTCTACGGCACTTTGAGTGGGAGGTGGGGAGAAAAGTAGTACCCGTGTAATCGCGTGAAGATTAATCAGTGGTTTTCCTTTTTTATTGTACATATTGTATATATTGTTCATTGTGGAGCCCGGATAACACGAGCTGAGGCGGTTCTCATATCGTTTCTCTTAGTAGGTAGTCAACAATTAAGTCTTTTGCAGAGTGACCATGCTACCGTACCAACCTTGGTAGTTTGGGTCTAACTTGGAGGCGAGTGCGGCATTCTGGCGAGTGACCATGCTACCGTATCATGCACTTTAATGCACCAATTTTCCGCACAAACTAATTTCTCCATAAATCTTTATTTTCTATCCAAAAAATTCAATTTCTCTCTTTTCTTTTAAAACCTAACTTATTTCTTCTCCAAAAGAAATAAAATTAGTAAACTTCTTTTTTCTTGCACTCTCTCTAAAATTGACTTTTCTAGAAAATTATGACCAAGGGATTTTACCCAACTTTGTCATAAAAAATTTCACCAAGAATTTAATTAAAACTTACTTTTTAGAAATCTATCTTTTTCTAAAAGTATTTTCAAAACTTTAAGGAACTTTCTTTTTTTAAGAAAACTTTACACAACCTTTTATAAAGCAAATCTTTTAGCACAACACACACTTTTATTTTAAAGAATATTTCTACTAATTCTTTAATAGAAAATTACTAGAAAATATTTGATGTTGGAAAAATTCACCTACACACTTTATTTCTTTTAAAACTTCTAGTTTTTCCAAAAATAAAACTATTGAACCATGTAGATACTTTGTTGGCAAAATTTAAACCAATTCAATCGATGATCAACATACTAATTTTAGGAAGAACCATTTAATCAGTAAATTAAGTTAGTAAACCACCCAAAATTAGTTAGTACTTCCAAGAAGGTTAAAATAATTTAACTAGAAACTTTCTAATAACCGATATTGAAACTTTATCTTCTAATTTCTTCTAATCAATTTTAAACTAGTTTAATCTCATGAAACCAACCACTAACAAAAAATTATTTTTTCCAAACACCGAGACAGGTCATTCTCTCACAACACATCACATAAAAAACCGTGAAAAACTAGTTTTTTTCAAAAAACTGAGTTAGTGGAACACCCCCTAATTGCATGAAGAATCATTTTAATTAAAAACTAATTAGAACCCTTTTCATCTTTTCAACATGAAATCTTCTCACTAAACTTTCTTAGAAACTAAGTAACAAGCTTAGAAACTTTATCACATGCATAAATGTGCTTAACAACCTTCTAATTCCATTTTAGAAAAACAATTGAAAAACAATTAGAAACAACTTAATGAACTAGAAATTATTAATTAAGAGATACGTGGAGTAAACTACCTTAATTTCAGGGTGTTAACCGGAAGCCGACAAGCAAATCCTTTCCGGTGAGTGTGTGGGCTCTCTAATCAACCAACTTTCCTACTAATTAACTTAGTAGGAAGTTAATTAAAAGCTAAATAGGTTGTCTTTAGTGGGTGGAGTAGTTTTCTAGAAGAAAGAAAGAAAGCTTAAAGTAGAAAGGCTAAAAGGTGGCAAATATAGCAAGAGTACATGAGTTTTTATACACAAAAGTGGCTCTCTCTCCCTCTTATAAAACTCTTGGCCCTCCCTCCCCTCTCTTTGGCCAAACCATCTCCCCATTTGGGGAGTAAATGTGTGCCTTTAATTGGCACATGGCAAGTACCATGTAGGTGCCAACTTTCACCCTAGGTTAGGCTAGCTTTCTAGGTTCAAGTACTCTAAATTTTAGGGAGAATCTAGGGAAAGTTACTTGGGAAGAAAATGTAGTAATATTAGGCCTCTTGTTGTGTGAAATTTTGCGTAGTTACCTTTGTAATGGGGTGTTTTTAGACACAAAATGAGAACATGTGCTTGCATAGTGACCTATATTTTAGGCTTGCTAGGCTCTATATATGGAGGGAATATGCTTTCCATAAAACATGGAAGCATTTTTCAAGGAAACTTGGAGGAAAAGGTTTTAGGTTTTAGGCTTAGGTTGCTAGCATGTGCTTCTTTTTAAGCACAATGCATGTGCATGTCAAACTAGGCTTTCAAGGAAAGAATCTTGGGCAAAGTTAGGCGAAAATTGGGCACCCTACCCCTCTCTAAATGGCTGCCCTTCTCTCTCTCTCTCTCTCTATCTCTCTCTCTCCATGTGCACTTAAATTCTCCCCCATGTGCATGAGTTTCTAGGAAATTTCCTACCTTAATGAAGTACATGCATTATACTTGGTGACCAAGTATTTCAAGAAATTTCCTCCCTTCTTCCTACATCACATGACTAATGTCTCCTAGGAAAATCTAGGGGAAAATCTAGAAATTAATGGGAAGAAAACTAGTACGAATCTACTAGTATAAATATACTAGTTCACAAAGAAAATAATTATTGGTCCAAAATAGTAGTACTTTAAGTAATTTATTAGAGAAATTATGAAAAATCAATTTTATATGCGAAATTTTTATTTAGCAAAAATTAGGGTCGTTACAGTCCATGCCCTCTCCCCCAACAAAAGTTGTAATGACCCAAAGGGCCAACCCTTAATGCCCAACTTGGGATACATATACCCAATGAATTTGTTGTGCTTCACCAATGTGGGACAACACATTTTTCCCCTTCTACCAATGTTAATGTAGGCACTTTCAAGGTCAATTTCTCATTCACCTTAACTTGATTTTAGCCAACCAATGGTTTGATCTTCATCTCCTACCTAAGACGAACACAACGGTATGTGGGTCCGGCCACGTGGACGTGTGAGCCCCACTTAGATAATTAATTAAAATGGATAAAAATAAAGTTTTTCCAACAATTACTTCATATCCTCAACCCCCCTCGAAAAACAGAGTAAGGCAACATGTACGATCCGATCCTCTTCTATTACTTTCTTTTCACTTTATCATGTTTTACACATCTCTATTTTGGAATTTCATTTTTTAATATTACATTACATATAACATTTTCACTAGATCATTCGATAGTTTTGCCTGGTTAGGGTGATTGCTAGAATCATTTTCATCTTTGGTCATTGGGAAAAGATCACTTGATCACTCGATTTTGGAATAGGGTCTTTAACGTTAATTGTAGTTACATTAACAGTTGTTCATTCAATTGTTTTGGGTGATTGAATCATTTTCATCTTCGATCAAAACATATATGAAAAATCATTTTCATTTGTTCATTCGATTGTGCATACACCCTAATTTGGCTCGATAAATATTTGGGTAAATTACAGTATATTCCCTCAAACTAAGGCCTGGAGACACTACGCCACCTCGAACTATTAAATTTGGCACTTAACCCCCTTGGACTATTGAAAACCCAGCTGGGGGCTAACTCTGTTTGCTGTCTGTTAAGAAAACAGGTGTGCCTTGCACATGCTATCTCCCACCCCATTCTAACTTACCTAGAAATCGATCAATGCCCTTACCACCAATGCCCTCAACATCACCGAAAATCGTCTCACACTTCCCAGAATACTCCCTCTTCAACTACTATCTCATCCAAACTAAACTCGATGGCAAAATCAACAGCCACGATACCCTCACCGTACTCGTCCTTACCAACGCCGCCATGTCGTCCTTCGCCTCCAATTAAACACCCCCTCTCTGTCATCAAAAAACCCCACCAGATCTCCGACTCCACCACCCACTACCAGACCACGGACAACGCGACGGGACAAATCTTCTCGGTGAACATCACTGACTTGAAAGGCGGCAGGGTCAGGTTTGGCTCGGCTGCGGCCGCGTCTGCGTCGGCTCTTGACGCGAACTTACTCTAAAGTGGTTCAGCAGATTCCGTATAATATGTCGGTTCTTAAGATTAATCAGTCGATTATTGCGCTGGGGTTTTTGACGGTACCGGCTCCGTCGACTTCAGATTTGAATTTATCGGCGGTGTTGGAGAAGGCTGGTGTGTGGTTTAACGGGTGGAAGAAGGGGTGGGAAAGCATGTGCCATGTCTTTTTTGTTAACAGATAGCAAACGGTGTTAGCCCCCAGCTGGGTTTTCAATAGTCCAAGGGGGTTAAGTGCCAAGTTTAATAGTTCAAGGTGGCGAAGTGTCTTCGGGCCTTAGATTGAGGGGGTATACTGTAATTGTAAGGTATCCGTATTCTGCACGAAAATGAAAATGATGTATCTACTAAATTTCTTGCATGTCCTTAAAAAAAAAAATCACTAACAGAAGCAAAACTTAAGGGGGTGTTCCACTAACCCAGTTTTTTTGAAAAAACTGGTTTTTTTACAGTTTTTTATGTAATGTGTTGTGAGAGAATGACCTGTCTCGGTGTTTGGAAAAAACAGTTTTTTGTTAGTGAAACACCTCCTATTGTCCCGCAAAACAAAACGAGAAAATTCTTGGGTATTTGCAAGTGGATGGGTCAGATTCACCTGTTTTAAAATTAAAACATACAAAGAAAGGTTACTGAGTATGCAAATGGGATGATTCAGAAAGTGCCAAAGTGAATCTGATCCATACATTTTGAATTTTGAGAATATTTTCTGCAAAGGAAATTGGCGAGCAAACACTACCAATATCATATCATATCATATAACCAAATTCCGCAATGACATTTGAATTTCACTTTTCGAGGATAAAATTGAAGAAATAACTTTTATTTTGTCATAAAATTATTAACCCACAGAAAGAGTATGTGTGAACATCGGGACACCTGATACTGAGCTTCAAGTTGAGGCATAACCCACAACCCACACATCGTTGATTGGATTTGATTTGGACTCGAAACCGGACCAACCATCCTTCATGATGATCGATAACCAACTCGAAGAAAGTTGGCTTGGTTGGGTTGGAATGGGAAAGACATAATTCTTCATTTCTATTTCTACAAAACAAATTCCTCATTTGTACTCCCCTTCAGTTCAAATCTTCACCAAAAGACTACACATTATGAGTATCTAATATCACCATTGACAGAAAATCAGATCAGATTCAAACTTGGAGACGTGTGGAAACTGAATTAGCAGAGCCGACGAAAAGGTGAACAACTGAAGTACATTATTTCAACATTAGCCAACATCCTGATGTTGGCTGAAAAAAAAAAAAAAAAAGAACAGAAAAAAAGAAGGAAAAGTAAAGAGATACAAAGTGGTCTAGTGAGACGCATAGAAGTCTTAGATGTATTATTAATTTTAGATGTATCATGAATTTGAGTATGGAGTCATACAGGATTGTATCTTCTGAAATAGGAACACAGGCCCATAACCGACCCTGCTATCAAAAAAATGAACCACCTCCACCCCCACAAAGTTGGGTACTTGGGTGACCAAATTCATGGGTAATTTGGGTCACTTGGACACCGCCCATACTAAATAAAAATCATGCTTATACAACACATACATATATGAAAGAAAATATCAAAGATTTTATAACTCTTGAACGCGGGTGAAATTGAGCTGACGATCTTCGACATGGTCGGAGAGCTCCGTCAAGGGCTTTGCTCTGCTGCTGCAAGCCCTTGGAGTCCTCCACTCTCTCTATCATCCCTTCTTCCCCAGCCCCACCACCCTCCATTTTCATTTCCCTTTCTTTTGCTGTTTCTTCCTCTCCTATCTGAAACCCAAAAAGAGGCAAAACCCTCTCTTTCTTTCTTAAGAGCTGTGATCTACCACTGCCTGGGCAGAAAAATGGAGAATTAGAGCAGGTAGGTTACTTTCAAATATTAGCAATAATATTTTGAGATTGTGGACACTACTTTGACAAAAATGTAGAAACAAAAAACTGGGAACAAAAAGTAGAAACAAAAAAATTGGAACTACCAAATACCAAAGACCCCTCTACCCATAGGACTAAAGACTCCTAAAGATGACAATTAGTGCAATTAATATGAAAACTTGATTGGTCCTTTTATCAAACATCTAAATGCAGAATAATCCTTGATTGCAAAGATCAAATAACACATTCAATTCTGTCAATATTCAATGATAAAAAATCCAAATGACCAAGAGAATGCTTACAGTGAAAAATAAGTACTACTTTGATGCAAATGCAGGAAGTGCCACGCATGAAAGTAGAGCTTCAAGTGGCTTCTCTGAAGAGGATGCTAATACAATGTCAATAAACATGAAATCTGAACATGGTGGTGCATAAATATGTAATCTCGGAGTTCTTTTTGAAATTTTTTGCTAAAAGCCATGCTTCTAGGTCTAAATGAAGATTGAAATAATCTACAACCCAAAAAGAAAGAAGAACCAAGGGGGAAAAAGAAAATCAAGGTTCTTTGTGTGAGCCAATACAAGGTAGAAATCAAGAAAACATAGGACAAACTACACCTATCATAGCTGTGAATAATTTGAAGACCAAGGTTCAACCAAAATTGCTAACGTTGGAGGTCATAGAATGATAGAATCCTAAAGTGTGCCTAGCAATTGAGTTCTCAACTTGCGCAGCAACTCACCAAAAGTGTGCATCTCTGCGCGCACACCATAGAGAGACACACCGTGAGATCTATGTATTTAATCATATCCAAAAATGAAGTTCTCAAAACAAAAAAGTTGCAGACATACAGTTTCTAGTTTCTACAAATTAGGAGGCAAACCTTTGTTTCTCTCCATGGGACCATTGTCTCGCTAAAAAATAAACCCACACATACAAGTTCTAGATACTCCCTCTGTCCACAAATAATAGTCCACAACGAAAAGTCGTGCCATTTTTCAAATAAAAAAGTTAAGTACTCCCGTGCATCGTTTTTCGAATTTTTTCGCACCGAATTGATGTACTCGTCAAAAAATTCAAAAAACGATACACAGAAGTACTGAACTTTTTAATTTGAAAAATGGCGAGAGAGAGAAAGTGGGACTATTATTTTGGAACGGAGGGGGATAATAAATCTGGTTCACTTACCGCCTAACTAAGATAAGAGTACATCTTGAAACCTAGCTAGTAGATCCTCTCAGCAGTAGATACCGGACGCAGGAAGACAACGATAACTGTAATATAATAATATTATCTTGGCTTCCGCGTTCCACAGCTTCAGTAGCCAATCTCTTTGAGCACATCCCGCCCTCTTTCACTGTGTCCTTCATTATGTTAACAACCTCGGCCTCACTCATGACATCCCAGAGCCTATCACTAGCCAGAACCTGACATTCAAACATATTCTAGCACTAAAGTTGAACTAAATCATGTTCATTGTTGTAGCAGTCCTTTTCCAAATATGACCAGCAGTTTCTATATGTATAGGATTTGCAAGTATCAGGACATATATCTAGTCGAAGTTAATAAGTTTCAAACAACCCAGTGATTTTGAACTTAAACCCCCAAGCGGGATTCTAACGAGGAAGATGACGGTAGGCCTGAATATCCTTAGTTTAGACCCAAGGGTGTTATGGGAAATCATTAACTTCATTTCAGAACACTTTTTAGCAATGCAGTTGAGTTCAAAGTGGTTGTGAGTGAGTACGCAGCTAGACAGCGAGATGGTACGAGCAAGCTACCTGTAGTGATGGATGTGAATGGGCCTTCATGCATCAAGTTAACCAAGGAGAATACATTGCAACTCAAGAAGACAATTGAGCCTATTTGCGCTCTGCAAGAACAAGCAAGTCACTTCAAAATGGTTGGGAATATATATCTGATCAATTATAGGAACAAACTCGGAAAACAAATTGGTTCAGGACACTACAAGGGATGGTTATGGAGATAGACTAACCATTGCACAGCAAACAACAAACTGGATTATAGTGCTGAGTTGAGGAGAACAAATGCAGGCCCTCATCTAGTTATACATGTATGTAGGCCTCAGTGGGAAGTTCAGCTTCTATTTCATAGGCTCTTTATGTGTGTTGATATAATTAAGAAATGACAACTGGAAGGTGTAACATCCTTCATTGACCTTGATGATTGTAGTTTGAAGGGTTCTTGACACGGTCAACTATTTTAGAATGTGGGATGGAATGGAAACAAAATGGTGTGTTCTACTGTTCATGGTGCAGCTGAAATAGAAAACAAGTATAGTTGAACCAGGGCAACCCCAACAAGGCTCAATAAAAGCCTCTCTTAGGTATTTTACCTAGCCAAAACAACATATATAGTCTACAACAGCCTCAATAAATGGCTAGGTAAAGTCCATATGTGAATAGTAACTCCACAAATCCACCCTCATTTATTGAGGTACTATTCACCATCTATCCCTTATTTTAGTAATTTATTTTCACTAACTCCCTCTCTCCACACTATATACAGGGGTAATATTTTGTAATATTTAAAAAAGAAAAACAGTATTTCAATATTGGATAGGTAAAATAGATGGTATTGTTGGAGTTTTAAAAGAGACGGGAGTAGGTAAAGTGAAAAATGTGCACTGTTCACTTGTAATTTTAGCTCAAAATTTACTGAGACTGTTGGGGATGCCCGAGGACTTTAATCCCTGACCGACAAAGAGCATCTACTAATTTTGGAAACTCGGAAAATAGGTTATAGTCTAACAATTTCTTACAGTGTTTGTTAAATCGGTATCTTGAACCACCTACTTAAGCTTCTAGCGAAGACTTTCATCCCTGACCGACAAAGAGCATCTAGTAATTTTGGAACCTCGGAAAATAGGTTAGTCTAAAAATTTCTTATTGGGTTTGTTTTAGCAGCGATTAGATGCAAGTCTGCAAACTCTTTAACCTGGAGTTGATCAAAGGTTCTGCATTAAGACATTTATATCTTAACTTTAAAGCAGTCTCCTCTCTGCAAGTTTTCTCCCTCTTCTGTTCAAAGTTGCGCACATCTACCACAAAATGGCACTTTTAATACAACTGTAGCCCCAATGACATTGTCTAGAGCCTTTTCGTTAACATGTATATACATCTTATAGTATATATGAGCAAAGATGGCTGCTTTCTCTTATGTCTTCCCCCTTAACCTCTCGGGCAAACCACCATTACTGTATATATATGTATCCACATCATTTGAAGAAATCGAACAGAGGTTGATATGCAGAAAAACCAATCCGCTTCATCCTATGAAATATCGTCTTAAAAATTAATATGGTTGGAAAAGAAGTGGAGAATGTAGTGGAAAGAAAAGAAATAAAATTAAGGATAATGCCTCAGTACTATCAGGAAACTTTCCTTCAGGAGTGAGTTCAACCAATCAGTCATTCAAATTGGTGCTCACCAAGTTTAGAATGCATCCAGGACAAAATGAAGCACAGCATACAGTCCGTGTCTGCTGGCGCTGCAGACAACTCTTTTGAGAATCGGACCGGACCGGCCAGTTCAACTGGTTGGCCTGCAACCAGACCCTCTTCCGGTTTGGTTCAAATCCAAAACCTTTTAATTAATAGATAGAGAACCAGGATTTTTTTTGCAAAAAACCGCCTTGAGGTTGAACTGGTGACCCGGCTGAACTCTATGCGGGTCCATTACACCGACCTGCCCAAAAGTTCTGACTTTCAACGTGGCAACCAAGGAAAGCTACTGAGGACTGCAGCTGTTTGAATTTGGGGAGCACGAGCTACGCTTTAATAAAGGAAGTGGAAGCATTCTGGCATCTTCCAAACCGTAACCGATGTGGGAATTGGGATTGTCAATAACATTAAGACCAAAGCTTGCTTCCTCTCCTTAGGATTTCTCACTTCTCCAAATACACACAAATTCATCTTACTAACCAAAGTTTAAATTTCTGTTGCTTCTCTGTTTAAGGAAAAATAAAAAGATCACAACATTTATTGAGGCCCAGTAAAAGAATGGAAAAGTAAGAGTTCTAGACCTGGGAAAACAGAGAGTTCTGCCTTAGGTCTCCAGCAGTCAAAGAATGGAGTGAAGACAATCTCAAAGGGCACCTATCTCAAGATTACACCATGGACTAACCAATGAAATTGTCCAAATACGAGAACCCTTATTGCTGGCTCCAAAAACTTCTAATTGCAAGCACCGTTGGTGATACCATGATAGAAATAAGCAGAGGCATTTCATCTTGTAGCAACACGCAAAGCTTGGAGTACAGGGTTTACGAAATATGAATCATGCTATGAATATCCAAGCACTTTAAGAAAATTGTAGTACTATATCATAATGGCTTCTAAACAATTTTTGCGAAGTAAACAAGGAAGATGCAACATCAGTAAGCCAAACAGTCTTCTTTGACAGAGTCTTCAATGCATTTATCAGTTTGTCACAGTTCAGTTTTTTTGCTGTGTCCTACTAGTGGCAAGAGAAGTTCAAACAAATAACAAACTCTAGGTTACAGCAAATAATCAAATCAATGGGCCTTACCAAGTATTCGGCCTCCACAGAGAGTATGGTCCCAGTTATCCCAGGCTCTGCAGTAACAGAAAAGGCTTCAAATCATCGTCACCAACGGAGCGTGTAACCTGTCAAAAAAAGTTTTTTGATTGTTTCTTTGTACATTATTTCTAATACCAAAAGTATGGACAGGAAAGAGGGGCAAGGACAATGTCTGAACCCAGTACAGTATTTTAGGTGTACTCAGATGCTGGATGGTGTCCCATTTCAACAGTCTATTAACAAGGAAGCTTCAGTGGAAGACTACACGAGAATATCTTAGCCCAAGATAGTGAGGGAAATTCAATTATTTAGACCAACACAGAACTGGGAATAGGAGGCCATCAATTTGTTATTGGACGTCCTACATGGATTACAGATCCTAAAAGTAGGCTGGACAAATAGAGGAACTATGGGGGAACGGTATTTTCATCAGTGATATCCTCTTATTCCATCACAATGGCAAAGGAACTTTCCCAGTGAGATCCTTTTGTTCTCCTATCCCCTGAGAAAGAACTAGTCAGTTCCTTAAAAGTTATAAGGTTATACATAAGTGGGGAGCACCAGCGACAGGTGTGTTTTTTGCCAAGATCATCGATGAGATACGAATCTATGAAGTTGTGCCACAAATGCCAAAAGGAGACGACACTTTTGAGTTTTGACCATCTATTGACACAATGTGAGGCAGCAAAGGAGTTACAAACCTCGCTTCTAATCATTTTATATGTTCAAAGAGTAATAGCCTGGCACTGCCTCCATCTTGAGCTTCTAAAATATTGCGAAGGGCCAATGGGGCTAAGAATAAAGGAAACGGACAGGACACGACACGGCCTGGACACGCAAACATACCATTTTTACAGCAATCAGGACACTAACACATAGGATACACGTTAACGTGCAACGAACTGAACAAAGATATAAAATACAAGTACGTATTATAAATCCCAAAGTAACTATGACATTAGGTATCAAAAACACAAATAATACTAACATCATGAAGTTATCACTAGTTCACTACAAAGCCAGCTTAAAGTAGAGAGTTCAGCATGAGCAGCTATTATCTTGAGTTCAGCATGATTAGCTACGGTAGAAAATCAAACTAGATTAAAGTCTACAGAAATATGGCAAGCCAAAAAACAGGGCTAAGACACAAGCAAATACTGTTGTATGGAGCTTAACCGACATTTCAAAAGCAGCAACTTAGATGAACATGGTCAACTCAGGCCTACTAAATATGTTATTCTCCTCATCCTCCAGCACAGGATAAGCAGCCACGAGTGCGTCTTGTGCGCCAATATACAGAGAGTTATAGATCTTCCAGTACACTTCCCGAACCTTCCTTGCTGGATGGAAGAGTCCCTGAAGGCAGTAGTTGAGCACTACAGCTGCACCAAGCGCCACTCTCATCCCTTCAATGGCTTCCATAACAGCATTTATAACATGTGGGGACGTCTCGAAAATGTTTGGCCAAACGTAGTTCAGCAAGTGGATTAAAGCATCCTCGCAACCCAACCCAGCAACTCCTAAAGCCATGTGCTTCACAGCTGAAGCAGCAGTCTGCCTATGAACCAAATCTCTGTCCATGAGAGCATCCTCAAGCAATGGAGTCACTGCATAAATGTAATCCTTTCCCATTTCACCAATGTACTCAAACAGAAACGAGAGGGACTTCAGGACTCCATTCTGGACATTAAGCTCCGGCACGCGGTATTCATTCATCAAGGCTGGCAAAACTGTAAAAGGAGAACATGTCTCTGCCACAATTGCAATTGCAACAGTGGTACAAACTCGATTTTGACGTTCCTGCACCTTGAGATTGTTCAATAATGTCGCCAAAACATCTTGTGGCCCAATAGCTTTTGCAATGTACCCAAAAGTATTAACAGTAGCTCTGCGGATACCCTTTTTGTGTGCTTTAAGCATCTCCAGGAGCTCAAAACAGATTCTCATCCACTCTCTTGCCGGTACAAACTCAGCACCACGGTCAGCAATTCGACCAACAAGGTCGATACAATTCTCCTGGACTTTCTCGTGACGATTCTTCAAGATTGGGGTTAATCGAGGAAGCAAATCCTTTATTGGAGGAGTCATTTTAGTCATACCAATGACATTAACAATTGCCTTAAGAGCTCCAAGTATCGATCCCAAAACTTCAGGATACTCCTCTCCCAAATACTCATACAATACAACCCCAAGATGGCCCATCAGTTGCTCCTCCTGGCACTGCTTCATTACCACTGCAATCCTAGAGATGAGATCCGCTGCTTGCTGCCTTACCTTTGCACTCTTGTTATTCAGGCGCCACTTTATAGTACCACATATTTGGGGAAGGTAAGGCTTCACTCTTTGCCCAAGAGCATTTACAACTGCACCAAACCCATTAAGCATCACATTCGCATCATCACTGGTCTGCTCCTGGAAGGCATAAAGAATGCCATCAATCAACAGCTCTTCCAATCGAGCATCGATGTCAGACGCACCCAAGTTTGCAACCACTTTTTCAATCGTTTCCATAACCATACGTCGGTACGGCTCACTCTCATCTTTAAGATCCTCAACTATTCTCCCAACTATATCAGCAACACCAACTTTGTTAGCTATCTCCACAGTGGTTTCCACAAGCTGCCGATAGTTCCTACGATCCAAAGCCATCCTTCTGACCCAGAAGTTTTTGAAAAAATCGGGAAGGATATCACTTCGAATGTAATCAGCCTCCACACCTTCAGTACTCACACACTGCTTCACCACCTTGAGCACGATTTTCTTCATCTCTTCATCAGGTGATTGAAACTCACGGATTAAAATGAACATCACTTCCTTTGTATAGTAGCTGGCATATATTGCATCCATCAGAGGAATGATGAAACCAATTGCCTTGAGGAAGGCTGCCAAGACTTTGCCTCGGTGGGATCTGATACCCTTCCACAAAGGCTTCAAAACCGAGTCAAAGCTTTCAATTCCATACGGAGCAGCAGCCTCAGCAAGAGCAGCCAATGACAGAGCTGTAATGGTTCTGACCTTTTGATTTTCATCATTGAGACCATGTTCAATGATTTCTACAAGAGACCTCAAGTGTGGAAGAACAGCGCAGCCTATCAAAATAGCAATTTGCTGAACAATTTTGATACCAGTGTGACGAGCTTGCCAAGATTTCTTACTCTGGCAAACAGCTTTCAAGAATGGCAACAGGGCAGGAATTCCCAGTGCAGAAGCAACGACACTGAAGGCTCTAGCAGTTGTGTTCCTCACGTACTCATCTATATTATCAATATCAGGACGCATTGCTGCAATCATGGTTGCAAGGCCAGCTGCCTTGCTGAGATTGGAAATGATCTCCCGGCCCTCCACACGGGCATAATAATCTTCATCAATCAACAGCGGCTCAATCACCACCAGAATTTTGTGCACGAATGGACGAACCAGTTCATCCAACTTATACAGCACCCTATCAATAACCTTAACCAAAAGATGTCTCTCCTGGTCCTCCAACGTGGGTTGCATGAGCAATGGCAGAATCCGATTAAACAGTGGCCCAGCGCCAAAATCTCGAGCCTTATCTGTGAGCTGTCTCAAAGCAGTTTTCCTCTGTGGAGGAGTCCCGTTCTTGACCTTGAGCAGAAGTTTCATAATTTTCCGTTCTTTCTGTTCGTCAGGAGACAACTCCTCCTCCTCTTCTTCATTCAATAACGCACCAAAGTACTGATAGTCCTCTGGCTTCATAAACGGCAACCCACCCGGCAATTCCTTCGGAACATCAAACTGCTGACCCCTGTTTTCCTCCGGAATTGAATAAAGAGGAGTCCCTAATGGAGTCGGGGTAGCAAGTAGCTTCCTAGCAGGTGTTCTAATCGGAACATACGAAGGAGGGGGTTCAAGAATCTTATACCCCTCTTGAGGAAACATCGCATCCAGGTCTTCATCCGTCAACGGGCGGTTCCTCTCTTCAATATCTTTCTCCCACCTCAACAAATTATACTGCTCGGGAGTTATTGCCCCGCGCAAATTAATAGCTCCCGGAGTAGGTGTAGCAAGTTCAACCCCACCAACAGGAGTCACGCCAGGGGTATATGCAGCAGCAGGAGTAGCACCGGCCATAGGTGTGGCGCTTCCCATGGTTGCAGGAGTTTCATCCCACCTCGACCTCTGCCGTTTAGGAGTGGGAGTAGCAAGCCCAGCCAACTTCGGTGTCGCATCCCAAGTCATCCCAGCAGGGGTAGCACCAGGAGTAGCCCCACCAGCAGACGGGGTAGCATCAGAATCAGCCAAACGACCCGGCGTGGGAGTCTCATCCCATCTGTTCCTCCTCGACAGTGAGGGAGTCGCATCAGCGATAACTCTACCGGGAGTTGGGGTCGCATCCCACCTTCCAATCCCCGGCGTTGAATCCGGCAAATCCCAATCAGACTTGGCTTTCTTCGCCGCGTTATCCTCCTGCGACTGATCCCACCTATTCCTCCTCTTCTGGCTAGGCTGTGTAGCAGCACCACTACCACTACTCTCCTTCTCTCCTCCCGCTGCCTTAGCCTCTTCTTCCTCCTTCTTCTTCTTGGAAATGGCCCTCAACGTCTCTTCCTTCTCCCTCTTCAACAACTCCTCGTGCATCACATCAGCATAAGTCCTCACAGACACATCTGGGGTCTTATCCCCAGCTGCAAAAGCATCATGCCTCTCCGGCGAAATCACCCTATTCAATCTCCTCCTCCTATAATCATCTTCCCTATCAATAATCCTCTGAGGTTTCTTAAAACCCGCCTCGTCTAGTTCGTCCCCTGTCCCTCCCCTCGGCATATCCTTCAGTATCGACTTGGGGGCCGTGTACGAAGCCAATTTCCGCGCCACCTCCGAGTCCATGGCGTCTAAATTCTCCTCCTCATCATTCACGGGTATCGATTGCTCGTAACCCTCAAATCGGTTGTTACCTCCATACAGATCCCTATCGAAAGTAACTGAAGTGAGGGATGCGAGCTGCTGCTCCAGCGTTTTCTTCTCTTCTTGAGTCTTTGCAATCTCAGAATCCAAAGACGCCATGTTTCAGTATTTCCCAAAACAAAAACCCACCCAAGTCCTTTTGTATCAATTAAAAGGATATAATCAAACCAAAAGAAACCTGAAAGCAAAACAGAATCTTCATATCATTCGATGACAACGAAAAATCAAAACCAGAGCGAAATTCTAAATCATGTATGGCAAAAACAAATCGCTGATAATAACAACTACAAACAAATACAGAAGAATTAAAAGCGCGAATGATTAGAAGGAAGAGGGAAAGTGTGAAAGAACTTACTTGATTTGCTTCGTTTCTCTGATTGCAAATGGAATTTTGGCACAGTCGAGAGGGAAGGATGGATAGGGCACGACTATAATTTTTATTTCTTTTGGGCGGTGGTAATGTCAAAATTATTTTTATTTATGCCAAAATCGTTTTTGTGTATGCCAAAATTAAACCTATACCATGTGCAAGGTACAAATCTTTTATACACTACATTTGTCTTTCTTTCTTTTATGTTTAAAAGGACCTCCGATATATCTATTCCAATCTAGATAGATCTATCTATCTAATCTAATATATAGAGGGGCAACACAAGTTTGGTGTCCTTCAAATTTGAGAATGTGTATATTTTTCTACTTGCCTAAACTAACCCCATAAAATTTAACTAATAAAGAGTCTAAGAGATAACTGCCTAAGAGCATCCGCATTAACCTCTTCAAATTTTGGATCAAATTACATCTTAAAAAGTCACTTTATTACTTTAGCTAGTCACTTTTAACTTGCCTACTGCATCAGACTCTCTATTTTAACTTATGGTCCATTAATATGTATTTTCTTCTTATTCTAATTATATATTAAAATGTTATTTAAATGACCATATTTACTCTAATATGTGCGCATTTTTAAATGAATGTTTTGCAAAAGGACAAAAACATATTTTTTTATCATACAAATATTATGAGCGCAAAAAATAAAAATTTATAATGTTTGAAATTATTTTTTGAAAACACTCATACCAGTTACTGATATCCGATTGAGCTGATTTTTGTAATGGCGTGTTTATTTAATATTTTGAACGACCATATAAAAAATCAGCTCAATAGGATATCGGTAGGGGTGGTTTCGAAATATCTAGCTTAGATTAAAACACCACTACACGGCTAAAAGTGGAGTAAATTGTATTTTAAAATAGTAAAATATACTTTAACCTGTGAACAGTGCTTCTTTTCTTGTAGAGAGGCACTGTAGCAAAGTTACACTGTTTGCAAAGTAATTATGAAGGTGAAGAGGCTGATGTGGCTTGTTTTAAGGATGTTAGCTCTTTACTTTGATTTAACTTGGGATTTGAAGAGTGAGATGCGGATGCTCTAAGGGTAAAAATGTAAAAGCACCCACTTCAACTACACTCATGCATGTCACTGTGACTGGCAGTTTTTCCACTCCCAAAGTCAAATAAACTATTTCCTCCACTAACTTTCCCAAACCACCTCCTTTTACGAGATACATCACAATTTAAAAAAACCTATCGCCTCCAAGAAAAATTCTTCAGAATATATTACTCAATGTCCATCCATGATTTGATGTACGAAGCCGTTCAAAAAAAAAAACAAAGGCTCTGTTCGTTTCCCAGTTTAGTTTTAATTTTAGTTTTGATGACATCATCATTTCCCTCATTTCTCTTTCCACTCATTACACCTTATGACATCATCAAAATAAACTAAACTATCTAACCAAACACAGCCAAAATGATTTGATGTACCAAGTTTAGTGGGTCTCCCTCTCCCCCTAGTTTATCAACAAAACACAAGAAAAAATCTTCAGTGGGTCTCTCTCTCCCCCGGTTTATTAAAAAAAAAAAAAGAGAATAAAATCTTCGCACTTTTTTTTCCAATAAGATAGACGATTTCATTGATAATCAAGAAAACAAAGCCAAAAAAATCAACTAGCGTATCCATCCTTTGATAAAGGATTGAATAGCCAACCAGGTGGAAGCACTTCCCAAGTGGAAACGCTTAAACCTCCAAACCCTCTACTTGCTGGACAATGGGCTACACCGTTAGCGCTACGTCTCACAAAATCAAACTCACACCTATCAAAATTACAAGCCAATCTTCTAATATCTCCAATAATTACCTCTACCCTATGGTGGACAGTTTCTTCCTTCTTGATCATTCTAATCAGCCTTAGAGAGTCCCCTTCCAAATGGTCACCGCTAGTGAGAGTGCAAATATTAGACCTTCTCGGGCCGCAATTGCTTCAGCTGTCAATGGATCAACAATGCCCTTCAAAGGTGCCGATCTTGCTGCAATAAAATGCGAACTAGAGTCTCTCAACACAAGCCTGAGGCCCCCAACACTGTTTGCAACATCAAGCCTTGCGTCGAAATGTACCGCTCCCTCAGCTGGAGGAGTCCACTATTGCTGTTCGACTGATGCATTGCCTTCCGTAGGCCCTTCTGGACGCTGCCCTTGTCGTTGATCATCCCACGTTAACTGCATGTATTTCTTACCTCCTCCTCTCTCTGAATCTATAAACTATTTCATTTCGAGGTCTTAAATAATCTTTCCCTGTTAACTACAAGTATTTCTTACTTCCTTCGCTCTCTGAACCTATAAACTATTTCATTTCGAGGTCTTTTCTTCCTTTCGTTTGATTACGTGACCTTCTCCTTTTGGTAGATAATAACTGGTGGCTTTCAAACTTTCTGACCTGTTTGTGGGGTTGGAGAAGATATCGGTTATGATCTTGTGTGACACTTGCACGAGTAAAAACTACACTGATTTTGTCCAAAACAGGCGAGTTCATGACCCTGCACATATTTTATTTTAAATGTACAAATTAATGTTCAAAGCGCCACGAAATTCGCAAGAGAGCAGTTTTAAGGACGTAGGAGTTGACTGAGGTTTTTGATATTTTCTCTGCTTTGTATTAGTTGATTTGTTTGTTGGTATTCAAAATTCAAGTATTAAAAATGATCAATTCATCAAAAAGTTTATTGATTTAATACAAAATATAGTATGTTATAATGGTTCATTTTTGTTTACCTTCAATTTTTTGCTAGAGTGTTTCCAACCTACAGAAAAAAAAGTAAAATAAAAAATTGAACGTGGCTCCCTCTGTTCAACCTGTTTCCTTTAGTTCAATCTGTTTTTCACTATCTAAACATAAGCTGATTTTTTATTAAAATTTTTTTTGTTACAAACATAATACAGGTGTGCCGAGTCTGCCAACTAAAAAAAATTCAAATAATCAAAAAAATCTGAATCTCATTTTGTTGCACAACTCTTAAAAAAAAATTGAGAATGAATATGGGTGCCGAATCTATAGACCAAAATAAAAATATACAATGCAGATCAAACGATATGACAGATACTTTTTTGCATACTTCTTTGTGAAAATTCAACTTGCACATGCATTGCGTGTGCCCGGCCTATAGTAAAGAGAAGGTGGTAGTGTATATCTGGATTCTGGGTAGTGTATATCCATTATTTGTTTAGTTTTTGAGGGCCGGATATGTTTTAACTGGGATATGTATATCCCTTGCACGGTTCTTATATTTAGGCACCCCACCCGAGTCTATATCATATCCGGCTATTTTTCACCAAATCACCCCCATTTGGTGCCACCGTTTGCTCTTGTACATCACTCATCAAAGAGAGAGAGAGAGGGAAGGGAAAATGTAGAAGACGAAACTGGGTTTGAGTACTGGTTCCCTGTTAATCAATTCTCATCATCATCTATTTCTCATTTACCCAAAAAATAGTCATCATCTATTTCTCTTCTCAGATTCTGAGGTTACCAGATTGATTTTTTTTTAATCAAAAGATAATGGATAACCAGATTGGTCAAAACCCACTTTTGTAACTAAAACCCAAACCCACTTTCTCCTTACCAAAATCTAAATTCCTTGTGTGCCTTCAATAGACGATCAAACTGGCCCATTCACCGAACGACGAACGCTGAACAATAGCGAACTAGATGACGGACTTCTTGGTCTGGATTTGGTGGGTTTTCAATTTGAGGTTTTGGGGAAGGTGACACTGTAGAAATTGGTAGTGGAGAGAGAGAGAGAGAGGGAGAGAGAGAGAGAGAGAGAGAGAGATTATAGATGGCGGCAGAGGGAGAAATTTGTTTTGACAAAAAATATCAAGGACAGAATAGGAATTTGATACAATTGTACATTATCCACTTCATATCCCCTTCTAAGAAAAACTAAACAAACAAAGTAAATTTTTATCTCCATTCTAAAATAATCCTCCCGCCAACCCGATTGGATGCAGGATAAGTATTGGCGGGATTAAATAGTAAGGGGATAAGATAATAATGAGTATTATTTAGTAATAGTTGATTCACATTGATGTGACATTTTATGAAGAGGGATTAAATAGTACGTGGTTTAGATGAATTTGTAATAAAGGGGGATAAAGTTGGGTGGATGATGTAAAAACCTGGCAAATGACTTATTTGCCCTTGTGCATGGGTCATATTAAATTTTATGATAAAATGATAACATAAATACACGACTAATTAAATTAATTATACTTATCAATAAATATGATATAATAATTTCTTTTATTAATTATATCTAAAATTAAACAATTTAATTATTATTTTTTTAATTATTCATTTGAATAATGTTGCATACCAACTAATTTTTTGCTATTTTTTTTCTAATTATGCGTTTTTGACTTATAATAACTAATTTTATATAAGACAAAATTAATACATGTTAAAAAATTTAAAATATTTTTAGAATATACCACTTAATATGTTTCAATTATTTGCAATTTACATATTAATTAGTAATTTTCAACAATGCCAAATTATAAAGTAAAAAAAAATTCAAAATTTTTTTGTATCAAATTAAAGATCTCGATTAGTAGTTTAATTTGGTACAAAAAATAAAAAATTATATGCGGAAGTACTTTATTTTTTGATCCAAGGGATATTGTAAAGCAACTCAACAAGCCAGTAATGTCAAATTCTAAAGGAAAATAAAATTCAATTTTTTTTGTATCGAATTAAAAATCTCGATTAGTAGTTTAATTTGGTACAAAAAAATGAAAAATTATATGCGGAAATACTTTATTTTTTGATCCGAATAATATTGCAAGCAACTCAAAAAGCCAATAAGCCAACAATTGTCAAATTCTAAACTAAAAAAAAATTCAAAATTATTTGTATCGAATTAAAGATCTCGATTAGTAGTTTAAATTGGTACAAGAAATAAAAAACTATATGCGGAAGTATTTTATTTTTTAATCTGAAGGATATTGCGAAGCAACTCTTAGCCAACCAATGTCAAATTCTAAAGTTAAAAAAAAAATTTCAAATTTTTTGTATCAAATTAAAGATCTCGATTTGTAGTTTAATTTGGTACAAAAAATAAAAAATTATATGCAGAAGTACTTTATTTTTTTATCCGAACAATATTGCAAAGCAACTCAACAAGCCAATAAGCCAACAATTGTCAAATTCTAATTTGATCCGAATAATATTGCAAAACAAGTCAACAAGCCAATAAGCCAATAATTGTCAAATTCTAAACTAAAAAAAATTTCAAAATTTTTTGTATTGAATTAAAGATCTCGATTAGTAGTTTAAATTGGTACAAGAAATAAAAAATTATATGCGGAAGTACTTTATTTTTTAATCTGAAGGATATTGCAAAGCAACTCTTAGCCAACCAATGTCAAATTCTAAAGTAAAAAAAAAAATTCAAATTTTTTTTTATCAAATTAAAGATCTCGATTTGTAGTTTAATTTGGTACAAAAAATAAAAAATTATATGCCGAAGTATTTTATTTTTTTATCCGAACAATATTGCAAAGCAACTCAACAAGCCAATAAGCCAACAATTGTCAAATTCTAATTTGATCCAAATAATATTGCGAAACAACTCAACAAGCCAATAATTGTCAAATTCTAAACTAAAAAGAAATTTCAAAACTTTTTGTATCGAATTAAAGATCTCGATTAGTAGTTTAAATTGGTACAAAAAATAAAAAATTATATGCGGAAGTGCTTTATTTTTTAATCTGAAGGATATTGCAAAGCAACTCTCAGCCAACAATGTCAAATTCTAAAGTAAAAAAAAATTCAAATTTTTTGTATCGAATTAAAGATCTCGATTAGTAGTTTAATTTGGTACAAAAAAATAAAAAAATTATATGCGGAAGTACTTTATCTTATGATCTGAAAGATATTGCAAAGCAACTCAACAAGCCAACAATGTCAAATTCTAAAGTAAAAAAAATTTCAAAATTTTTTGTATCGAATTAAAGATCTCGACTAGTAGTTTAATTTGGTACAAAAAATAAAAATTTATATGCGGAAGTATTTTATTTTTTAATCTGAAAGGTATTGCAAAACAACTCAATAAGCCAACAATGTGAAATTCTAAATTAAAAAAAATTTCAAATTTTTTTGTATTGAATTAATGATCTTAATTAATAGTTTTATTTGGTACAAAAAAAATAAAAAATTATATGCGGAAGTACTTTATTTTTTTATCCGAAGGATATTGCAAAGCAACTCAACAAGCCAACAATGTCAAATTCTAAAGTATAAAAAATCTCAATTTTTTTTGTATCGAATTAAAGATCTCGATTAATAGTTTAATTTGGTGCAAAAAAATAAAAAATTATACGCGATAGTACTTTATTTTTTTATCTGAAGTAAATTGCAAGGGCTCGTAAAATATTAAAATGGGGTTCGGATTGTTTTTTAACAGTCAAGAGGGAAGAGGGTAGGGAGGATGAGGGGGTAGTGTGGTCATTTTGGTGGGGTATTGAGGGGTATTAATTTGGGAGGGGTATGAGTCAAACCATGCATTAAATGGTGGGACCGGGATAAGAAAAAAAAGAAAAAAAAAAGGAAAGGAAAAGAAAAAAAAATCTCTTCCTTTGATTGGTTTGAGAGGAAAAAGAGAGGAAAAATAACTAAACTAAATCATTCTAACTAAAAAATTTCCTACTAACTTTCCTCAATCTTTCTTCTTTTTTCCTTTTTCCTTTTTTTTTTTTCCTAACTATGAAACAGAGCCTAAATCTATTTTAATTCCTATTCTATGTGTAATCCGTCCAAATTCGCCCATATACAGTAAGTTATCAACACATATATACATAGGTTCAAAAGGGGTTGAAATAATTAAATGTGAGTGAGCAAATACATAATACAAGGATTAAGGCCTTATTTGATAACTAAGATTCAACACCTAAAACTGAATGAATTAAGTGATAAATAATACAATAGGTTTGATACCCATATTTTACATTACTTAAAAAATTAAGTGGCTCTTAAAATATAAGCTAAAATGTTGATAAAAATTAAGTAGCTTTGAGCTATTTAATTTTGACTGAATTTATGAGTGTTTTCATTTAACTATTTTTCTCTCCATCACTACCCTTCACACAACCATAATTATCATTGCCGTCAACCACCCCCACTCTACCAACACCACAATTCTCACTACTCTACCACTACCACCATCTCCACCACCACTACCACTACCACCATCACCACTCTATCATCACCCTAAAACTCTTCTGCCGCATGCACTATGCCAAGCCTAAATGGCTGTTCTATGCCTTAAGTGACTTATTTGAGCATGTTAGTTGTGTTGGGGAGCTGCTAAGTGGCTGTATGTTGTGTGCCTTAAATGGCTTTATACATTTCGTGGGTGACATGAGCATTAATTTGTGGTTAGTGGCAGTGATATCATTTCCATGTAGAGATTTACCCTCCTAATATGTGTGTCACCTTGTGAGAAGTGTGTTTGATCCTCTATTCTTTGTGAGTGGAGGTAATATGTAGATCGACGGGTGTTAAGTGACAGGAAGTAGAGGGTGTTGAGGTCCCTGGATCCCTTGGCCTTTGAAGAAAAAGTAGAGAGGGAGAGTGAGGATTTCAAGGGATTTGTTGTGTGAGCACATAACGGCCTTGGGACTCTTCTCTTTCTTTTCTCTTCTTTCTTCTACTACAAAAGTTAGGAAAATCAAGTAAAAAAAGTATCTATTGTATTGATATTGTTACTTCTCTCTGAGAAACAATCAACTCTCTATATAAAAAGTAAATATCTATGCGAACCTATTCAACACATAAATTTCTACAATAAAAATTAGTGTATTTATCCCCCGATCTAATCTTACTTGACCCAATAACTTAGAATTCACCAAGAAAATTTGTGAAATCTTATGTATTTTCATATCATTTGACCTCATTTTTTTTACACTAATATATAATTTTTTTTATGTATATACTATAGTTAGTAGAATTAAGGTAAATGTTGAACAACCTCTCCAAATTTCTGGACCCGCCACTACAACGGGGGACTGACAGGACTGGTTGGATCACACTAGCTCCACCTCATCAATAGACGCGTTTGTGCTTCTAAGATTGCAATAATAATATTATCGGAACATCTTCTTGGCACAGCTAAATATGGACATGAATAGCGGCTGCCATGCTTAGGAAGATGGTGGCAATCAGATGCGCTGCAAATCCCAAGTGATGTTGTTTGACTAAGTCTATCGTGTAATTCATATTGTTTGTCACAATCATCCATGTGACTGCATCGGCCATGAATGCGAACTTTTTGCTTGCACCTTGGTCCTACAAAGGAAAAACAAAATCTACTCAAACCATGCACCTTGGGCCTATTGACGCCAATGAAATCAAAGGCCACTTACTCTCTTTCTCTACATCATCTTCGGTTGAGGATAGATAAATTTCTTCGATGTTAATGTTTAGAATTGTACTTTATACTTTTCAAAATCGAAAAAGCAACAGTCAATTGGTTTCAGTCCAGACGGAGGTATATATGGCCCAAGTGATTCCCTTCTTCCCACCCCGGCCCTATTGAACGTAAGAGAGGATTGGCAACTCAGAGCATCCGCATCTCTCTCGCCACATCCCCTTGTGATATTATAATGGCGAGCGAACCCCCTGAAAACTTGCTGCATCAAGCTCAACTGTCTCCTCGCTATTCTAATAATTGAGTAGATTTGCTACAGCCCCTCGCTGCCTCAGGCGAGGCACTATTCATCCACTACATAAGTATTAGTACTAGTATTACTAGTACATTTCAATATTATATTAAAAAAATAAGGAGATATTTATCGTACATTTCAATAATGAAGCCTTTTGGTGTTTGTTTGTTTGCCTACTGGAGATGCCTCATGCCCATGCTCCGAGCCCATGCCCAAATTTTCCTAGGACAGTTCAGTTTTGGGACTGATGCCTGATCAAAGAAGAAGTTCCTTATTGTGATACTTGTATTAAGTTGTTTAGGTTTTTGTGTTAAGTTAGTATTTATTTTATTTTGACAAGTGTTTCTTGTCCATCTTCTTACAAGGTTAGGAAACATTTGTATCTACGCGTAGTTCCTTGTAGCCTTTTGGTGTTAGTTTTCCCTATTTCCTTTTTCTTTCTTTTCTTTTTCTTTTCTTTTCCTCCTGGGGGATGCCCCTTGTAGGCTGTATATTCGTTTAGCCTTTTTTTATATTTCAAGCTTATTTACCCAAAAAAAAAAAAAAAAGGTTAGAATATAGATTCTGATGCAGCGGGCATTATAAAAGTGACTAGCTAAAGTAATAAAATGACTTTTTAAGGTGTAATTTGGTCTAAAATTTAGAGAGACTGATGGGGATGCTCTCGAGCATGCATCTTTCCAGCCAAGGTTGGTTCTTGGTGGTTGGTTTAAGTTTTATAATATTAATTTGAACGACTTAGAAAGTTAGGTTTGAAAATCTGAAATTTTGATTTCAAATGGATGATCAGGTAATGATGATTTGGTGGGGGAGCAAACAAAATAGAATGCAGGATAAGTTACTTTGTTATTTTTTTTCCAAATGTTTATCAGTTTATGTTCATTAATGGATTGTGTACGTGCTTCGTGCATTCACGGAATCACGGTTGCAAAATGCAAATTCAGGCGCTGGGTGTTCATGAACCTAAAAGCTTCTAAATTCGTTAAAGGTGAGCATGATCTTTGATTTGTTTATTCATCACACTAAGTGGACATTAAAATTTTCTTGTCATCATTCTTTCATTATACAGATACTATGCTCAAAGAAATTTTATGTGCAGTATATGCCTATATTGTCTGTGGGGGTGCTTCTCGTCGGAGTGAGCTCTTTGGATCTTCTGGTGTGGAATGGATGGTGGTAGAGTGGATGAACCTCGCCTGGACCCTAGCTGCTCTTCGGAGAAGGTAACCTGCACACATGAATAACCACGTTAGTTCCTAGCCCGGATGGTGGTGGTCCGGGAAGGCACTCCGATGGCAAAGTCAGTCACCGGAGAAGAAGTGTGCCGGAAACTTAGAGAGAAATGAAGTTATGAGAGTATTGAATGGGGAGAGAGGAATACCCATTGTGGTAGTTGAGGTTGGGTATTTATAGGCTGAGGGGGTGTGCTTACTCCGCGCTCGGTGCCCCTCACGCGCCTGCCACCCGAACAAGGAGTGACAGCTGATGTGACATCAATCTCTGCTGCAGACTCCGCGCTTCGGCTGACGTCAAGTCACGTGAGTCTGAAGGGTCAATTCACCTCGAGACATTCCCCATCACCCACGTGACTCTGCAGGCGGCGGTGGCAGGATAGGTGACTGCCGCATTAAATGATCCATCGTGATATGTGTAGCATGCTGACACACTACTGCCATTCCCAGTGTCTCCGAGCCCCAACACGACCGACATCAACCGACTCGGCCAGTGAGGCGCTCGGGCGCTCGGGACTCCGATCGGTGGAGCCCCCGAGAGCCATCCGAGAGCCAAGCCGGGAGTGTCATGACCATGACATCTCTGGGCTCGGCGAATTCCATATAAATTGATATTCGTCCAACTATGGACATCCAAGCCGAAAGCCGAGGTCACCACATACTCGGCGAGGGTGAAATGGATTGATCTGCATTCAATTTTGTAGATTTTGAGAGCGTGACCCTTCTGCTCTTTTAACTTGCAGGGTGGGCCTCTGCTGACCCTTATGAACCCGGCCGCTATAATAGCCCCATCAACTTCCACTTGCCGATAGTCGATTCACGTGGGAGTTGATAAAACCGAAGTAGGCAGTCGGGAAAAAGGCTTGGCATCCGAGACGCACGTGCTCGGGGCACTGTTATCCGAGACCTTAACATCCGAGCGCTTGAAGGGAGGTTAGGGCTCAGAACGTCACATCGCACAGGGATGTGAAAGGACGTCTGATGCACATCGGTTCAGGAATCTTTGACATTTGATGATGTCATATGCCACGTGTCGTTGCGTGATAGGTTCGAGTGCTGTCATTTGGATTCGCGCCTAAACGGTTTGAATATAGGGGACAGGTGGCGCGCTCTGAGGGGGTGGCTCTTCGCCTCCCGAACCGGTGCCATTATGGCACCTATTCAATAGGGGCCAACCCCTATAAATACATGGAGAGAGGGAGAGAGAGTCTCTGTTTGCCGTTACTCTCTCTGTACCGCCGCCCTCCATTGTCGTGCTTCACCAAAAAACTTCTCAAAATCTGTTTTCCGGCAAAGATCTTCACCAAAAACTCAGGTATTTCCACTTCCCATTAGTTTCTCTACATTTTCTGAATTTTTTGCATGTTTATTCTGCATTTTTGGGGGGGTTTTGAGGCCTGTTGAGTTTTTCGGTTTTTGTTCCTTTGTTTTGTTTGAGTTTTCCGACAGTTCATGCAGTGGTGCACGACCGCTGAAATCTGGGCTTCAAGAACATTCAAAGTGTTCTTCCAAGCGCTGAACGGGTTACATCGACCCTTCTCTACCAAAAGCTAACGAACGATCCGAGAGTATATTTTCACTTTAGGTTAGCCGAGAGCATAAAGACATACTGGGCTCTCGGATTAGTTGACACCTTGTGGGGGCTCGGCTGGGGCCGAGACTCAACCCTTAACTCATTTTTGAAATCAAACTTGTCTATATCGCTGACGGTTATTTCACCCGTGCATTGTAGGTCCCCATTTGGATGAGCTCGGATTCTGCGGACTCATCCCCCGACGACATTCTCGCCGACACCCAGTACAGAGACTTCATCGAAGACGTCCTTCTCTGAGAGCAACTCAGAAACCTATGGAGAGGCTACTGGTGTCAGCCACCACTTAACATTCCGCCACTTCAAGCGATTCTCGAGGTTGTAGCCCCAATCCAGGCCATCACCCACAAGCGTTGGATAGAGATAGAGGAGGAAACCAGGCGCGCCGAGAGCGGTGCCCAAACCACCACTTCCGGGCAAGGGTCAGTCCCAAACCCGATTGTTGAGGCCCCAACCTCCACCTATCAACGCCGTCGACATCCCATCATCCATTGTAGTCGAACCGTCCAAGCTCTTCGACCTCTCCGAGGGCTGGTCCTCGGACGTAGAATTCATGGAGATAGATAGGGTCACCGCCGGGTTCAAGGAGCCCGAGCCCGTCCAAGTCCTCGAAGTGGATGAGTTCCTGGCCCAGAGGGAGCAGGCCGAGGGCGGGGAACTCTTCCCCGAGGGTGAGGATTCACGAGAGGAGCCCATGGCCGAGGGCAAGGATGACGAAGGGTCCGGGCGTCATGAAGCCGAGGCCGGAGTTGATGGGCAGGACCAGGAGCCCGAGGAGGCCGAAGGTGCCGAGGGCGTTAGCACGTTTGGCAGCATGGAATACGACAATGACTGGGAGTCGATTCCGCTGCCGAACCCGAAGCACGACACCTGCAAGTACGTGAAGGATTACTTCGACGAAATTGCAGGAAAAATTACTATGTTCCGAAGGGACTACCGCATCCCGGATGACGTGGACATCTCTCGACCCACAAATAACAAAATCCACTACCGACAGGGGCAGATCACCGTGCCGTTGATGGCCATTACCGAGGGCAGACTAATGTTCCCTATGCCCCGTCTCCTTCGGCAATTTTTGGAGGTGTACGAACTCGCTCTCCACTAGCTTGCCACCAATGTTTACCGAATCATCTACTCGTTGGTGAAGCTGTCGGATCAACACAACATACCCTTCCGCCTTAACGACGTTATGACCGTTTAGGTTGTGCGGTGGAGTCCTGCCTACGGAAGGTACTACTTCGCGAGACGTCCTGAGTACCCTCCCCTCATTGGGAATCTTTCGGACTCGGAGAGGCATGCATGTGAGTTGGTGATTGTGAGGTGTAATTACAAAAAAGCCCCCGAGGATGAGTCTACCTAGTCCGTCCCTTGGCATCGTGGGAAACCTAGTAAGCCCGAGGACATACACTTACATCTTTTCTTTCATGTATTTCTTTTCATTTATCCGTTGCTATGTTTTGCCGAACACTGATGATATTCTTGTTTTCCAGTGTGCAGGAAGGTGACGAAGAAACTCGTCGCAGACGCCAATGACGACGTCATTGACAGCATCTTCAACATCCCAAATTGTATGGCCCCCGCCATTCTCGGCTACGTGCCTTCATACAAGGGCTTTCTGAAGCGTGTTAAGGACCCTGTGCCGAGGACGGATCCTCGCCGCGTGTGACTCTTCGACCCCGACATCCAACTCGTAAACCTCGCGGGCCGTGAGGGCTTGTCGAGGGTGACTCACCGAACCCCTCAATCATTCATTGCGGTCAGTGGTTCCGAGAGCAAGATGGCTGGAAACTCAGCTCTGAGGGAGGCCCAAAGGAAGGAAAGAGCCCAGAGGGCTAAGAGGAAGGAGGCTGAGAAGACGAGCACTGACCAGCCCGACCACACCGCCGAGGCTAAGAACCTGCTGAAGAGGCCTCAAACAACCGAGGCTACTCCTAGTGTTAGCAAAGAGGTCCTGCCGAAGGCCCCCACTGGCCCACCTCCTCCTCCTCAGGGCGCCCTTGCTAATGTCCCCTCTAAGGATGCCACGTCCAAGGACAAACAGGTCCCCTCTCCGACACCGCAGGTTGCGCTCTCCCAAATCGATAAGGATGAGCCTTGGGTTCCTGTGATCCAGACCTCGCGCGGCGAGCCTGTAAAAAAGCTTGCCAGCGTCCGAGAGAGCAAGAAGATGACGGCGGATAACTATGCCGACGTCTACGCCCAAATTGTGAAGGTAAGGTCCCAACTTTTTACCTTTCAGTTCCTCAAGTCATTCTCGGATTGTTGCTTATATATTGTCATTTTTCCTTTCGTCATAAGCTGGTCAGTCCGCTATGGCCCACGGCGACAAGGTGTCCATCCTCGGTAATGAGAAGGCTGAGGCTGAGAGGAAGCTGGAGGCCGAGAAAAAGGCCAGAGCGGAGCTGAGGAAGAAAGCCGAGGCCCTTGCTGCCGATGGCCAGTCGCTCGAGAACCAGCTCGAAGAGGCACGCCGACAGCTGAAGGCTGCCGAGGATAAAGCAGTGACGGCCGAGAACAAGATCACGGCCACTGAAGAGAAAACCAGGCAAGCCGAGAAGGAACTCGAGCGTGCCAAGGCCTCGCATGATGAGATGATGGCGGCCGCTAATAAGAACGGCTATGATAGGGGGGCAGACAAAACACTGCAAAAATTTGCCAAGGTGGCCAACGACAACGAAGAGAAGGCCTTCAAAAAGGGTTACCTCCTCGGTCGAGCAGACTGCTGGCCCTAGGCCTTCGGCCAGGCCTACGACATCGTCTCCGCCCTTGCAAATTCCAAGCTTCGGACCTCCATTCCTCCGCTTCCCGAGACTAAGATCCCGGAGATGCCTTTTGATGATGATGAATAGGAGGAGGAGGAGGCTCGTGAATGATGCCGAGGGCGGGGATGTCACCGATCCCCCTGTCAACAATAAGCCCGAAGACAGCCAGGCCCCTGATGCTACCAACACAGAGGCTTAGTCCTCTTGTAATCTTCTTCTATTTTGTTTTTAAGTTTCTGAACTAGGTAGAAGTAACATTTTTGAATGGATTGGTGCCAAACACTTTAGGCGTAGACCAGATTTGAGCGTTGTAATTAAGCAGGTACCTTTCGGGGCCATCACTGAACGATGCACCACGCCGAGCCCCTTATTTTGTCTTGATGAATGGATGGGTGAATGAATGCCTCTCTTTTCTTTGTTTGATCTCTGATGTATGGCTGTTTGATAATTTTTTTCTAGGTTTTTCTTCTCATCCCTGATGAATCATAATAACCGAGAGTAGGCACATATGATAGCCCCTGCTTCAGCGGGGAGCAAAAATGTGGGGTAGCATGCTTGCTCTTTGCCGAAGCATAAGAGTTGGTTGAACTTGGAAATTAAGAAGACTAGCCCCTGATTTCAAAGCTGACCCGAGAGGTAGTAGTTTGTGCTCCGAGCGCGCGTGCCTTTAGCACATAAGATCGATACAATAGCCCCAGCTAGTTCGATAGGTAGGTTCTGAGACCAAGGGCATGGCCCCGAACGCTTTGTACTTATTCGCGTTGTTCCATCGAACATGGTTAGACGTTCCACCGAACGCTAATAAGTATTCCACCGAACGCTTTTAATTGTTCAACCGAACGTAAATAATTGTTCCACCGAACGTTAGCAACGGCCTTTAAGCCGAGGGCAATAACTTGTAAAAAATGAAAACTGAAGTGACAACAGTGGAGAAGGGATCTTGTCATTAACATCTCAACCCTCCGACATTACAAAAAGCTACCGAGAGCCCAAAAGTGAAAATGATAAAAAGAAGATCTTAACCATAGTATTTTCTGAGCTTAGAAGTGCTCCACGGGTTGCTCACAGTTGTGCCATCCATCTCGGCAAGCTTGTAAGCCCTATAGCCAGCCTTGGCCACAATCCGAAAGGGACCTTCCCAGTTGGGCATAAACTTCTTCTTGTTTTTCTTTTGGACAACCTCTCGGAGGACGAGGTCATTGATATTGAAAGGGCGGACGCGAACATGCTTGTTGTAACCCCGAGCGACCTCTTGCTGGTATGCAGCATACTTGATGTGAGCGTCGTCTCGGAGGTCTTCAATGTGGTTGAGCTCGGAGGCAAGGTACTCGTCATTGGTGGCAGGGTGGAAGGCTTCGGTCCGGTCTGTTGGAGCAGTAGCAGCAAGTGGGAGGACAACCTCCATCCCATAAACCATAGAGAAGGGCGTTCGGCCAGTTCCTTGCCGAGGGATTGTTCGATAGCCCCATAAGACTTTGGGTAGCTCCTCGACCCATTTTCCTCGCTTGTTGGTGAGCCTGCGTTTGAGGCCTGTCGAGATCGACTTGTTGGAAGCCTCGGCCTTGCCATTTCCTTGAGGGTATACCACCGTTGAATTGTAGACGCGGACATTTTCTTTTTGCAAAGTGTCTTGATGGCCTCGGCGAAATAATAGCGTAGGGCACACCGAACCTGGAAATGATATTTTTCCAGATGAACTGTTCCACCTCGGACGCCGCGGTATGGATGAGGGGCTCGACTTCAACCCATTTAGTAAAGTAGTCTGTGGCGGTGATGAGGTGCCTGAATCCATCGGGAGTTGTAGGGAGGATCCTAATAATATCAATCCCCATTGAGCAAAAGGCCATGGGCTGGTGACGGGTTGGAGTGATAGAGTGGCATCAGTACCCTTGGGTGATTGCACGTTCGGAGAGAGAACGGCCGCCCGAGTGGCATGGAGGACATGGGGGATCTCGGCGTCATGGAGGACTCGGAGATCAGGACCGATGTATGTTCGACGGTATAGTTGGCCTGATGACAAGAGGAAGTAGGAACTTGATTGGCACCGGATTCGGTGGGCTTCCTTCTTATCTGATGGGAGGGTTTGGTCTCGAAGATATGAAACCAGGTGGTCCATCCAGATAGGACCAGAGGTAGTGATGGTCATTACATCTTCGTCGCCAGGCTCGAAGCTGGGAATGGGAATATACCAAAATACTGAAGGCTGTGCAGTTTACTCGGGAAAAATTTCCGATCCGATTTTTCTTGCCTAAGTATGGTTGGATTTTGGTTTCCTTGATTGATTCAAAGTGTCTAAGTCTTCGACATATGTATTGCTCAAGGATTTCAAGTTTGTAAAAGATTCCTTACTGCTTAAGGATTTCAAGACTCGAAGGATTCCTAACTGCTCAAGGATTTCAAGACTGGAAGGATTCCTTATTGCTCAAGGATTGCATCTTTGACCATAATAGTTGGGATACATATTATTTATGTTTCCTTTTAATGAATATTTGTATATTCATCTTGTTTGCATGTGTGATAGTTTACCATATTTGGACAACATGGTAATATTTGGCTTTTGACCTAGATCACGGTTTTTGCATAAATCCCATGGTTTCCATTACTAGTATGTAGATGATATAATTAAGTTGTGTGTGTTGGTTTTAGTACCTTCCTCCCCATCGGACAAAATTAATCATGGCATCATCGGTACTTACTTCCTTAGAGGATAGCTTCAAGATAATTGTTGTGTGGACTACTCCTCCATCTGGGGTTAGTTCATTACGGAACAATGGATCTTGAGGTTAGGTAATGGTATACACTTAGCTATAAATAACAAGTATCCTCTCCATCTGAGTCACTGCTTTTATTTATAGGATCGAAGCAAATTAGCTATTTAATTTTATTGGGCACGGTTTAGTGTCTTGATAGTAAAATTAAAAAGTTGTGCCTATCTACACGAATGATGAAGAGTAGTGGACCTACCCATCGAGGCATACTCTTCACGGTGTGTAGGGTTGCTAATATTTTTCTTTTAATAGACTGGTTGAGGGAACCAATTTAACAGAAATACAAAAAGTTTTAATTACCCTTCATAATTGTTGTTATGCGATTCTTAGATTCAAAAAATGGACTTTTTCAATCCATTTGATGACATTGTCAAACAAATTTTACTGGTCTTAATTATATTGACTAGAAAAGGATATGAGATATTGTGTTGACTGCTTAGGGGACCAAATTTGTGTTTTCTGAGGTGTGCTCTATCAAACCCACTGAAATTGCAATAGAACCTGAAATCCGATATATAAGGATTGGGTTAAAACTGATGAGATGACGCGGTGTTACATTTTAGCTTCTATGTCGAATGTATTGCAACATCAGCATTAGTTTTTGAAAACTGCCTATGACATGATGCATAACCTAAAATAAATATTTGGGGTGCGGCTAGGCAAGTTGCAATGTGGGATTTGGGGAATATAACCATTGGTGAAGGAACCTTAGTAAGGGGATCATGTTTTGAAGACAATAGGTCTTCTGAATGAACTAGAGATCCTAGGAGCTGAAATCGATGGGGAAACCCAGGTTGATATTGTGCTCCAGCTGCTGACTACGCCTTTTCCACAGTTTCGCTTGAATTACAATATGAACAAAATGCATTATGGTTTGATGAAACTGTTGAAAAAGCGTTAAATTAGCTAAGGGTCTTTTGGTTAATAAATAGAAAATTGTGCTTGTAGTTGAAGAGGTTTCTATTTTTGAGCCGAAAGGCAACAAGAAGTGGGAAAAAGGTTCAACAACAAGTCATGGTTCCTCAGAAAGTTCATGAGCTTTAAGGTAGAGTGAAAAAGCCTTACGACAAGTGTTTTCACTATAAGCAGAAATGACACTAGAAGAAGATTATCCGAATTATCTCAATAAATTGAATAATCAAGGAAATTTTTTTCACTAGTAGTTGAATAATGTTTAACGGTGTTATCTACCAGTACCTGGTGCGTAGATATGGGTGCCACTAGTCATGTTTGCAAAGGTTCCAGGAAACCAGGAGACTTAGTGATGAAGAGATTTATCTACATATGGGAAGTGCTACAAAAGTAGCAGCAGTTGCAGTAGGCGTTTAATTTTAAGAGATTGTCTTTATGATCATTGAATTAGGAGAAACTTAGTTTTGGTTTCTAATTTGGTTGTAAATGGATATTTGGTTTATTTTTAATAACTTTGTGGTTATTAAGTCAAATAAACATTTTATCTATTCTGGTTCATTAAGATGACAATCTCTACGTTATTAATGATAACATTCCTACAATGCAACTAAATGAATTGAATAACACTAATAGATTGCCATATAAGAGAAATGAGCCTTATAAGTTGAACCAAACGTATCTTTGGCACTTACGCCTAGGTCATATTAATCTAAATAGAATTTCTAGATTGGTTAGAAATGGATCTTTGGGTTCATTAGAAGTGGAGACACTTCCGGTCTGTGAATCCTGTTTGGAAGGTAATATAACCAAGATGCTCTTTTTCAGGAAAAGGGAGAGCCAATGAAACGTTGAAATTGGTTCACTTTGATCTGTGTGTACCTATGAACATCTGGGGTAGAGGTGGTTTTGAGTATTTCAATACTTTTATTGATGATTACTCAAGACATGGTTACATTTATTTGATACGCCGTAAGTCCGAATGCTTTGAGAAATTCAAGGAGCATAGACCGGAAACGAGAAAGCGTCTGGATAAATGTATCAAGACACTGCGATCTCATCGTGGTGGCGAATACCTCTTGGAAGTATTTAGGAACTAGTGGCAGTAGAAAGGATTACATCCCAGTTGTCTGTGCTAGGTATGCCACAACATAATGGTGTAGCAGAAAGAAGGAAATGACTCTTATGGATATGGTGAGATCAGTGATGACTTATTCAAATTTACTAAATTTGTTTTGGGGACATGCACTATAAACAATAGCGTACATTCTTAACTTGATACCATTTAAGCTAGTACCAACTGTACCCACAGAACTGTGTACTGGGAGCAAAACTTGTCTATGGCATGTTCAGAATTGGGGTAGTCCAGCACATGTGCTGAAAGGGAAAGCAGATAAATTGGAATCAAGGACAAATGTTTGTTTGTTTTGATGGGGTACCCTAGATGAACGAAAGTTGTTCTATTTTATAGTCCTAAGGATCATAAGGTCATTGTTAGCACCAATGCTTGATACTTAGAGGAAGGCTATGTCATAGATCACAAGCCCAGTAGTAAGATTGTTCTAGAAGAATTGAGAGAAAATAGATCGGCACAGACTTCTTCAATACCAATAGTACAAGAGGCTACATCATATGAAATTGTTGTTAACACACCAATATCTTGTCGTAGTGGGAGGGTTATTGTTTCACCCAATCGGTATACGTTGTTGGGAGAATCTTGTGATATGATCCCTGAAGAACAACATGCCAAACCCTGAAACTACAAAGAGGCACTACAAGATAAAGATGCAGAACTTTGGCAAAAGATCAGGAGCACATGTTGTGCTAGCTTAAGAAGTCCATTTGTGGACTTAAGCACGCATCTAGGTCTTGGAACATCCGTTTTGATCAAGTAATCAAATCTTTTGGTTTTGATCAATGTCTGGATAAGTCGTGTGTGTACAAGAAGCGCAATGGAAATGTGGTGGTGTTTGTATTGCTTTATGTGGATGATATCTTGTTCATCGGAAACGGTGTCGGAGTGTTGTTTTTGGTATAGTTGTGGTTATCCAGCCAGTTCGATATGAAGGATTTAGGAGTAGCCAGTCACATCCTTGGGATTAAATTTTTGTGAGATCAAGCAAAGGATGTTGGGCTTCTCAAGCTTCCTATATCGATGCGATCCTTGCCCGTTTTAGCATGCATGATTCCAAGAAAGGATTGCTTCCTTTCAGACACGGAGTCAATCTATCCAAGGATCAGTGTCTTAAGACATCTAAGGAGATGGAGAAAATGAAGGGAGTTCCTAATGCTTGAGCAATAGGAAGCCACATGTATGCTATGCTGTGAACTAGACTTGATATTTGTTTTGCTGTCAGCATGGTTAGCAAATTTTAGTCTAACCCTGGACAAGAAGATTGGACTGGTATAAAATGTATACTCAAGTATCTGAAAAGAACTAAGGATTATATGTTGGTGTACCAGTCCGACAGTCTAGTGCCTTGTGGGTACACAGATTAAGATTTTATATTATATAAGAGTTCCAGAAAGTCAACGTCGAGATATGTGTTTACCCTAGGAGGTGGAGCCATTAGTTGGAGGAGTATCAAGCGATCGTGTATTGCTGATTCCACCATGGTGGCTGAGTATGTGGCAGCTTTTGAAGTAGCCGAGAAGCCGTTTGGCTCAAGAACTTCTTGATGGATCTAGAAGTGGTACTTTGGATACAGTCAGCAATTTCAATCTATTGTGACAATAGTGGTGCAGTTGCTAACTCGAAGGAACCAAAGATTCATAAGAAGGGAAAACACATCAAGCGTAAGTATCACCTGATTCGAGCGATCGTATAGAAAGGTGATGTAGTTGTGACCAAGATTGCATCAACAAACAACCTAGCAGATCCTTTTACGAATGGCTTACATGCCAAGACTTTTGATAGTCACGTAAAGGGAATGGAAGTGAGATGCGTGGCAGCATGGTTTTGAGTCTAAGTGGGAGATTGTTAGAAACTTATACTAAAAGCCATGCTTTTATGTAATGGATTAATATTTAATTATTAATCAGTTTTATCCCTTTTTTTTTTATGAGAATCTATTATGGGCAATGTTTGCATGATATAATTGTATATTGTGCATGTGTCTTTTATTCTACATAGTAGATGATCCAGTGTGTAGAGTACGGCTTACACACAGAAGATTGGATCATCGGTTCTTGTGGAATATAAGTTTTGGTTCACAATCTTAGATGGAATTTGACACACCATCAGTAGGATTGTAGTACAATGTTTTAGTAGGTTTGTCTTGACTACAGGGAACGGTTCTAGTTCCGACTCATTGTGCTAGTACATTTTGTGTGTATTGAACAGGACCGCTTTAAGGTAAGTGTCTTAGTACTGACATTTTACGACAATTAGAACCTTATAGTTATTAAGAATACTTATGCTCTTAATCCGGATATAATTAATACATATATACATTTAATGTTGTTGACTTTGATTCATTATAAAGTGAGATCTTTTTTCACGGTCAATAGTCTTGGTAAGTTAGGTCACGATATTATATGCATGAAATATATGGATCTTAATTATTGATAGAATCCACGTCTCGTTAGAGATTGATGATACCCCCTTGAGTAAACTTATAAGTTTCAGTTATGTCAAACCCTGCAGGTGGATATTTGTATCCGACATATCAAATAAGTTAAATGGTTAGTCTCAAGGTGTTTTATAAGATGTTGAATAGTGGGAGATTGTTAGTAATCGACATTTAATCAACGGGTATCTGTAATCTTAACGTGGGGAGATTAATAAGTATTTAATAACGTGGAGCTCGACATATAATCGAGATAAAGATGGGAGTGCAATTATAGTTCTTTAGTGGTGTGAATTATAATTTGTGAAATAAGAATAGAATCCGGGTGGGATTAGGTTTTCTTATTTACACAAGGAGCCCAGATTTATTTCTCCTCAGGTCCCTGCTCTAGCCCTATAAATATATCGTTATGTTCTCTAGGTCTTGGAACAGTCATTCAGAAAATTAGAATAGAGGCTGTGAGAGAGAGAACAAAGAGATCATGTAGAAGTCCACACTTGGCTACATGATCGAGATATAAGGGAATATGGCAGAAGATCATGAGGTATTGTCGAGCAAAGCTTGTTGCATACAGTAATTAGGTCTATCAAGTTCTAAAATAAACAAGTCAACCAGCGTTCGTGTCTACGGATGAGAAGTAAACCCTAATTCCGCCTTGTAGGGTTTGTGTTTATTTTTTGTTTAATCTGTATGCGTAATTACTGGGTTCTGGGATTCGTTTCCCAACATAAACAAAGATTATATATCAGCAAACGGTGCCTATGTGGAGTTGGCCCCTCTTGGGGATGTTGGATCATGGCAGAGAGAATGCAAGGTGATTACTTGTGAGGAGAGTCCTTGTGATATACTACAAGGCTAGTGTTACATATAATGAGGAGAGTCGTCATGATATACTAATACATTGTGTACAAAAAACTCATCCGATTACACCTCCGAAAACAAAAGAATACTAAAGAGGTATATAAGAACTACACTGTTATATATGATACAATCAACTTAACAGTGTTGTCTATTTGTGTAGCCTTAAGCTTTTTCTTTATTGCTCTATGCACTGCACAGGATTAAAGTGAACATAACACTGATTAGCATGTTTAAGCTATAATACGGGGAAATATAAGAACTAACTTCATCTGAAATCGCATCCAAAGGCATAATAATATCTTTATCAGAAAATTGGTCTAAAAGCCAAGTTTGGGGCTTTAAATGGTGTTTAGTCCAACTTAACTTATTTTAATGCTTCTAATACATTGATAGAAATTTTTTGAGGGCTCAAGGACAAAACTAGACAAAAATACCCTTAATGAAGCCCATCACTCACGCGTACCATGTCTGTCAACCCCGATAGTTGATGTGACGACACATCATTGTCAAACCCGAAAGTTGTCCCCATTTTTTGAACAAATTAATGTGACGACACGTTGGCCAACATGATTTGACCGCCCCTCTCTCTGACTCTCTCTCTCGTCCCATTTGGGACAAAATTACTCTCTCTCCTCAATTTTAGGGGATTTAAGCTCTTAGGGATAGGGTATAGTGGGTTTAGGCATTTAGGGTGCACTTTTCAATTATAGGGTTTTAGTGGTTTAGGCACTTTCATAGGGTACCCTAGTGTCTTAGACACTTTCATAGGGCACCCTGGGGTTTAGGCATTTAGGGTGCACTTTTCAATTATAGGGTTTTAGTGGTTTAGACACTTTCATAGGGTACCCTAGGGTCTTAGGCACTTTCATAGGGTACCCTGGGGTTTAGGCATTTAGGTGCACTTTTCAATTATAGGGTTTTAGTGGTTTATGAACTTTCATAGGGTACTCTAGGGTCTTAGGCACTTTCATAGGGTACCCTGGGATTTAGGTTTATGATCTTTAATTAGGTTTGGGGATTTATGCATTTTCATTGGCTAGTGGGGATATTTTTGGAATGTGTAGATGATTTGTCCTTTTGGCATTAAGGAAAAGGTTGATGTCCTTATTGAAGTAAAGACCCATTTACTATATTCTTCCCAAAAACGGACTCTATCTTTATTTGCATCAGGGCTACCAATTTTGGATGAGAGCAAATAAGGATGGCTATTTTTCCATCAACCATATACGTACTGGTGCCTACAATGTTTATGCATGGGTTCCTGGATTTATTGGAGATTATCGAAATGATGTTGTTACCATAACACTAGGTCTATTTCTCCCTCCTTTCTTCATCATAACAGATTAATTATTACAATTTGCCTTGGCATTTCGATGTCCGTTGGAAAGCAGGTTGTCAAATTCCCTTGGGTAATCCTGTGTATGAGCCTCCTAGAGGTGGACCAACGCTGTGGGAAATTGGCATTCCCGATCGCTCTGCTGCAGAATTTAACAGACCTGATCCTGATCCAAAATATATTAGCCCGATTTTGATCAATCCTCCTGACAGGTTAGTTTATAGGAGTCGATTATTGAAGGATATCTATAGCGCAACTATGAAAAGAATCGCGCTTAAACTAAGTCTTATCTAAGTTTTGACCCTTGAATCGGAAGCACTATCTTTGACCTGAAATATTCAGCTTCTTCTTTGATTTTTGTTGCAGGTTTAGGCACTATCTTTGATTTTTGTTGCAGGTTTTGATTTTTGTTCAGCTTCTTCTTTGATTTTTATTGCAGATTTAGGCAATACGGATTGTGGGAGAGATATACAAAGCTATATCCTAACGAGGATTTAGTCTACACTGTCGGCGTTAGTGATTACAGAAAAGACTGGTTCTTTGCTCAGGTCACCAAGTATGGTTCAAGGGCTTTTGGTCATTGCAATTTCCACGCACTCCCATGATTGTTTCTACGTGGTCCAAAAAGAACTTAGTAGAAATTTTCAAGTAGTGAAATACAAGGGTGAATCCTTACTTTTAGCTCATAGTAGTTCCATCAGTTTCAAGTAGTGAAATTTTCAAGTAGTGAAATACAAGGGTCATTGCAAGTTCCAATGATAAATGAACATGGTGCAATGTTCCGTTAGCTATGACAAACTAGGCACAGTTTGTTCTTGCTTTAGCTGATATTAGTCCCAAAATATCACCAAATGAGGCACAAGTCTAAGTTAACTACTACAATCTAGGCACAATTCGTTCTTGGTTTTAATTGGTAGAGTTTCCAATGATCGATATACTAGGCTCAATTTTCAGGTTCTCCACTTATCGCCATACGTGGCTAATTTCTGTTAGTCAGACCATTTGTTCTAGCTTTTAACTGATGGAATTTTCAATATTAACAAACTTGGAGCAATCTCAGTTAATCTTATTTACTTTTAAAATTTGGCATTTGCATTTGCAGGAGGAAAAATGACAACACACTTCAAGGAACCACATGGCAGATCAGGTTCAAACTCGACAGGGTAGATCAAACCGGAACCTACAAACTAAAAGTGGCACTGGCATCCGCAAATTATGGCAAATTGCTGGTACAAAACATCAACTTGAAACCACTACCAAATGACATGCTTCTTTCTTCTTGTAAAATTAACTCTTTACTAAATAAAATAACACTTATAGGTTCGTGTTAATGATCCAAACACAAAGCGACCTCTGTTCTCCAGCGGACAAATTGGAAGGGACAACGCAGTGGCCAGACACGGCATCCACGGACTATATTGGCTTTTTAATGTGGACATTCCAAATACTGTTTTGGTGAAAGGGGATAATACGATTTATTTGACACAGGCAGAGGGAAAAACACCTTGGAACTATCTCATGTACGATTACATTCGTTTGGAAGGTCCCTCGACCCATGTTCCCAAGGCCACCATATGAGTTACCTTTTGAAAAGTGTAGGGATCCGGATATACCGAGCACCTGGCTTGTACGCTGAATCAATAAGAGACACCTCTTTGTAGTCGCCGAGAGACTATCATTGAGGGACTCTTCGGAATTACGAATCAACACACTTAAAAGGAGCATATTAGGGCTTCGGCCCACTGCCTCGGCAAAGTGCCGAGACCCATCTTATATCTAATTCATTTGTGGCCTTCCAAGGTTAACACCAAAAGACCTCGGGAGTTATCCGAGAGATGACACAACTAACTTCGCTACGCAGAGACGTGCCGAAGGACCAATTGCTGAGTCAGCAGAGCAGTTAATGCGGCATGTGCTCGTAACAAACTGTGATCATGACAGATGACGTCACCCGAACAGTTATGACACGTGTCAAGACCTTACTGGGAGCATGTGCATGCAGTATATTCCTCCGGGCTCGTCATTGTGACGTCAGCCGAGCGGTTATGTCACGTGATGGGCACGGCTGTACTTGGAGGCCAAGTCAGGGCTCACCTAGAAAAGGTGAACTTCATCTCCTACCAGAGGTACGCGCGATTCACTCTAAAACCCTAAATCTACTGCACTTCATCTTCTTCTCTTACTTACAAGACCGTCGGAGTGCCATTCCGGACTCAACGGTTCGGTCTGGTGCTAACGGTTTGCTCAGTGTGCAGGCTTAGAGTTCCACCTGAGAGTATACACCATCATCGTCGTCTATCGTCACCGGGAGGAACAACCAGAGAAAGAGGGCTCCACAATTGGCGACTCTGCTGGGGAACGACTGATTTTCGTCATTTCCCGGCGTTCTACTCTTCTTCTTGGAGGATACTCTTCCTCTGCTTCTCAGCATTTCCATGGCGATCGTTGAAGACGACGGAACCACCGGACCGGCGGCAGGAGCTAATCCCGGGGGTGGTCTTCGGGTGGGCATCGTTACCCACCCCATTTCAGGCCTCACTCCGAGCCCAAATCCATTAGATACCGTGCAGCAGATGCAGGAGCAGATGGCTGCCATGAAGGCTCAGATTGAAGCACTGACGAAGAAACAACCCACAGCCTCAGCCTCCCGATCAGGGGCGTCGAGGCGACGACGGCTGCCCAAACAACTCAACTTACCCACCAAATTCAACGCCCTTCGGCTAAAGACCGTTTGGGCCAGCCGATCATCGTCACCGACGCCTCAGGACGAGTGATTCCACCAAGACAGCGGACTCCATCTCCGAGAAGACGTTCGGAGATTGTGCGTACAGATCGCACTGCTCGGACTGGAGGCCACTCTTCTTCCAGTTCTCAGTCAACGACGGGGCGTTCTGGGTCCTGAGCATCACGCCGAAACGATGAAGGCGATAATGTTCTCCGTGGAAAAGCCCCGGTGCAATTTGATGCGGATGGCCGAGAGATCATCCGTAGCAGATCAGCGGGACATGATCACCATAGAGAGCGTGTGGACCGAGAACCGAGAACCTACAACAGGGATCGGAGTCCTCGCAGACACCGAGATCAAGAAACCCAACACTTCCCAGAGTACGACATGGATGATACCGGCGATTATATTATCGTTCGGGACCCACGTACCGGGGAGTCAAAGCGATACCAAGCGGAGGCAAATCCTCCTCAAGCCAGAAGCTCTGAGAAACGAAAAGAGCCTCCCCGAGACCTCGGTGCGAGCGACGAGCGGCACAGACTGAACGCCAAAAGAGCGTTCAGCACTGGCAAGGCCTACGAGGCCCCTCGTTCAGCCGAGAAGCCAGCTGATTCAAGGCTTCGGAAAATCCAGGAGTCACCATTCACTCGAGAGATCCAAGAAGCTGAACCTCCGAAGAACTTCACTGTCCCTAAATTCACGAAGTATGACGCTAAGATAGACGCCGTGATGCACCTTGTGCACTACCGGCAACTGATGGGACTTTACGGCTACAATGAGGCCATGATGTGCAAGGCCTTCCCGGTGAGCCTTCAGGGGACCGGTCTAGTTTGGTTTAACCAACTACAACCGGGCTCCATCGGCTCGTTTGAAGAACTGGAAGAGGCCTTCACAGCTCGGTTCGTGACGAGCAGTACACGACCAAAGACGATCGACGCTCTCGTTGGCCTAAAACGACAGTCCGGAGAGAAACTGAGAAAGTACGCCGAGCGCTACTGGGAGATTTATAACGCCATTGAAAGCTGTGACCCCCAGATGGCAGCCACATCCTTCAAGTACGGCTTGGACGAGACCTCGGCGATTTTCGAAGAACTGATGCTGAACCCCCCGGCAAACATGAGCCGGTTAATGGAGACAGTGGAGAAGTTTGCCCAGTTGGAGGATGTCATATCCGAGAGAAGGCTTTCGAGAACCTCGGGAAACCAGAGGGGCAACACTGGTGATTACTCAGGGAAAAAGCAAGTCAACATAGTTAAAACGGGGGGCAGCAAAGGATGGAAAAAGGACCGCAACTCGTGGAAGGAACGGGAACCGCGCAGGGAGCGGGAACCGAAACCTAACGAGTTTGTTGGCGTAAGAACAGTATTCAACCTACCTCTCTACAAGCTGATAAGAGAAATCTCTCGGGAACCGTGGTTCGTCTGGCCAACTGATAAGCTGGGGACCGCCGAAGGCCAGCCAAGCGACAACAAGGTTAAGTGCACTTACCACAATGAGCTGGGACACTATACCACTGCTTGCCGACCCTTCAAGGAGTTCCTTGAAGGGCAGGTTACGCAGGGGTGCTTGAACCAGTTCATTGACCGACAAAAGACAGCAGCCCGAGCGCAGCAGCAGAATAACCCTCCGGAAGAAGTAGTTGTCCATGTGATCCATGGGGCTGCAACCAAAGAGAAGACTGCAGCACTTAGGGAAGTACCGAGCTCCTCCTCACAAGTTCTAGCCATTGGAGAAAGCGGTAAACGAAAGCTCTCGGATCGTGAGGAGCAGTGGACAATCACGTTCACCGAGCAGGATCTAAAAGACGTTCAGCTACCTCACAGCGACGCTCTGGTAATTTCCGTTTACATGGGAATCCCCAGGGTCAAGCGAGTGCTCGTTGACCAAGGAAGTTCCACCGAGATCCTGTACTACTCGGCCTTCAAAGCGCTGAACCTGAACCCGGACCATCTGATGCCGGCCGACTCCCCCCTCTTCGGATTCAACGGGGCTCCGGTCTAGCCGATGGGACGGATCATCCTTCCGGTGAGGGCAGGCTCAAAAACCCTGCAAATGGAATTCGTTGTTGTAGACGCGCCGAGCCCTTACAACGCCATCCTCGGCAGAACTTGGTTGCACGAAATGAAAGCCATCGCCTCAACTTATCACCAAGTTGTCCGGTTCATAGGTTCCGAAGGATGGCAGGAGGATATCAAAGGTGACCAGATGGCAGCAAAGAGATGCCAGGTAAACGTGGTGCATATGAAGAAGAAAACAACGAAGGGAAAGAAGAAGAAAGAACCCAAACCAAGATCTATCGAGGAACATGAGGGTCCGGCTTTGGAGGATGTCGGGACGGCCGCGGAGGAGAAGGCGGTAGAGGACCTCGTCACTGTACCCATTAACGACGACGGGACTCGCTACTTTCTTCTCGGGTTGACACTGACAACCTTTGAAAGAGAGGAGCTGGTTGAATTCCTTAAAGGGAATATCGAGGTCTTTGCCTGGACTCCATACGAGATGCCGGGCATTGACCCTCAGTTCATCTCTCACTCGCTCAACGTTGATCCTCTCCGAAGGCCCGTGGTACAAAAACCGAGACGTTCGTCTCCGGCTCACTCAGACGCTGTTATAGCTGAGGTTGGGAAGTTACTTGATGCCGGAGCTATCCGAGAGGTTCAATATCCGACATGGCTAGCAAACACAGTAGTGGTACCGAAGAAGAACGGGAAGTTAAGCGTTTGCGTAGACTATACCAACCTGAACGATGCCTGCTCGAAGGACTGCTTTCCTCTTCCACGGATTGATCAGTTAGTCGATGCTACGGCGGGACACGCTCGGCTCAGCATGATGGATGCCTACAGCGGGTACCACCAGGTAGCGATGGCAGTTGAAGATCAAGAGAAAACAGCTTTCATTTCCCCCCGAGGGACTTATTGCTACAAGGTAATGCCGTTCGGCCTCAAGAACGCTGGGGCTACCTACCAGCGCATGGTGACGAAAATGTTCGCCAAGGAGCTCGGGGACACAATGGAAGCGTACATCGATGACATGGTGGTCAAGAGCAAGCACGCTTCGGATCACTTGGAGCACCTCGGCGAAATTTTTGCTGTCATGAAGAAACACAAGCTGCGCCTCAACGCCGAGAAGTGTGCATTTAGTGTCGGATCAGGTAAGTTTCTCGGATACATGGTCACCCGGCGGGGAATTGAGGCAGATCCCAAACAGATAACAGCAATCCGAAACCTCAGACCTCCGAGCACCATCAAAGAAGTTCAAAGGCTCACTGGAATGGCCGCGGCGCTCAATAGGTTTATCAGCCGGCCTTCGGATCTGTGCCGACCTTTCTTCGAGTCCTTGAAAACGAGCAAAAGGAGTTTTCAGTGGACCGAGGAATGTGACCGAGCGCTCTGCCAGTTGAAGGATTATCTCTCTAGAGCCCCTCTCCTCGTGATGCCCATGCCTGAAGAAGACTTGTACCTCTACCTCTCAGTTTCTGGCCACGCGGTGAGCTCGGTCCTAGTTAGGAAGGAAGGGGCTAACTTCCAGCCCATCTACTACGCCAGCAAAACATTGGTTCCTTCCGAGACAAGGTACCTCCCTCTTGAAAAATTGGTTTTGGCTCTTGTGACGGCAAAAAGGAAACTGCTGCCTTATTTCCAAGCCCATACCATCATCGTAATCACCGAGTACCCCCTGAAAACCGTGCTCAGAAAGGCCGACCTATCAACTCGAATCTCAAAATGGAGCTTGGAGTTAGGAAACTTTGATATTCGGTACGAACCGAGAACAGCTATCAAGGGACAGGCTCTGGCAGATTTCATTGCCGAACTGACACCTGAGCTCAATAAAGACAGCCTGAAGATAATTGAAGTACCCCAAGAAGTCACAACTGGGTGCTCGGTGGAGGCTCAAACGAACGGAAGAGCTTTAGGGACTCCGGCGCAAGCCGAGAAACCTAACGAAGAAAGAAAAGGCAGAGTATGGAAGATGTTCCAAGGAGATGTATGGCGCCTACATATCGACGGAGCCTCAAACAGTCGAGGGGCTGGAGCCGGTATCGTGATCATATCCCCGGAAGGTGTCATGCACGAAAATGCGCTAACCATCGGTTTCCCAGCATCTAACAACGAAGCTGAGTATGAGGCACTAGTCTCCGGCCTAAAGATGGCTAAACACTTAGGTGCCGAGACAGTGCAAGTGTACAGCGACTCCCAGCTGATTGTGAACCAAATCAAGGACCAATATAGCCTAAAAGACCCAAGGATGGAGAAGTACTACGACAAAGTCTGGGAGCTGATGAAAGAGATTGGAACCGTGGAAATTGAATGGGTGGGCCGAGAGCGAAACGCCCACGCGGACGCTCTGGCCTCCCTGGCAACAGCTTGTGCGGCTTCCCCCAACCGAACCATCCTCCTCGGAGAAATAGAGGGTCCGAGCATTGAGAAAAAGACAAAAGAAGTGCTACTCATATCCCTCGGCCCAAGTTGGATGGACGAAATTTACGCCTACCTCAAACACGAGAAGCTCCCGACAGACAAGAAGGAAGCTCACAGGGTCAGGTAAAAGGCCTCCTACTTCTACCTGGATCCGAGGGATCAGATGTACCGAAGGACCTACACCGGCCCTGACTTAAAGGTTGTCCATGATTCCCAAGTGGAAGGCATCCTCCGGGAACTCCACGAAGGAAGCAGCGGATGCCACTCTGGCGGACGGTCTCTTCATCTCCGAGCCCTTACCCAAGGGTATTGGTGGCCGAAAATGAAGAAGACCTCCGAGGAGTATGTCAAAAAGTGCGAGCAATGCCAAAAGCACGCCACTCATTTGCTCCAGCCTGCCGAAGTCTTGCAACCAATCACCAGCCCATGGCCATTTGCACAATGGGGGCTTGATTTAGTGGGAAAGCTGCCGACAGCTCCAGGCGGCTACAAACACTTGATAACAGCGACTGATTACTACACCAAGTGGGTGGAGGCCGAGCCCCTAATCACCATAACTGCCACCGACGTAGAACGCTTTCTTTGGAAGAACATTATCTCTCGCTTCGGTGTCCCTTATGCGATCATTTCGGATAATGGGACCCAATTTGTGGCCGAAGCGATCGAGAAACTCTGCAAGAAGCACAGCATCCGGATCTTCCACTCCTCGGTGTCATATCCACAGGGAAGCGGGCAAGCCGAAGCGACAAACAAGACCATATCAGCAGGAATCAAGAGACGCCTAACTCTCAAGAGGGGCAGGTGGGCCGAAGAGCTCCCAAAAGTTCTTTGGGGCTATCGAACCACACCCCGGCGCTCAACTGGCCGAACGCCATTCTCTATGGCGTACGGCATGGAAGCTGTTCTCCCTCTAGCCACCCTAATCCCAATAGCTCGGACCGAAAATTTTGATGTGCCGACAAACGATGAGGCCATGGATAGGGAGCTCGACCTAGCTGAAGAGCTCAGGGACGAAGCACACCTGAAACATGCCTCGTATCAGCAAGAGGTCGCTCGGGGGTATAACAAGAATGTCCGGATGAGGCCCTTCAACGTAGATGATCTTGTGCTCCGAGAAGTAGTTCAGAAGTCCAAAAAGACTAAGTTCAAACCAAACTACGAGGGACCTTTCCGAGTGGTTGCAAAGGCCGGACACGGATCATACAAATTAGCAGAGATGGACGGAACACCTATTGGCAACCCCTGGAATGCCACTAAGCTTAGGAAGTTTTATGCATAGGCAAAATTTTGTTAGAAGAGGTACATTTGGGCTGCCTGTTTTGCCCCTTTTTATCTTGTAATTGAAGGTGTTCGGATGATTAAATGAAAAGAGAATCTTTCGCTACGACTGTTGCCCATTTTGTTTACTGATTAGAACTCTCAAGGTCCGGAAATAACCTTGGGCCGGCGTGAAACAACAAGTAAAGTTGTTAGCATGTACAAAATAACAATAAAATAACCAGAAAAGACCCTACAAGCTGCTAAAACTGAACCTGCCATGGGTTTGAGCGCTCAAAGGGAGGGTTTGAGCGCTCAAACCCTCCTCTCCTATACATGCTTCTGTTGATTTTGACTTGCTAGAAACATGATTTGAACATTGTTGGTTATTTAAAAACAGGACTTTGATGACTTAACAGAACAGAATGATCATGCAAACATGTGTTCAAGGCTTATTAATGAACCAAGCAAGGCAATAAGTGTAGAATAAGTGCAAATATAATATTGTGAGGCATTCCAGAACACATAAAACACAGTGAGTAAGCCTGGATGATGAAAATATTTGATGAACTGGAAAACAGTTTGAGCGCTCAAAGGGAGGCTTTGAGCGCTCAAACCATTTTCTTGGTTTGAGTGTTCTCATGCCTTCCTGCCTTTATTTGGATCATCAATAACCTCAAAACAATATATAAAGAGGCATATGACTCTGATCTTTCAGAAATGTTAACCAAATAAGCTTGTATGAATGGATAATATACTTTGAACCAAGCATAAGCATGGTTAGAGTGAGAGGGGGAAGAGGATCAGACTGTATAAACTCAACAACAACACACACACACCATTAGAAACTTGAAGATATGATTTAGAGATGAAATAAACAAGAAACAAAGATGGAGCAGAATAGTGTTTGAGCGCTCAAACCCTATTCAGGAGATGTGAGCTTCTGTGGTTTTTTGGCTTTCCTTTGGCACTTTTGTACGGGGATAAAATCCACGTAGCCCTAGATCGCGTGCTTCCTTAACCCAACCCTAAAGCTGCAAGACAGAAAGAGGGTTAGAGCACCTTTGCCTCTCGTCGGCAAAGGCCCTCCGATGCCTAAGTTAGTATCTCGTACTCAAAATTCTCAAATCACAATGCGTATGAAAAGAATTTCACAGCGTACCTTTTGTCATGGTTATTGCCTTGTATTTATAGGTGTAGACGTTCATCATCCTTAGGCATCTTGTGCCCCCTGTTTCCTATTCTCTTTAGGAATCCGTTTCCTAATAGGACTTTCCTATTAGGGACGAGTCTCCATGTCCTGCTAGATCTCGTCTAGCAGTGGTCTTCTTTTCCATATAGGATTCTTTCCTATATGGGGTATACTCCTAATCACGTTAGGACTTCCCATATTAATCCCTTATTTCACGGGATTGCTCTTTATCTCATAAGGAGCCGCTGTAGAATATTCTGGAATGTCTCACCGCCTTATTCGTGGCGGTGCCGTGCTTCCACATAGCTCGGAATAACCCGTACATAACTCAGCTCATCTCGCCGAGCTGATTTATGCATTCCAGAATGCTACTTAAGCTATACACGTAGCCCACCTAGCTCGGCCATACCATGGGCATCCCTTTATGTCCTTCGCCAAGCTAGTGCATCCTGATATATTATCTTACTTAATTATCCTGACCTTATTCATGGCCTGGGATTAGATCGGCACAGGGCTCACGGACTCCCTATGTGGTGCCGAGCCATTCACCCTTTCGTGGTGAACATCTATGGCGCGTGCTATGCCTAATAGTAGGGGTAATCAGTTTTTACCCACTCCAACTTTTATGAACTGTGACCTTCTGATCATCTTTGTAAAGAGTGAGTTATGTTTATTCATCCCATAAACAAAGCTTATCATTGCTTGATGATGATAAAATATCATTTCCATGGCTTTTTGGTCTATTAATCAATGATCAAGAAAGAAATAGGTTGATTTAAGGCCATATAAACCAACCAAAAGCCATAAAAAGGAGATATAATCATGAGAAAATGTCAGGAACCACAAAAACAATAAAATGGTCAAAACAGTTTAAGCGCAAGCTCAAACCATTTTGGTTTGATGTTTTCAAAAGTTATTTTTCTTGATATCTTGGATCTTGAAAGCTCATAGAAGGTACTTAGAACCTCCATAAACTTACTGGTCACCCTCAGGTTGACCAACCCATAGCTATTCACAGGTTTTTCTACCTTTTTGGTTATGATCAAGGCTTGAACTTGAGGTTTTGATGGATGATCCAGTAATGGCTTGGAATGAAGGCTTGAAAGGTGACGTTTTGGACAGAGGGGTGAGAATGTAGGTCAGATTGAATGGTTGATTGAGAAAACAAAGGCGTATATGGGCTTAAATGAGGATGATCTAGTGGGTTTTCTTCATTGTGGTTGATGGAGCTTGAATTGGATGAAGAGGATGGAAGATATAATCTGGAAAATGGCTTTCTAGAGTGAGAAAGTGTGGATAATCAGTTGATAACCCCTGAAACAATGGGTGAAGGGGTGGTTTAACAGAGAGAGAATGGGAGGAAAAATGGGTTTTTTTTATATTTAAAATAGAAATTAGGTTTAATAGGGGGAAATTTAGGGGCCATTATATGTGTATAAGAAGAAACACACCGGCTATACGCCCCCATATCAGCAAAATCTGATGATTAGATACTCTGCAAAAAGCTGACTGGATAGGGTTTGAGCGCTCAAAGGGTGGCTTTAAGCGCTCAAAGGGTGGCTTTAAGCGCTCAAATGGTGATGTCATGGTTTGAGCGCTCAAAGGGTCCTGAGCACAGAAGTTTGGCTTGGCTTATTTTGGTAGTTTGGAGGGTATTCTGGTCTTTTAGGCTGGTTAGGGTTACTTGAAAAGGGTTTGTGGTGATGTTGGGTAGTTTGGTGAGTTCAAGCTTGGTTCCTAGCATCGAGGTATGCGTGGTTGGTCTATCTCATCATTGGGAATGCTCGAGAGGTTTCTTGGGTCAAAATCGGGATGTCTACAACTATCGAGTTTCAATGCGAACTATTCAAAGTATCGAGAGCACAACCCTTCTTCATTGATAGGGGTTCCCCCTCTCTTGTTATTGGTTTAAGAGATTCTTATTAATACTGTCCCGCTCAAAGCCTTGCCGTACAGTCCTAGCTGTCTGTCCTTTCTTGGCTTACCTGTCGGAATTCCAGTTGATTAGAGTTCCCACTGGCTGGACGGTGAAATCTTTAGTTGGTTTCCGACAACAACCCTTCTTTATCTATAGTCCTGTTCTTCAATTGATTTAATTGATTGGCTAGTCTCACACAAGTTGATCAACATATTTTAATTGATTGGCTAGACTCACATAAGTTGATCAACAAATCTGTTGAAGATGTCACCATCAGTCGATCCAATCAATTACTAATCGTAATAGAAGCAAATGAACTAAGATCGCTCCATCTAATCTATCTGCTAGATGGCTCAAGCGGACACATTAGGGCAAAAAGCCAATAGATTCGGTTTTCTCGAAATCAACTAGTACATGGAAGTGAAATCATCAATTCATGGAGTGATCCATGCGACTCAGAGAAGAATCAAATTTCTTACTCACCTAGTGTTGTTCTGATTGAGTTTAAAAGATCTCACTCGCTGTCGCTCAGTCACTGCCTCGTATGGAGCTGTCACCAGCTCCACTCAAAAGTAGAATTCTCTCTTTTTTCAACTTCCTGATCTTATTGCGTAAGTGACCTAACTCATGACACAAGGAATATCTCGGTGATCAACAGATCTGGAAAGTGAAGTCGGACAGACCTCAAAAATCGTCCTATCAAACCAGTGCACTAACCATAGCTAGACCTACTTCTCTACAAAGCTTGATTCCGATTGCAACCAATGGGTTCTGGCTTAGTTATATTGTGTGGCACATGCTCTTCTTAACTCTAAGTACTACAATTTGCTGTTGTCCATGCAATTCTTGAAGGAATTTTTGATGGATTGTTAAGGGAAAGAAACCAAATAAAGCAGAGACATTCGTAGATAGTCATAGAACGTTTGTTTTCTGTTTCCTACGGAGATTTTCTATTTCCTATTTTAATTATTGGATGTAGATAGGTAAGAGATCTGTGGAAGTCAATAGTAGCATTGATAATTAACTTCATTATATTATTGTGTGGGAAAATATTTAGTAAGAGAAAACAAACTTGTGCTTCAGAACTTCCAAGACTGAAAATGAAGAAGCTTGGTAAGATCTAATCTATTAAGCTGCATTAATAATATGATTTCGCGATGAGTTTATTCACAGGCCTATGGTTTAAAAATCAGCGTTAAAATTTTTTAGTGGGGGAGAGAGTCACGGGTTATCTTATAACACCCCGTGATGACTCGAACACGTTGCTGGAATGGCTAAGTTTCAGCGTATCAATCATACTTTTAAATATCGGCCGAGACGTTTGTACCGGGATTTTGGACTACCGATACGGATACACACCGATATAGCGGTGTGTCTAAAAAATCGCATATGAACCGGCCGATACCCGGTACGTACCGGTGTACCGGCCGAGACGGAGTCCGGTTCAGGGCGTGTCGGCCGAGACAGGGAAAAAAAAAAAAAGGAGAAGGGGATGTTGTGTTAATTTTTTGACCCAGAGTTGATGATACTTGCTCTTAGCCAACGAGGTATGCTTTTGAACTGTTTCTCTTATTGCCGGGAAAAACGTGGCTGCAATAGAGTACGGTTTTACAAACAAGATCATCATCGTCGTCCTATATTGACTGGTTTTACAAACAAGATCACCACGGTTGAAGGACAAACCGGATCTGTGAGTAGCGGATTTGTTTCGAAGAAAGAAAACAGAGCGGTTGATACCTGATTTGATGGCTGCCATTTTCGTTTTGGGAGGAAAGATAAGCGTAGACCACGGATCCCCGGTTGGGCGCAACGTCAATCTTCTCCGATCGATTGGCATTAATGGCGTAGAGGAGAGAGAGAGAGAGAGAGAGAGAGTATGAGAGTAAAGTGAAGTGAAGTTGATAGAGAGAGATAGGACGGCAGTGTTAAAGTTTTGGGGAGGAGTAAAGGGTCCCAATTGAAACACGTAGCTAGGTTGCTTGAAAAAACACGCAAGTCAGTCAGTAATGCTGGTGGAAGAAAAATTATTCAGTGTGTGTGATTTCTTTGTTCTAGGCAGCATTAGCGATACTTTCCATTCAAGAAAATGTGTACTTATATCTTCCACTGTGTAAAATGCGTCAAAATGAGGTAAAGAGGCAAAAAAATGTGTATCGTACAGTTTTTTTATGATTTGCTAATGATTTTAAAAAATTCACGACCGCTACACCCGATTCCCGCGACGTATCGCCGATACGTCCCGATACCGATACACCGATACCGCGACCGATACCGATATTTAAAACTATGGTATCAATGACCTCAACACCGGGCCAACTAATGATCCGTGCACTTTTGTCATGTCCTCCACGTTTATTCAATTATAGCAGTTCAGTTTTATTCATTCTGTTATTACGTGTTTTTATAGCCCTTTTTAACATTCCTCTTCTTATCTCCAACATGAACTTTATAATAGGTCACCTTTGTGCCTGTTTGTGGCAATGGAGATGATGCATATATAGAGTAAATACTTGGTTGTTCTGTCTAGAGATGTTCGATACATTAGCATCTATTTTTTATATTTGCAATTTGAATGACTACTGTTGCATCCTTTTTACTCCCTATCAAAAAGCTAATTTTAAACTCTTTTGAATGAGTTTGTGTCGCTGAACCACTATGTTGTACGTGTTTAATCCATCATTCTATATATTCCTCCTAGGTGGGTTCCCCCCTTGAAATCAAATAAGTTGAATTTTATTGCTTATTTTTCCAAAGACAACCTTGCTATTGTGGTGATTGATATGTTTTTTTTGGGTGCAGATCTTCGAGGTAAAGCTTTCATATTACTATGTTTGACTTTGATGAAGCTAAGAAGATCTTCCCATCACTCTCATTTCCTTTAGGTGTAGTAAACTTGGGAGATGAATTGATTGCAGATGAAGTGCGTTCTTGGGAATATGTTAATGGATGTAAGTTATATATGCTTTGAGAATTGCTGGGCAGATAATCTATATGCATTTACTTGAGAGGTGGTAATTGGGTTATATATGCTTTATCGCTTTAATTCCATAAAATTGGGTGACACTTATGTGTGACATGAACACAGTTATCTTTTGTTCATAAACATTGATATTGAAGCTATGGTCTTCCTAATTTATCTTATGAACCAACTTCTCATTCTTATGACTTGGATATCAAACAATCCCAACTTCTCATTCTTTTTTTTTTCAGGACTATGCAATTTGGAACGCAAATTAAAGCTGCAATAGAATTTCTTGGATCACATACAAAGTTGCTGATAAAGGATGGGTATTAGTATTATAGTTTTGGCCTAGGAATCTGAAAGTTTATGTTAGCTATAAATTATTCTCGTGTTAGGTAGATTTTTGAGAACTTTATCAAGTGCACTTTGTAGAATATCTACAAGCTACCTTCAATGCTCTCTTGAAATAGTTACTGGAAAAAAATCCATGCCAGAGTTCAACCTGGTTTTGTTCATTGTGCATTTAACATTTGAAAAACGTTTTCCAATGTGTTTGTTGCTGCTTTTAACAGCCATCCCTGTGGTGGCTTCTGATAAGCTGTGATGGCCCTCATCAATCACCTTCCGGTGACACAAGAATTAGAGTAGTTTGGTAGCTCGCAAGGCTCATAACCTTGAGGTTGTGAATTCAAATCCAGTCTACCCTAATTCTCAAAATTAAGTTTTACTCCATTAGCAAGTAATTAGTGTTTGCTTTCAGTAGAAACCAACGGGTTACAACAGACTTGCAAAGCATGTCCAGTTAACTCACCTAGTTTGCTTAAATGTATTCTGTCAAAAAATTATGCTACAAAGTGAAAGGTAGAAGAAACAGAGGTGTAGAGATACAAAGAGAGGACTAAATTTCAGTGAGCCCTAGTGGTTCATAAATTTGTAGAGTGGACATATTTGCGTGTAAATCGTTGTGACGCAACGCCCATGGAGGACAATTACCCCCAACCGTATTAAAACAGTTGCTGCTATTGGAATGCAATGACGGAAAAACGATTGGCTCTGGATATGGAGAGAGAGAGAGAGAGAGAGAGAGAGAGAGAGAGAGAGAGAGAGAGAGAGAATTTGTAAATACACTGTAAATCAATTTTTACACAAATTCATATATGTTGAAATTCGAAATTTAAAATTTGAGAGTCGAAATTGAAGCGGCAATTTAAATCAGAAGAACAACAAAAAATTCTCCAAATCATGGGAGGGAAAAAGAAAGTAGATGGGGCCATGTGAGGAGAGACTAAAAGGAGTACACAAACTCTGTAAACGGCATATGTTTTTAGCAATTTTTTGTAGGTAGGCCTACATGGATCATAAATTACATATTGTATATTGTCAAATAAGGTTTGAGTGGTGTCGGTATTACCCATTAAGTCGTGATCGTCTAGTAAATATGACCGAGTAATTGACAAATCTTTGTTAGCACGTATTTGGAGTATATCACGCGCATTAAGTGGTGCGAGCTTATTATTAAGTGTAGAGACCATTAAAGGCCTATTAGGGTTCCATCTATTATGATGGGCTATGATGGAACTAAGGCCTATAAATATGTGGTTAAGTCCCCCACTCCAAACCCTAATCTCTTTCTCATACCATCCTATCATGTATGAGACTAAGGTTAAGATCAAGGGAAGGGTTCTGGATGCGGAAAACAAACAACCACCAAGAGGTTTTCATCACCCATGACACCAGATTACAGTATTATTTTCTTCAATAATTTGACATGTGTTCTTGGGAATAGGGTCAGGGCCGGCCTAGGCCCTAGGCCCAAGAGGCCTGGGCCTAGGGTACTAAAAAAAGTCTGAAAATTAGGGTCACTCCCATATATTTTAGTTTGGGCTTCTTCCTGGCCGGCCCTCTTTTGGGAAGGTGTTCCCATCTAGACCCCGCGTCACACTATTCCATTCAGCCCCTTTCCACACGCGCGTCAGAGCCCCCTTTCACGCGCGCGTGAGTGCGTAGCCAATTGTTCCACTTTTTTTCCATTCTTTTCTTTATTCTCCCTCTTTCTCCATGCACCCTCATAATATCTCTCTCCTGTACAACTAAAGTACAACACCCACCAATGACCTCTCTCTCTCTCTCTCATTTTAGATTTCAAAATAAAATAACTTTTATTATACTCATTCATTTTTTTTTTTAAATTATATATTTGAAACATACTCGACGAGATCTTTAAAATAAGATCCATATTAAATATGAAAATATGTACACAATAAAAAAGTTATTTACACCCTTTAATACAAAATTCACACCCCCTCCAAACAATTCGCACCCCAAAAATGAAAGAATTCACACACCTCAAAATACAAAATTCACACTCTCCAAAATAAAAATAAAAAAATTCACCCTCGTCAAATGTAGAATTCACACATTCTCTACACATCTTACACCCTAAAAAAATACACAATTCACACCCCAAAATGAAAGAATTCACACCTCTCAAACATAAGAATTCACCCCTCAAATGCAAAATTCACACCCTCCAAAATGAAAGAATTCACAACCCTTAGGTGCAGAATTTGCACATCACAACTTGCTCCTTAAAATACACAATTCACACCCCTCAAATGTAGAATTCACACCCCTCAAATGTAGAATTCACACATTCCAAAAATAAAATATCAGTATTCATAACCCTTCTGAACAATTCATGCCTTCCAAAATGAAAGTTTTCACACCCTTCAAATACAGAATTCACACCTCCTCTATACAATTCACAGTCTAAAAAATAGAACAAATATACCATTCCTACTAAAAACTCTAAATTATTTTTTTTGCGTATAATTTTATACTCAATATGGGTCTTATTTGATAGATCTCGTCGGGTGGGTTCTAAAAATATAAATTTTACAAAAAACGGATATATATAGTAAAAATTATTAAACTTTAAAATTTAAAAGAGATAAAAAAGGCAAGAGGAGAGAGAGAGAGAGAGAGAGAGAGAGAGAGAGAGAGAGAGAGAGAGAGAGAAGAGTGCAAAAAAGTAACGAAACAGTAGCTTTTGCTTTTTTTTTTTCTTTCTTGATTGGACAGTTCATGAGAGAGAGAGAGAGAAAGTGCACCGAAAGAATCATTGTGGCAGGTGGGACACGCCGCGGAAAAGTCAGCGGAGAAGAGAGAGAAGCGCGTCAGGGCTTATCAGGAAGTGAAACATAAAATTGGGTTTGGATGGAAGCCCCCACAAAAAGTGGAGGCGGCCTGAAATTTCTCGAGTTAGTTTGGTTTTGTCCAGAGTTTTCCTTCAAAACCCACCCCATATCAAACACATTCCATCCCAGCCCTCCCCACGCGCGGAAGTCAATAAGCACAGCTTTTTCGAAATAATAAATGAGTAGCTGTTGTCACATCAAGTCAGGAGGCGGGCGTGTAGGCGTGTAGGTCACATGTGTTGTCACTCTCTCCACTTGACTTAATAAATGAGAAAGTAAATACTGACTCCTACACGCCTTGCATGGTTTTGTCAGTTATCATCCATGCCCCTCTCTCTCTCTCTCCGTATTATATTTTAAAATAAAATAACTTTTATTATACACAATTATTTTTTATAAAAATTATATATTTGGAATCTACTTGATGAAATCTTTCAAATAAGATCCCATTTGAATATGAAATTTTGTACATGTAAAAAAGAAGTTTTATACCCATTAATTAATACTAATTTACACCATTTCTAAACAATTCACACCCTCCAAAATGAAAGAATTCACAGACTTTAAATTCAGAATTCACATGCATCACAACTCAGTCTCCAAAATACACAATTCACACACCCCAAAAAAAGAATTCACACCCCTTAATGCAGAATTCACACCACTCCTAAATAATTCACAACCCGCAAATGCACACGATTCACACCCATGCAACAATTCACACGACCAAAATAGCTCACAATTCACACCCCATGTAACAATTCACATCCCCAATAACACACAATTAACACCCCTGCAACAATTCACACCATTAATAGCACACTTTCTTTTTGGGTGTGAATTTTGTCTATTGGAGAGTGACTTATGATGTGTGAATTCTACAATTCAGGTATGTGAATTCTTTTTTTTTTTGTAGAGTTAGTTATGATACGTGAATTTTGCATTTGAAAGATGTGAGTTTTTTTATTTTTGGAGATGCGAATTATTTAGAAGGGGTATGAATTCTTAATAAACGCGTATAAAAAAAAACTTTTTTTACACGTATAAAATTTCATATTCACAATGCATCTTGTTAGAAAGATCTCATTGAGTACATTTCAAATATATAATTTTTATAAAAAAATAAATGTGTATAATAAAAGTTATTTTATTTTAAATCTAAAATAAAAAAAAAGAGAGAGAAAAGGAGACTTTTATTGTGTGTGTGTGTGTGTGTGTGTGAGAGAGAGAGAGAGAGAGAGAGGGAGACTTTTATTGTCAGAAACTTTCTGTGTAACGAGAGAGAGAGAGAGAGAGAGAGAGAGAGAGAGAGAGAGAGAGAGAGAGAGAGAGAGAGAGAGAGACTTTTATTATGAGTGAAAGCGACGGGAGAAAGAGACATTAATGTGTCAGGAGTCTGTGGCACACGCGGCATGACTTTGGGGAATGAAAACTCTTCCACGCGCGCGCGCACAGGGTTTATTTCAGAGGGGAAGACAAAGGGTTTGGAGGAAAGCCCCCACAAAAAGTGGGGGCGGCTTGGCATTTCCCGAAGTGAAACATAACAACATTTGAGACAGATCTACTGGATATTAAAAACCCTAACTATATTCTCTGAAGAGTAGAAATGTATTCTCATTTATCAAGAAAGAAAGGGATACAATAGTCAGTATTTATACTCGATCATACACACAGAGAGAGAGAGAGAGAGAGAGAGAGAGAGAGAGAGGTTCAGAAAATACAACTGAAAGGTAGCTAATACAACGAACTGTAACTAACTCTCTAACTAATCATATTTACAGTGCATTGATCACTTGCACACGTGGAAGGTGACTTGGTAGAGGACGTGGCACTTGACTTTTCAACATGGTTAGTTAACATTCCCCCACAAACTGAAGCTGGGAGAGTAGCAAGCTTCAGTTTGTCTTTGGGGAACATGAAATGTGCCACAGTAAGAGGCTTGGTCAGAACATCAGCAATTTGAAACTGAGAGGGAACATGACGAACTTGAAGGTGCTTTAGAGCTATTTTTTCACGAACAAAGTGGAAATCTACCTCAATATGATTAGACCTAGCATGGAAAACAGGATTGGTGGCCAAAGCAAGAGCTGAGTTGTTGTCACACCACAAAGTAGTAATAGCAGAGAAAGCAGGGGCATGTAAATCTTTGAATAACTGCAGTAGCCAAACAACTTCAGAAGCAACATTGGCTAATGCTTTATACTCAGCTTCAGTGGAAAATCTTGCCACAGTAGTGTGGACGCACCTCCGGAGGAATATCTTGAATCGATTCGGAGTCGCCACCCGGATTTTAGCGGATTGTCCCCGAGGAACCGAACTCGATTGACTCGTGCCTCATTCAATGGATAAGGATTACTGGCCCGTCATCACCATACTATCTTAGGTTCGGGAGCTCAGTTACGAGAGGGGAAGGGTTTTACGGCACCCCCCTCGCCCGGTTCGAAGACCGGTCTTTACTTGACTTTTGTGGGATTGTAATGAATGTATGCAACTCAACTTTGAACAAGTACGGGAAATGGGGATGGGAGCCATATAACGATGATAAACATGACAATAAGCTACGGTGTATGCTTGTGCTCCGTGAATCTACATGAATGATGATGATATGCAAGTATGAACAAGCTAAGGCACAAAACAGCAAATAAAGTGTTGGAGTATACAGAATGGTTACAAGTAATCAGAAATGACACCACAAACAACCGCTGGACTGAACCAATCTAATCTACTGTCAAGGGTTTGAGCGCTCAACTTGGGGGTTTGAGCGCTCAACCTCCTGCTCACTCTCATATGCTTATGATGCTTCTGATGATTCTGATGATTCTGATTTGATGAAAACATGACTCAACCACCATTGTTTACTCAAGAACAGCATTTGAATTACTAAACAAAATGACATAATCACATAATCATGGGCTTAAAACTCGTTCATGGACCAAAATGAGGCAAGCAGTATAAAAGGAATGAAGACTCAATGCTTTGAAACGTTACAGAACACTCAGAATGCCAAGAACAAGCTGAAATAAGAGAATGATTTGATTGGACCAGAAGACGGTTTGAGCGCTCAAAGGGGTGCATTGAGCGCTCAAGCCATCTCTTGTATTTGAGTGTTTCTGCAGCATTCTGCCCTCATCTGGACCACAAACTAGTTCAACATGACATATGATGATGCATAATGTATTGAAACTTCACCAACATGAATAAAATAAACTTGAGGTGTCCACAACGGTGGAGAATAAGCATTGGACCACACATAAGCATGATTAGAGTGAGAGGGAGAAGAGATCAGGTTGGCTTAGCCAAACATCAACACACACATCAACACACACACACACTTCGTGAATAGGTTGGCTTAGCCAAACATCAACACACACACACACACTTCGTGAATAGGTTGGCTTAGCCAAACATCAACACACACACACTTCATAAACTGAAAACGGAACACAGAACTATAGTAAACAAGATTCAAATTTCAAAACCGAACAAGGCTTGAGCGCTCATAGTGTTATCATTGAGCGCTCAAGCCCCATTCAAGGGTTGTGAGTTTCAGTGATTTCTGACCATTCTTTGATGCTTTTGTGAGCTTAAACAATCTGATCATTGTTAAAAAGAGTGAGATACACTGTTTGCTTAATTAAATATGATGATGAAACATCACTTTTATGGCTTTTGGGTTCATTGATCAATGATCAAAGGCAAAATAAACTGATTTTAGAGTTGTTGAACCACCAAAAGGCCATAATAATGATGTTACCAATATAAGATATGATCAGATACCATAAAAACATGAAAGGGGCCAAAATAGTTTGAGAGCTCGAACTGTGACATCATCACAGTTTGAGCGCTCAAGCTGTGACATCAGCACAGTTTGAGCGCTCGAACCATTTCGAGTTCAGATTATTGAAATCAGTTTTTCTTGATATCTAAGACCTTGTGAGCTCATAGAAGGTATGTGGAACCTCCATGAACTCACTGGTCTCCCTCAGGATGACCAAAACGTGATTTTTCACATGATTTTCTACCTTTTCGGCTATGATCAAGGCTTGAACTTGTGGTTTGATGAATGGATGGGTAGTGGCTGTGTTTATGGGCTATAGATGAAGTATTTTGGACAGAGGAGTGTGAGTGTAGGGCTGATTGGATGATTGATTGAGTGGATGGGGGTGTATTGAAGGTTAGATGACCATTTTTGGCATGATCAAGTGGGTTTAATTGATTTTGGATGATGGAGCTGCAATTGATGGATGATTACAGTAGAGAGGGGCTGACTATGGATTTTTAGAGTGAGAAAGAGGTCAGGATCAGTTGGTATCTTAAAGACCCATGTGTATTTGGTCTTAAAGATGGGATTTTTGGGTGTTTTGGAGGTTGAAGATGATGGAAATGGATGAGATAGAGTGTAAAACGTGATTGAAGGATGAAAGAGAGTGGTTTTGCGTCTGATGAAGGGTGTGAGAGTGTAAGAGCTCAGCCAAAGGTGTGGGGGTGGGGGGTTTATATAGAGAGAAATGGGGGGGAAATGAATTGGCTTTGAAATGGAGGGCCTACCAAGATGATTTAGGCCTTCCCTGGGGGCTACTGTATGCATGCAAGCAGTAATACGGTGGTTAGACGCTCCCATGTTAGAAGAATCTCATGATTAGATGCTCTGCCAAAAACAAACTGGACAAGGCTTGAGCGCTCGAACAAGGGGTTTGAGCGCTCGAAGGGTCTGCAGGCCAAACTTTGCGGGGCTGCCCCGGATGCTACCGAACTCTGTTTTGTGCGTGGTTTGAAGCGTTGGAAATCTTATGGAGTCTAGTTTCTAACCCAATTGGTTTGAATCTAAGATAATTTGTACATCCAAGTGTGTGACCATTTTACCCTCAGAAGGTCGGAAAAACAAGTCGTTTTGGTAAAACGGGCACATCTCCCTCATTTCAAAATGGATTGAGGCATATTATATATCAATAAAGAGGGTTTTTAATGTACTAGAAGATGGTGTAAGCTTGGGTTTATTTTGAAGAGCATTTTGGATGGTTTGAAGGGTATTTTGGTCATTATGGTTTGTTTAAGGTTGTTCTCGGAGGGTTTAGAATGGTTTAGGGTGGTTTGGTGAGTTCAAGCCTTGTTCTTAGCCTCGAGGTATGCATGATTGGTCTATATCATCATCCGGAATGCTTGATAAGTTTCTCGGGTCAAAATCGGGGTGTCTACAGTTGCCCCTCTTTGATGAAACTCCATACCACTTCTTGGTATGAGTTGCATTCAAGACAGAGACATCCTGATCCTTTCCCGAGCCTTTCTCAAGCTACAAAGGAAAACATTAAAATCACGGTCGCGCCACTCAGGCTGCCTATGTACCCCGTTGTAGGGATCTGACTGGCGTAGTTCATCGGGGCATGTGCAAACAAACTCAACGGGTTTTCCTGGCCCGCGAAACAAACATGATTATGCGAATCGACGAGCCTTCCCGGGTCATGAAATGCCAAACAATCGAATCATGCAAATCGACGAGCCTTCCCGGGTCGTGAAATGCCAACCAATCCAAACATGATTATGCGAATCGACGAGCCTTCCCGGGTCGTGAATGCAAATCGACGAGCCTTCTCAGGTCGTGAAATGCTAAAGTAAACAAACATTCCAAGTCATGATCAAACACGAATCCATGCAAACGATATCATTAATTCATCCATATGCACCAGCTTGGTGGCTAAAGAGATTAAGCGTAGCTACCCTCTGGACAACGAGGAGGCTAAATCCGATGGGGCTATCCCTTGAACAACAAGATGGCCTAAATGATAAGGTGATTATCCCTTGAGCAACAAGACAATTGAGGAAATGTGATCACCTACTGAACAACGAGGTAATCGATACGCTATCGATCCAATCATAATAATATGATGGTCTTAGCGACACAATGATTCGTCAACAACAAATACTCAGAACAACTAATTAAATGCACTAACTGGGTGAACAAATACTCAGACAACTTGATATGATTGATGCACACAATAGATGATTGATGATTGATGGGTGATTGATTGAATGATTGATTAAATGATTGATTGAAAGAACGAGTGATGATTGATTGGATGCGCCAGCTAGGCGGCTTTTGAATGATGATTGAATGATTGGATGCGCCAGCTAGGCGGCTTTTGAATGATTGAATGATTGGATGCGCCAGCTAGGCGGCTTTTGAATGATTGAATGCACCAGCTTGGTGGCTAAAATGATTGGGGTGTATCAGCTAGGGGACTAAAATGATTGAATGCACCAGCTTGGTGGCTACGTCATGTAATGAATCTATTTTTAAATTGAATGTAAAGATGATCTTAAATGACATTATTGAAAAGTGACCATTTCTGGTCTCAAAATTAATTTTGAAGGTGACCATTTCTGGTCTTGAAATTAATTGTTCGTCCCTTAGGACCATTGATTTCAAAAGTTTGTCCCTCAGGACGCTTGATTGAAAAACTGTCCCTCAGGACGATTGATTTAAAAGTTTGTCCCTTAGGACCATTGATTTAAAAGTTGTCGCTCAGGATGATTGATTAAAAAGTTTGTCCCTCAGGACCATTGATTCAAAAGTTGTCCCTCAGGACGATTGATTTAAAAGTTTGTCCCTCGGGAGGATTGATTGAAAGCTGTCCCGCAGGACTATTACATGTGACTCATGCGTCGACACTCGACGATAACAACGACAACATTCCTTCTTTAAAAGGTAGGTGACGCAACACGGTGCCTCTTTGCTTTACTGTCTTTCCTTTTGGTCAGGGTTTGGGTTTGACATTGGCAAGACTTGGGTTTTGGATCTTGGGTTTTGAGTTTTGGGCTTGCCTTTCTCAAGGCTTGAATTTTTGGCAGGTTTTCCATTGAGGCTTTTGGGCTTTGGATTGGCTACTGTCAAGGCTTTGGGCTCTTATGCTTCAGTCTTTGAATTTTGGCGTATGCTTCCTCCGGTGGAGGGCAATGGGCTGACGTGCCCCGATGTTGGGCTGATGACGAACCTCAATTCTGATTCCCTTTCTTGGCTTTGGCGACCAATTGACCATGTTCCCAAACACAGGTTCTTTCATGCATTGAAATTGTTTCCACGAGTCAAGGACAGACAAAATTAAGACGATTTGACTCTTTTGACACTAAGGTGGATTTTGACAAGACTAGCGAGACCGAGGAATTTTGATCGATCTTTTAGACAAAGGGGTGGACTTCACTGAGACTGACAAGGCTGAGAAATTTGATTGGCCTTTTCGACAAAGGGATGGACTTGGATAAAATCGAGCAATTTGATTGACCTTTTGACAGAGAGGTGGACTTCGATTGGGTTGACTTGAAGGATAGGAAATGTCTCTTATCAACTAAGTGACTTCTCCTAAGAGTGCCCCTGACTGGGCGGAGATTGACTACTCGAAGTTAGGGCAGACCGCATTGACTCGAAAGATACATAAGACCATGTTGACTCAAAGGATATGGAAGACCATGTTGACTTGAAGAATATGGAAGACCATGTTGACTCAAAGAATATGGAATGCCCCATGGACTTGAAGGTAGAGATTACGTTGTCTTGAATTTTTGAAAGGTGACAAACATGCCTCACGATTGACGCCAAAATTGTCAGGACAAAATTGGATTTTTGATGACTTTTCCCTCAGGATTTCGAAATTGTTTTGTTCCATCAAATGATGTTCATTCAAATCGATTATTTTGTTAAAACACGAGATTTCTTATCATGAACCCATGCCCCGGATTGCTGATGATGCCCCACAGATTTTTCATTGAAATGCCCCAGTTTGGGGAGCCGTTGATGAAGGCCCCTTGATGTGCCCCAGTTTGGATTTTTGCTTTGTTTGACGCCATTGTTTGCATGATGCATTGACTTTTAAGGGAGATTAGACTGTTCCCTTTTGGACTTAAATTCTCACTATCAAGTTGCACTTTCCAATCTGAAAGGACTTTATCTTGGTTATGATGGGGCCAAGGTTATGGTCTTAACAAAGAAAGGATAATAGGCTCAAAATCTCATTTTTCCTTGGGGTTATTTGAGCTAGCAGCTATCTTGGACTTTTTTTTTGCCATTTTTTGCTTTTTGATGGACGCTTTCTTCTTTTCTTCTTCTTTTCCTTTGTGTCTGTTTTTTTTTTTATTGGCACTTTCTTTCTATTTGACTTTTCTGTTCCATTTCTTCGGTGCTCCTCATCTTGTTGTGTCTTTGCATTTGGCATTTTCATGTGCCAACGAGTTTGACACTTTCATTCTTGTGATGGCTTGAATTCTCATGCACCTGTATCTTGGGCACCTTTTATTCTTTCCTTTCACCCCAGTGTTGGGGGATAGCTGTCTAGCTGGGTTCTTTTTCAAATAAATTGATTCAGGCTCAAAGGGGCTTGCAATGGATATTATGTGGGGAATCAAACAAAGAATGCCTTTCTTCATTTCGAATTGTGCAACTTGATAAGGAGAACTTATGCATGCTCTAACAATTGCCTAGATCTGGTTTTGAAGTTTTGATCTAGCGAGCTTTTTGCCTTAACTTTTGCCTAGGCCGCCCTTACGGGTTTTCGACCAAGCAGGCTTTCTCTGTGTCCAAGCATTGCTTATTGATGGCGCCGGGGAATGGTCCCTTGGAAATCCTCCTTGTGTGGGGTGAGGGTTCATTCAAAATTCATCTTGTGTTTTGAAATGATTATCATGCTTCTCAAATGATGGTGAAAAACAATTCCACGTTGAGGGATTAGTACAAAAAATCTAAGTTTATGATGACAATTTTGACACAACAGCATGATATTGAATTTTGATAGTTGCGACCGAACCACTGAGGGCTGCCTACGTATCCCTTTTGTAAGGAATCAGGTCGTGCGTAGTTCGAGACTACAAAGGTTGACTCTCTTTTTTGAATTTTTTTATTTTTCTTGACGACGACAACAAGATATTACAAACTTGAACTTGAAAAACTCGCAGACACAAGAGCATGACACACTCGAAGTACAAACTGACTCAATAAAAATGAACACTTGACTCGACACTTGAAGACTTCCCAAGACTCGTGAAAGATTGGATTATTGCATGGCCATTGATGGTTCATTGGTTCGGTGAGGTGCTTGGTTTCGCTAGTGGAGCAGAGATGGATCCGTTGTCGATGAGATCTTGAATCCTGTGGCGGAGGCGGTGGCACTCGTCGGTAGCATGACCCGGCATTTGATGGAAGGCGCAGAAGGCATTTGAGTTGTGATAGGCTGGGAGCTTTTGAGGTAAAGGAGTTGGTTGAAGTGGTTTGAGAAGACCGGTTTCGTGGAGCTCTTTATACACCAAGGATAAGGGTGTGGAGAACTGTGAGAGGGTTCTTTGTGGTTTTTGAGAGCGGTGGGTTTGGACTATGATTTTGTTGATGGGTGCAGATTGGTTGGAGTTGTGTTTTGTGGAGCTGAATGAGGTATCTGCATAAAGGGTGTTGTCATCCCCGGAGTTGATGTTCTCGGTATTTGGAGTGGGGTCACCTTTTTCTAGAATGCCATCCCGTATTGCTTCCTCAATGGACAGACCAACTTCGAAATAAGTTTCAAAGTTGTGATCTTGGGCGGTGACCATGTATTGGGCTAAATTGGGCTGCAGATTGCGGGTTATGATCCTCATCTGATCTTTGTCACTGGGACGATCGGTCATTTGTGCAGCCTTGGCCCTCCATCTCTTGACAAAGTTCGCAAAGGACTCATTTTCCTTCATTTTAGTGGCCTCAAGCTCGCGAGTGGTCATCTTCAACTGGACATTGTAGTCGTATTGCTTAACGAAGGCAGCCACGAGATCTTCCCATGTCCTTCTTTTAGAGACATCGAGAGAGAGGAGCCATTGAAGAGCGGGTCCCGTTAAAGTCTAATGGAACATTTGAGCCATAGTCGGTTCGTTCACATTTTGGAGAGAGAGCAAACTCACATAGGCTTGAATGTGTCCTCTGGGGTTCCCCGTCCCATCAAACTTCTCAAAATCCACTGGCTTGTATTTCTTGGGGAGCTTAGCTTCGGGGAACAGGCACAGCTTGCTCATGTCGAATCCGGTGGCTGCTACCTTCTCACTTTTAGCAACTGATTCTTCAAGCTTAGCAATCTTTGCTAACATCTCAGCTAATTGAGGGTTTTCAGCAGGTTGTTCTTGGCGTTCCTCCTCGGGGATTTCTTGATCATTGGGAATCCCACCCGGAGGCGGTTGCAGCGGGGGAAGACGACCCTGAATGTTGACCAAAATTCCCATAATTTGCGTGATTTGGGTATTGTGATTAGCCAAGCCATCTTGCATTTCCTTTCTCAACTGCTCAATCTCATTCGAATGATCCATGCGCACAGGTGATTCGGGTTCAGATGTGGGTAAGGTCTTCTTGCTAGGCTCAATGATTCGGGACTGACAGTAAAACAAAGAGGTCAAACTCAAACTGTGCCCCAGGTTTTATTAAAGACAATGTTGTGTATGTGTCGTCGTCATGTTCATCCTAAGATGCAGACTACCGGTCTCGGTCTCACTTAAGACATTGCACGGATGTTTGAAACAACAACCACGGGTAAGTCGTGACAGGCAGGTTAAATTCCAAACGTCGTGGAATCAGAGCCAATCTCCTTATAGACCATCCGAGACAAAGCAATAAGGTTGTTGAAATCCGGGTGCAAATGCACTTAAGGCTAGCTCGAGACACGGGGAGCCGTTCGGGCACGGCAGACACCGGAGGTATCTCAAACTCCATGGATTTAAAGTCTCCTAGACTGACATCTATCCTATAGATTATGCTAAGGTTAACCTATGGTTAGTCTACCGGTTTCAAATCTCACTTAGAGCCATTGCACAGATGATTGAATCAACACCACGGGTAGGTCGTTTACTCGGCAGTTACGACTTTTCAACCTATAGCCTAAATGTTGAAGCCGCAACCGTTATCCTTTCTTGACCATCCGAGACAGAGCAATAAGGTGTCGCCATCCAGTTACAAATGGCCCCAAGGATAGTTCGAAACACGGGCAGCCGTTCGGGCACGGCAAACACCGGAGGTATCTCAAACTCCATGGATTTAAAGTCTCCTAGACTAGCAATGTACAGCTTTGGAAAGTTGCCCCAATCCTCAAGTTTTCTTCTGATATTAGGTCCTTCATGTGGGACGACCGGATTTGGGAAAACACAAACTCTCAAATCCTTATCAAAAATCTAACTTTGGATCTTAAGAATAATTGTCCCCAATCTCGAGCCAACCATTCCTAATTTCCGTTAGATTGTTGTCAAAGATTCGATGGTCCAAATTTTCCCACGTCCGATTATCCTGATGACTATCTCGCAAGACAATGTACATTTGAAAATGCACGACTCATCATCAGGCCAAGGCAACCTTCTACTAACTGCACAGACACCTAAACAATACTACTCTCGACTCGGAGACACCATATACAAATGCGAATGCATGCATGGATGCAACATGACAAGATAAAAAAACGGTAACACATAGCACATAAACAAGATGGAGCAGATAAACCTAACGAGCGGACTGGTCACCTAATGTGGAAGGTTCTATGGTTAACTATATGCAACAAGGCTGGTTTTGGTCTCACAAGGGTTCCCCGGACTAGAGTCATGATTGTCTCCCGTTCCATGGATACCCACGGCGACGGTAATAACGACAGGTGTAACTCATCACGGTCGAGGGCTGCTGGGCATTTTGGGATTCCCCGTCACCGGCAAGCCGTGCGGGATTGCAAAAACACGCCAGCGAGGCTAAGAACAATGCAAGTGCAATGCAAAAGTTGAATTACAAACATTTCAAAAATCCCACAAAAGCTTTTCAAGTCGAGCCCTCTTGATTAATGCATATTTCAATAAAACTACACAAGTGTAATAAAATCAAAGCATGCATTAACCAGAGTCCCCAGCGGAGTCGCCAGCCTGTGGACGCACCTCCGGAGGAATATCTCGAATCGATTCGGAGTCGCCACCCGGATTTTAGCGGATTGTCCCCGAGGAACCGAACTCGATTGACTCGTGCCTCATTCAATGGATAAGGATTACTGGCCCGTCATCACCATACTATCTTAGGTTCAGGAGCTCAGTTACGAGAGGGGAAGGGTTTTACGGCACCCCCCTCGCCCGGTTCGAAGACCGGTCTTTACTTGACTTTTGTGGGATTGTAATGAATGTATGCAACTCAACTTTGAACAAGTACGGGAAATGGGGATGGGAGCCATATAACGATGATAAACATGACAATAAGCTACGGTGTATGCTTGTGCTCCGTGAATCTACATGAATGATGATGATATGCAAGTATGAACAAGCTAAGGCACAAAACAGCAAATAAAGTGTTGGAGTATACAGAATGGTAAAGTAATCAGAAATGACACCACAAACAACCGCTGGACTGAACCAATCTAATCTACTGTCAAGGGTTTGAGCGCTCAACTTGGGGGTTTGAGCGCTCAACCTCCTGCTCACTCTCATATGCTTATGATGCTTCTGATGATTCTGATGATTCTGATTTGATGAAAACATGACTCAACCACCATTGTTTACTCAAGAACAACATTTGAATTACTAAACAAAATGACATAATCACATAATCATGGGCTTAAAGCTCGTTCATGGACCAAAATGAGGCAAGCAGTATAAAAGGAATGAAGACTCAATGCTTTGAAACGTTACAGAACACTCAGAATGCCAAGAACAAGCTGAAATAAGAGAATGATTTGATTGGACCAGAAGACGGTTTGAGCGCTCAAAGGGGTGCATTGAGCGCACAAGCCATCTCCTGTATTTGAGTGTTTCTGCAGCATTCTGCCCTCATCTGGACCACAAACTAGTTCAACATGACATATGATGATGCATAATGTATTGAAACTTCACCAACATGAATAAAATAAACTTGAGGTGTCCACAACGGTGGAGAATAAGCATTGGACCACACATAAGCATGATTAGAGTAAGAGGGAGAAGAGATCAGGTTGGCTTAGCCAAACATCAACACACACACACACTTCGTGAATAGGTTGGCTTAGCCAAACATCAACACACACACACACACTTCGTGAATAGGTTGGCTTAGCCAAACATCAACACACACACACACACACTTCGTGAATAGGTTGGCTTAGCCAAATATCAACACACACACACACTTCATAAACTGAAAACGGAACACAGAACTGAAGTAAACAAGATTCAAATTTCAAAAACCGAACAAGGCTTGAGTGCTCATAGTGTTATCATTGAGCGCTCAAGCCCCATTCAAAGGTGTGAGTTTCAGTGATTTCTGACCATTCTTTGATGCTTTTGTGAGCTTAAAAAATCTGATCATTGTTAAAAAGAGTGAGATACACTGTTTGCTTCATGAAATATGATGATGAAACATCACTTTTATGGCTTTTGGGTTCATTGATCAATGATCAAAGGCAAAATAAACTGATTTTAGAGTTGTTGAACCACCAAAAAGCCATAATAATGATGTTACCAACATAAGATATGATCAGAAACCACAAAAACATGAAAGGGGCCAAAATAGTTTGAGAGCTCGAACTGTGACATCATCACAGTTTGAGCGCTCAAGCTGTGACATCAGCACAGTTTGAGCGCTCGAACCATTTCGAGTTTAGATTATTGAAATCAGTTTTTCTTGATATCTAAGACCTTGTGAGCTCATAGAAGGTATGTGGAACCTCCATGAACTCACTGGTCTCCCTCAGGATGACCAAAACGTGATTTTTCACATGATTTTCTACCTTTTCGGCTATGATCAAGGCTTGAACTTGTGGTTTGATGAATGGATGGGTGGTGGCTGTGTTTATGGGCTATAGATGAAGTATTTTGGACAGAGGAGTGTGAGTGTAGGGCTGATTGGATGATTGATTGAGTGGATGGGGGTGTATTGAAGGTTAGATGACCATTTTTGGCATGATCAAGTGGGTTTAATTGATTTTGGATGATGGAGCTGCAATTGATGGATGATTACAGTAGAGAGGGGCTGACTATGGATTTTTAGAGTGAGAAAGAGGTCAGGATCAGTTGGTATCTTAAAGACCCATGTGTATTTGGTCTTAAAGATGGGATTTTTGGGTGTTTCGGAGGTTGAAGATGATGGAAATGGATGAGAGAGAGTGTAAAACATGATTGAAGGATGAAAGAGAGTGGTTTTGGTCTGATGAAGGGTGTGAGAGTGTAAGAGCTCAGCCAAAGGTGTGGGGGTGGGGGGTTTATATAGAGAGAAATGGGGGGAAATGAATTGGCTTTGAAATGGAGGGCCTACCAAGATGATTTAGGCCTTCCCTGGGGGCTACTGTATGCATGCAAGCAGTAATACGGTGGTTAGATGCTCCCATGTCAGAAGAATCTCATGATTAGATGCTCTGCCAAAAACAAACTGGACAAGGTTTGAGCGCTCAAACAGGGGGTTTGAGCGCTCAAAGTGTCTGCAGGCCAAACTTTGCGGGGCTGCCTCGGGTGCTACCGAACTCTGTTTTGTGCGTGGTTTGAAGCGTTGGAAAGCTTATGGAGTCTAGTTTCTAACCCAATCAGTTTGAATCTAAGATAATTTGTACATCCAAGTGTGTGACCATTTTACCCTCAGAAGGTCAGAAAAACAAGTCATTTTGGTAAAACGGGCACATCTCCCTCATTTCAAAACGGATTGAGGCATATTATATATCAATAAAGAGGGTTTTGAATGTACTAGAAGATGGTGCAAGCTTGGGTTTATTTTGAAGAGCATTTTGGATGGTTTGAAGGGTATTTTGGTCATTTTGGTTGGTTTATGGTTGTTCTAGGAGGGTTTAGAATTGTTTAGGGTGGTTTGGTGAGTTCAAGCCTTGTTCTTAGCCTCGAGGTATGCATGATTGGTCTATATCATCATCCGGAATGGTTGATAAGTTTCTTGGTCAAAATTGGGGTGTCTACAAGTAGCTTTCTTTTTAGCCGACCAGGAGATCAAGTTAGGACCAAAAAAAACACAATAACCTCCTGCAGAACGTCTGTCCACAGCATCTCCTGCCCAGTCAGAATCAGAGTAGGTTGACAGTAATAAAGAAGCCTTGCAAAACACTAGCCCTTGATCTAAAATACCCTTAACATAGCAAAGAATTCGCTTAACAGCAATAAAATGAACATCAAGTGGCAGATGCATGTGTTGACAAACACTATCGACTGCAAAAGACAAGTCTGGTCTGGTTCAAGTAAGGTACTGCAGGGACCCAACAAGAGATCTGTAAAATTCAGGATTAGGTAGTGGAATAGAGGGAACATCAGGATCAGGTCTGAGGGATGAAGGAGTAGAACAAGGCCTGCAGTCAGTCATTCCAGCTTTAGCTAGCAAATTAAGAGTAGACTTCTTTTGAGACAAGACCATACCTGTAGAAGTGTTAACAACCTCTATGCCCAGGAAGTAATTGAGAGGCCCCAAATCCTTGAGAGAATATGTAGTACTTAGTTGATGAACGAGCTTACTAATAAGATCCTGATTATTGCCAGTAAGTAACAAGTCATCTACATAAACCATAATGTAAACCAAGTCTGAATTCTGATGAAACACAAACAATGAAGAGTCTGCCATACTATTTTTGAAACCAAGTGCCAGAAGTTTGGTAGATAACATATCATACCAGGCCCTGGGTGCTTGTTTAAGCCCATATAAAGCCTTATGCAAACGACAAACATGCTGAGGGAAGTCAGGACTGACATAACCCTGAGGTTGTTTGAGGAATACCTGCTCTTGAATATGCCCATGGAGAAATGCATTAGATACATCCAACTGTCTAATAGGCCAGTCAAAATTGATGGCTAAAGAAAAAACTACTCTCACAGTTGGCTGCTTAACAACTGGACTAAAAGTCTCAGAGTAGTCTACTCCCTTAGTCTGTTGAAACCCTTAGGCAACAAGACATGCTTTGTACCTAGCAACAGTGCCATCTGAATTCCTTTTTATTCTAAAAATCCACTTGCACCCAATAACAGGCGCCCCAGGTGGTGGTGACACAAGAGACCAGGTTCCTTGGGACATAAGGGTAGTATATTCATCAGTCATTGCTTGCCTCCACTCAGGAAATGCCATAGCTTCTTTGAAAGACACTGGTTCTGTGATTGGTGGAATTTTGGGTACTGTGATTCCATTTTTGGATCTAGTTAACATGGGATGAGAAGGTTGAGAAGAAGGCACTATTGCAGAAGAAGAAGGGGGTACCATAGGTGAGGTAGACACTGTAGTAGGAGGTGATAAAGAAGAAGGCACCACTGCAGAAGTGGTAGGTATAGTAGAGGAGAAAGGGATAGTAGAAGGAGAAGAAAAGGAAGAAGAATGGAGAGAGGGAACTGAATTGGAGGGAGAAACACAAGGAATAGGAAAAGAAGAAGAAAGGAATGTGAATGTTGGCAGATTAGAGGAAGTTGGAGACAAGACCTTTGGTAGTGGAGAAGTAGTTAAGGTAACATAAGGAAAGTCATTCTCAAGGAATCTTACATGTCTGGACAAATAGACCCTTTTGCTTACAGGTTCTAAATACCTAAAACCCTTGGTTCCTGAAGAAAGATACATGGTTGTGATCTTGGTTCAAGTTTATTGGAAGTATATGGTCTAAGGTAAGGGAAACAACAATAGCCAAAGGGCTTAAGGCTAAGATAATCAGGTGGATGATTGTAGTGTTTGTAATATGGTACTTCAAAATTGAGTAAGGAGTGAGGTAAACGATTTATCAAGTACAAAGCAGTGGTAATGGCTTCAAGCCAAAACTTAATAGGCATATTAGTTTGTTGAAGCAAAGTGATGGCACTCTCAACAACATGAGCATGTTTCCTTTCCACTAAGCCATTTTGTTGGGGGGGGGGGGGGGGGGGGTATGACGACAAGAGGTCTCTTGAAGGATACCAAACTTAGCAAAGAAAGCAGTCATGAGCTTATTAAGGAATTCTCCCCCACAAGCTGATCTAATGGTATTGATTGAAGCAATGAAATGATTGGAAACAAAGGCCTTAAAGGCTTGAATATGAGTGGAAACATCACTTTTAAAATGCAAAGGAAATAACCAAGCATATCTAGTAAAATCATCAACAAGTAACAAGTAGTACTTATATCCAGAAAAGGAAGCAAGGGGGGCAGGGCCCCATACATCTGCATGAATGAGTTCAAATGGGGTAAAAGTTTTAGTAACAGAGACAGGAAATGAGAGTCTATGACTCTTTCCTTTATTACAAGCATAACAGTTGAGATTATTGAAAGAAGAAGGAATAGCCAAACTATATTTGGTAGAGAGCTACTGTAGAAGTGCACCATGAGGATGGCCTAAGTGTCTGTGCCACAATTCAGCAATGGATGACAGACTGACAAGAGCAGTAGCAGTAGTGAAAGGTCTAGAAGAAGGCAGAAGGGGATAGAGACCCTGGTGGCAAGGTCCCTTGTGTAAAACCTGGTTGGTGGTCATGTCTTGAATTACATAACCACAAGAGTCAAAACTAATTCTACAATGATTATCCAAGGCAAACTGATGGACAGACAATAGATTTTGAGATATTTGAGGTACATGTAAAATATGATTGAGATGGAAACTCTGAGAAGGCAAAGGGAGTAAACCTTTACCTGAAGTTGAGACTGGGATGGATTGTCCATTGCCAACAGTGACTGTGGTAGGAGCATGATAAGAAGGTGCATAAATATGAGCTGGATCATTGGTAACATGTGTAGTTGCTCCAAAGTCAAAATACCAAGGTGTCTGTGGAGGGCTATAGCAGGTCCCATAGTGTGAGTGATAAGCCCCAAATTTTGTATATATCCGGGCTTATCTCGCTCGTTGTGATCACACACACGTGCATTTTGTGCCTTTATACGATTGATTGTGCGCGAGTTGTGTTTTTGATGAGTTTCAGAAAATCGGAGCTAAAAGGTGTGTCCAAAGCTCCAAATAATCCCCGGTTGTATCCGAAAGTACCTAAGATCCCCCAATGCCAAGGAGGACAATCGCCGAAGCTTAGAAATCGATTCAAGAAGCTTTGGAAGGTTCAAGGAAGGCCCGGAACAAAAGAACAAGAAATTTGGAGTTATGAGCCTCGAGAAAATCTGACCAACTGATAGAAAAAGGCTCATTACTTTCAAGATATAAAGGCTATTAATATGAGGTTAATTGGGTTAGAAAGTAGACTCATATAGCTTTCCAACGGTTCAAGAATCGCCTCATTCCGAGTTCGGACGAAGCCGGGGCGTGCCCGCGAAGTTGGGTAAAAAATCTGCCCGAACAGACACTTCTGGATCGATCCAGACTTGAGGTGGATCGATCCACATATGTGAAAACTTCTCCAGACTCATCTGGATCGATCCATGATGAAGTTGGATCGATCCATACTCAATTATGGCGATTTTTGACAGATTTTAGGTTGCTTTAATATCTTCCATTTATGGAAACTTTCCACTTATAGTATGTTTTTGGGATAATTAGCCAATGTAAAGGGCTTTTAGTATAAATACCCTCCTCCCTCCTCTCTCCTTCTTCTTCCTCCTTAGTCTAGTTTTTGCTCCTCCATTGGAGGATTTTAAAGCTCTCTCTCTCTAGTTTTTCTCAAGTAAGTCTTCATTTTCCATTAATTTCTTGTTGTTTAATGTTGTAGTTACTCGTTGGATCTCTATATAAATCAAGTTTGTTTACGTTTTTATCGGTTAATTCGTTTTCTTGTTTTTCTAGCTATTTCTTTTGAAAACTCTTGTTCTTATTAGTTGTTTGATTAATTCTCAAATGTTAATGTTGTAGGCAAACCTAGGATTAATCATAAAAATCAGTTTTTAGAGTTATTAAACATGTTTTTAGTTTTCTTCCAATTTATAAGCTTAATTTCTAGCATAATGTGCGAGTAGTTTTAATAGGCTTAGTCATGGGGTGATTAACACTCCATGACTTGGGTTTAATCCGTCCATCTCGTGTATAAGGCATACATCGCTTGTTTACCGAAAATTTGGGGTTTCACTTTTTATGTACCAAAGAGTGGGTTTGTTAATCCTTTTGATCACCCACAGCCAAGAGCTTGACTACTTGGCACGTGTGATGCTTTGGGCGATGTCAACCCATCCGTTTGCAAAATGTACCGGAACCCCCTAATCTTTGGTAAACACATTTTCTTGTAAAAGGTTTTAAAATCTAAATCTTCCGTTCGGGGGCATTTAACGATGCCCCGAGCCGGTTATCAAGAGAGGATGGATTAACCCGAGTCATGGTAGTTAACTACCCCTAGACTTCGCCTTAGCTTATATTAGTCTTTTTAACTCCGAGTCGTTCTCGAAGTCGAGATAATTCCACCAAACAAACTCCAAAAGCCAAGTTTGCCGCTTTAAGGCCAAAAACCTACACTTGCAAGACAACTCTCACGCCGGGTGCATTTGGTCTCTGTGGATTCGACCCGGTCTTACCGGTTATTATGCTATGCGATACCTAGCCCTACGCTTGGGGCGACACCATCTACGATACAATCCAAGGTCGCAAGCAGTGAGTAGATCCCATAGGATGTTGTGGATGGACTGACTGAATCACAGGTGAATGTGGCATATATGGAGTATGAGGTGCAGTATAAGACCCATCAGCATTCACCATAAAGACCTGTGGCCTTGGTACAAGAAAACTAGCACTGTTATACCCTTGATAGGAGGACTGGTCAGGCACATTTGTATGAGGAGGATAAACTGGATAGTAAGGTTAATTTGACCCAAAAGAAGGCCCATAGCTTGAGGGTGATTGTGAGGATGGAGGTCCATAGTTGGAGGCAGTTGGTGGTTGTGAAGATGGAGGTCTGTAGTTTAGGTCTTGTCTGTAATAGCTCCTGCTAGCCTGGTGATTATTTCTACCACAAATTTGACATCTATCAGATGAGGAATTGTTCCAATTGTTCCTGGATCCTCTATACTTGTTTCGTTTGTATCCTCTATTACCACCATAGTTTGAGTAGCCTGCCTGAGGTCCTTGTTGACTATTCTGAGAGAATTGAGGGCCCTGTGGGCCAAACTAAACTGGAAACTGAAAATTTGTGCATGTACTAGTAGTGGGTTGAGTTAGGTAGTGACTTGAGAACCAGATGGAGTATGAGATGGAAGATGAGTAATTCCAGTTGTGTGTTGTGCGACTAGCAGTGTTGAAGCGTCAGCTGAGTCTTGACACAAATCCTCAGCCATAAGCATGGAGTACAGAGCACTGAATGTAAGAGGTGTGGCTTCTGTCCTTGTTCGAATGGCTTGTTTAAAGGTATGATAAGTTTCATCTGGTAATCCATTTAGTGTGTGAAAAACGACATCCTCATCATCCATATGTGTTCTAGATACTTCAAGTTTTTGTAGCAAACCCTTGATAGTGCCCAGATATTGTTCCATAGGCATGGTTTTCTTGATACTATATATAGAGACGCCTCTTTAAATCCATAACATGTGTACGCGACAGAGAACTGAACTTTTCTTTTAATTTTAACCACACTTCACAGGTGTGATGAGTTCCAACAATATGAGGCAGGATCAAAGGAGTTAGGGTTGCTATTAAGCACGACAATAGCATGCGATCAACTATATCCCACTTTACATACTCAGGATTAGGAATCTAATTTCCTGAAGCATCTAGGGTTTCAACAGATGGTACAACATGTGTAAGAACCTGTGTAAAAAAAATAAATAAATAAATACTTTTTGGAGAAGTTTCGATTTGGCCGATAAAAAGTCCCGGTAATTGTTCATTGGATTTTTCTAATCACAATGGTATAATTGGATGTTATTTTTTTGTAAGGCAAAGTCATCTTTCACCTATTTTATTCGGAGAAAAATCTGCCGTTTTTCAGTTTTGTACTAAAAGTGGGGGGATGAGATTTCGATGTGATTAAAATTTCAAAATTTTGGAAATGCCATTGTTTTCAAATGGGGAGTACTTCCTTATTTTCATAAATAAATTAAAGTAAAGAAGATTATAGTCTTTACTTAAGTTTGGTTTATGAAAATAAGTATTGTGGTCACATATTATATACACAAGTGACATTTGGGTGTGGGGTGTAATTAGGGGGTTATAATAAGTAGTGTGTGGGGCAAAATTGCAAAAACATAAAATATCCCACTCTCCCTCTCTCCTCCACCGATCGGCTCCCTCTCCCTCTCTCCTCTCCTCCATTTTTGCACACTTCAAGCTCAAAACTCTCCCTCCTCACTCAACCACTTCAAGAACCAAGGCTATTTTCACGTTCTACGCGTCATGGGGAGCTCGGTTCACCTTGGATTCACACCGGAAGCTCACATTTCGGGATTTGGGGTTTTCTACACCTAGGGTTTCATTTCTCCACCCTTTTCAAGCAAATCCTTGAGGTAGGGGAACAATTTCTACTCTCTCTAGTTGTATGCTTGTGATTTATTGCACATATCTTGTTCTTGGCCTCAAATTCATTGAAAATCATATTTTCCCCAAATTGTGTGGGTTTTCCCACTTTGATTATTTGATCTATGAAATTGCTTGTTATTTGGTGAAATTGGGAGTGAAATTGACCTCCCTCCATGTTTAATTGTTGCCTAGCATCTCTAATTTATGTCTAAACTATCTCATTTGTGATTGGGTTGAAATTCCACACCTTAAGGGTGAAAATCTGCACTGTTCACTGTTCATAGCTGCTGCCTCTGTATTTTCCAGCTGCTGCCCCTGTCATTTGGGTGGCATTCGGCCACCCTTTGACGTCCGTTTGGTCCCCGATTGTTCAATCATTCATAAATTGACATTTGACATCATTTTCGCCCATGTTTTGACTCTAGGATTATGGTTTTATAAACAAATATGTCACTCTTATGTCACATGAAAGTTAAATGGTTTTCGGAAAGCGTGTGTGGGTGTGTGCGTAACCCTTTGTATCGAAAGATGTGAAATAATGAAATGAACTTGGAAAGGTTGGACTTGTTATTGAAATGGAATGAAATGTTTGTGGTAATGAGGTGTTTAAACAAATGCCATCATTTGGTAAAAATTCTTTTTTTGGATAAAGGCGCGCGGGGCCTATGGAACCCGGCAGAGGCAGGCAGGGCCTACAAATACCCAGTAAAGGCACGCGGGACGTACGGAACCCGGCAGAGGCAAGTGGGGCCTTCAAATACCCAGCAAAGGCACGCGGGACCTACGGAACCCGGCAGAGGGATTAAATCCCTAGTACTAATGAAAATGATGTTTTCTTCAATGAAAGAAATAAGAAATGGGATTTTGGACTATCTATGGTGTTTTGTCGAAACTCGACTTGTGGACTTGGTTTTGAATTTGTGTGAGTAACTTGGGTAGTTTTGGTGAAACAAAAATGGAAACCTAGGTGATGTTGAGTACTTGGAAATGAAAGTGTTCTGAGGTACATATGGTATTTTGGTAACAATGGACACTTCGACATGATTTTGGACACGTGTTATACTTATTGGTGATTTTGACAAACCTAATGAATCAATGGCTACTTTGGGACACCTTGAAATCTTTTTGGACACTTAATATTACTTTGAACACTTGAAATGGTGGGTGGATACTTGGTAGTCACTTGGGCACTTTGAAACTTTCAAAAATCTCTTCTCTTTTACTTGGATACTTGGACTCACACATGAACATCCTTTGGATATATCTTGCCTCCATGTGCATGCATCATATTTATACACCTAGCGTTAGTAGAATAGTTCTCCTACGAGCGCGTGTGCTCACCCTATCCCTTTTCAGGTACCTAGCTTTGATCGTGCATGGTTTGAAGTGCATGACTTGGATGAGGAGCATACATGGCATGAAGTTATTTTATTCATCTTCTATACATTAAATTTTCTTTTGGGGAGATGATAATGTAACTCTAGTTTTTCACTATCTTTTTCTTACTTTGGATTTGTAATAACTTATGAGATACTACTTCGATTTCACCTTTGGGGCAAGGGTGCCCGAACATTTGATAACCAATGGGCTAATGATGTACTTCATTTTATAGAAATCTTATCACTCGACTTATTTGTTATTGAAATTCTTTTATTTAAGTTTTAAGAAAATGAGGGCGTGACAACATGAGATCCAGTTGCAAAATCAAACAACGAATTCACTCGTAATGCAGTTTCTACTTGAGTTTTCCAAGCAAAATAATTGGTGGAATCTAACTTGATCGTAATAAACAACTGAAATTGGCGATAAGAAAAGTAAGAGATTGTGGAAGATACTCGGTTGATGACGAAGATGAAGCCGCCATTCTCGATCTTGAAAACACAACTCTTGATGACGAACTGTAAGATACTAAATTGATTTCTACACTGATTCGTGAACTACAGGATCGTATTTGCGTCTTCTTTTTTTGGGTGAATTATTTGCGTCTTCGTGCTCTAATAACATAACAACATTTGAGACAGATCTACTAGATATTGAAAACCCTAACTATATTCTCTGAAGAGTAGAAATGTATTCTCATTCATCAAAAAAGAAAGGGATACAATATTCAGTATTTATACTCGATCATACATAGAGAGAGAGAGAGAGAGAGAGAGAGAGAGGTTCACAAAATACAATTGAAAGGTAACTAATACAACAAACTGTAACTAACTCTCTAACTAATCATATTTACAGTGCATTGATCACTTGCACACGTGGAAGGTGACTTGATAGAGGACGTGGCACTTGACTTTTCAACATGGTTAGTTTACACGGGAAATCCCAGGCCGTCCCCACTTTTTGTGGGGGCTTCCGTCCAAACCCACTTATCTTTGACTCCTAAATAAGTCCTCTGTGTGCGTGACAAGGTTTTTAATTAGACAAAGGCATGCCACGTGTGATACTTTTCCTGACTCACTCTCTCTTTACACGGAAACAACAGACATCTCTCTCTCTCTCTCTCTCTCTCTCTCTCTACAATGCAACCACTTTACTGACACATTGACTCTCTCTCTCTCTCTCTCTCCCCATCATTCTCTCTCTCTTTTGTTTTATTTATTTTTGATTTAAACCAAAATAACTTTTGTTATGCACATTTATTTTTTATAAAAATTATATATTTGAAATCTACTCGATGAGATCTTTCTAACAAGATCCATTGTGAATATGAAATTTTATACGTGTAAAAAAAGTTTTTTTTTATACCCATTCATTAAGAATTCATACCCCTTCTAAATAATTCACATCCCCCAAAATAAAAGAACTCACATCTTTCAAATGCAAAATTCACATATCATAACTCACTTTGCAAAAAACACAATTCACACCAAAAAAAAAAAAGAATTCACATACTTGAATTGCAGAATTCACACATCATCAGTCACTCTCCAAAATACAAAATTCACATCCAAAAAGAAAGTGTGCTATTAAGGGTGTGAATTATTGCAGGGGTGTTAATTGTGTGTTATTGAGGGTGTGAATTGTTATAAGGAGTGTGCATTGTGAGCTATTTTGGTCGTGTGAATTGTTGCATGAGTGTGAATAGTGTGCATTTGCGGGTTGTGAATTATTTAGAAGTGGTGTGAATTATGAATTAAGGGGTGTGGATTCTTTTTTTTTGTGTGTGTGAATTGTGTATTTTGGAGACTGAGTTGTGATGTGTGTGAATTCTGCATTTAAAGTCTGTGAATTCTTTCATTTTGGAGGGTGTGAATTGTTTAGAAGAGGTGTAAATTAGTATTAATTAATGAGTATAAATCAGCCTTTTTTTACATGTACAAAATTTCATATTCAAATGGGATCTTATTTGAAAGATCTCATCAAGTAGATTCCAAATATATAATTTTTATAAAAAATAATCATGTATAATAAAAGTTATTTTATTTCAAAATATAAAATAAGAGAGAGAGAGACAGAGAGAGAGAGAGAGAGAGAGAGAGAGAGAGAGAGAGAGAGAGAAACCACTGATGCGTGACTTTTCATGTGTCAGGTGGCATGACTTCTCAGTTGCCCATGTGGTAGAGTGGAAAAGGAGGGGAGAGAGAGAGAGAGAAACTATTGACGCGTCACAATTGGACAGAAGAATACTCATGCGCGTGTGGATATAAAGAAAAAGGGTTTGGGCGGAAAGGTAATGACGCGCGCAAGGCCTAAACATCCACTGCATGATTAAATGGGACCGGCCTGGAAGAACCCCTTTATTTTGGGAAATCCCAAGCCGCCCTCACTTCTTTGGGGGCTTCCATCCAAATCCTATTTTGTCTTTCACTTCTTTATAGGCCCGGCACGCGCGTGGGAGGGCTGACATGGACATTGTTTGTGTTGTACTGCCCACTCTCTCTCTCTCTCTCTCTCTCCCCCCTTTTTATTTTTAAAACTTTAAATATTTATAACTTTTAATTTATATATCCGATTTTGAAAAATATATATTTTTAGAACCTACTCAACGAGATCTATTAAACAAGATCCATTGTGAATATGAAATTATGCATACAATTTATTTTTTATTTTCTGGGGGGTGTGAATTGATTCAAAAGTGTGAATTTGTAGTAGCCAACATACTTTCTCTCTCTCCTTTTTTACTGCCAACATACTCTCTCTCCTCCCCCTCTCTAGTAGCCAACATACTTTCTCTCTCTCCTTTTTATTTTTTGAACTTTAAATATTGATATCTTTTAATTTATATATCCGATTTTGAAAAAAATATATATTTTTGGAACCTACTCAACGACATCTATCAAGCAAGACCCATATTGGATATAAAATTATGCACACAAAAAAAGATTTCTTAGAGTGTGAATTGTGCATTTGAGGGGTGTGAATTCTTTCAATTTGGAGTGTGTGAATTGTTCAGAAGGTAGTAAGCTCTTTCATTTTGGAATGTGTGAATTATGCATTTTAAGGGGTGTGAATTAATTTTATTTTGGGTGTGAATTGTGTATTTGAGGGAGTAAGTTGTAATGTGTGAATTCTGCATTTTGAGGGATGAGAATTCTTTTATTTTGGGTGTGCATTGTGTATTTTAGAGAGTAAGTTGTGATGTTTGAATTATACATTTGAGGGGTGTGAATTCTTCTATTCGGAGGGTGTGAATTCTGCATTTGAAGGGTGTGAATTCTTCTATTTGGAGGGTGTAAATTTTTTTTTTGGGTGTGAAAATTATGTATTTTGGAGAGTGAGTTGTGATGTGTGAATTCTTTTATTTTGGAGGGTGTGAATTGCTTAAAATGGTTGAGAATTCTTAATTAATGTGTATAAAATAACTTTTTTTTACATGTATACAATTTCATGTTCAAAATGGATCTTATTCAAAGATCTCATTTAGATTTCAAATATATATTTTTTCAAATTTTTTTGATATGCACGACAAAAGTTATAATTGTTTAAAGTTTTAAAAAATAAATGTGTATCAAAACGTTATTTTGGGTTTGAAGTACGTGCATGAATGTACTTGCATGAAGAAAAAAAAAGTAATGCTTTTGGTTAAAGAGGTTTGGTTTGAAGTACTGACATATATAGTAGTAGAGAAAATTAAATAAATAAAAAAAAGGCATTATCAAATCATGAGAGGAGAGAGAAGAAGCCCTCTCAGAGGGTGGAGTTAAGGAAAAAAAAAAGGTCAGAGCTTTTTGTTATCTCTCTCTACCTTTTTGCCATGTTTTCCACTAGCGTGTGTTCAGAGTACTTCGGAAGAAAGAAAAAGAGAGAGAGAGAGAGAGAGAGAGAGAGAGAGAGAGAGAGAGAGAGAGAGAGAGAGAGAGTAATGATGAAGCGCCACAGTGGAAAGAGAATTTTGATGCTCGCGCGCGTGAAAAGGACTTCATTGAATATTGGTTGACACACAGTGGGTTTGGATGGGAGAACACCCATAAAAGTGGGCCGGCTAGTAAGAACCCCTTATCGGCAAATTTCAAGCCGCCCCCACTTTTTGTGGGGGCTTTCGTCCAAACCCTATTTTGTCTTTTACTCCTAAATAAACCATGTACACGCGTGGGAGGGTTTTGCATTCAATAAGGCTGTCACGTGTCACATGTGGGAGGGGTTTTCCATTCAATAAGGCTGTCGCGTGTCACATCCGTGCTTTTTCCTTACAACTTACATCACATGCTTTCATTTTTCCTGAGAATCACGAATGGCCTCTCCCCTTTCTCCGTCCTCTCTCTCTCTCTCTCTCTCTCTCTCTCTCTCTCTCTCTCTCGCCTTTTTTTAATTTTAGATTTAAAATAAAATAACTTTTTTTACACACATTTATTTTTTATAAAAATTATATATTTGAAATCTACTCGATGAGATCTTTCAAACAAGATCCATTATGAATATGAAGTTTTATATATGTAAAAAAAAGAGTTTTTTTTTATATCCATTAATTAAGAATTCACATCCCCCAAAATAAAGAACTCACATCTTTCAAATGCAAACACAACTCACTCTTCAAAATACACGATTCACACCTCAAAAGAAAGAATCCACAGACCTGAAATGCAAAATTCACACCTCATAAGTCACTCTCCAAAATACAAAATTCACATCCAAAAAATGTGTACTATTAAGGGTGTGAATTCTTGCAAGGGGTGTTATTGGGGGTGTGAATTGTTGCATGGGTGTGAATTGGCTGCATTTGTGGGTTGTGACATATTTAGAAGTGGTGTGAATTCTGTATTTGAGGGGTGTGAATTGTGTATTTTAGAAAGTGAGTTGTGACGTGTGAATTCTAAGTCTGTGAATTCTTTTATTTTGGAGGGTGTGAATTATTTAGAAAGGGTGTAAATTAGTATTAATTACTGGGTATAAAACAGCTTTTTTTTACATGTACAAAATTTCATATTCAAATGGGATCTCATTTGAAAGATCTCATCAAGTAGATTCCAAATATATAATTTTTACAAAAAATAATCGTGTATAATAAAAGTTAATTTATTTCAAAATATAAAATAAGAGAGAGAGAGAGAGAGAGAGAGAGAGAGAGAGAGAGAGAGAGAGAGAGAGAGAGAGAGAGAGAGAGAGGACTTTCACTTCACCTGCCCATTTGGTACACGTATCCTTCTAGTTTTGGTAGAAGACAGATGTCAACAAGTAGTGGGGCTAATGTTGCCTTTTTGTGTGGGGTTTTGATCGTGTGCGGAAAAAGGAAGGGAGAGAGAGAGAGAGAGAGAGAAAGTACTGATGCGTGACCGTAATACTCATGCGAGTGTGGATGTAAAGAAAAAGGGTTTGGGTGGAAGGAGAATGACGCGCACAGGCCTAAACATCCACTGCATGTTCAAATGGGACCGGCCTGGAAGAACCCCAATTATCAGGAAATTTCAGGCCGCCCCCACTTTTTGTGGGGGCTTCCATCCAAACCCAATTTTATGTTTCACTTCTTGATAAGCCCTGACGCGCTTCTCTCTCTTCTCCGCTGACTTTTCCGCGCGCGTGTCCCACCTACCACATTGATTCTTTCGGTGCACTTTCTCTCTATCCCCCTCTCATGAATTGTCCAATCAAGACAAAAAAAAAATAAACAAAAGCAAAAAGTATTGTTTCGTTACTTTTTTGCACTCTTCTCTCTCTCTCTCTCTCTCTCTCTCTCTCTCTCTCTCTCTCTCTCTCTCCCTCCCTCTCTCTCCCTCCCTCTCCCTCTCCCTCTCTCCTCTTGCCTTTTTATCTTTTTTAAATTTTGAAGTTTAATAATTTTTACTATATATATATGTCTTTTGTAAAATTTATATTTTTAGAACCCACCCGACGAGATCTATCAAACAAGACCCATATTGAATATAAAATTATACGCAAAAACATAATTTATAGTTTTTAGTAGGAATGGTATATTTGTTCTATTTTTTAGAGTGTGAATTGTATAGAGGAAGTGTGAATTCTGTATTTGAAGGGTGTGAAAACTTTCATTTTGGAAGGCATGAATTATTCAGAAGGGTTATGAATACTGATATTTTATTTTGGAATGTGTGAATTCTACATTTGAGGGGTGTGAATTCTTTTATTTTTGAGTTGAATTGTGTATTTTAAGGAGCAAGTTGTGATGTGCAAATTCTGCACCTAAGGGTTGTGAATTCTTTCATTTTGGAGGGTGTGAATTTTGAATTTGAGGGGTGAATTCTTATGTTTGAGAGGTGTGAATTCTTTCATTTTGGGGTGTGAATTGTGTATTTTTTTAGGGTGTAAGTTGTGTAGAGAATGTTTGAATTCTACATTTGACGAGGGTGATTTTTTTTTTTTTTTTTTGGAGAGTGAATTTTGTATTTTGAGGTGTGTGAATTCTTTCATTTTTGGGGTGCGAATTGTTTAGAGGGGGTGTGAATTTTGTATTAAAGGGTGTAAATAACTTTTTTATTATGTACATATTTTCATATTCAATATGGATCTTATTTTAAAGATCTCGTCGAGTAGGTTTCAAATATATAATTTTTATAAGAAATGAATGAGTATAATGAAAGTTATTTTATTTTGAAATCTAAAATGAGAGAGAGAGAGAGAGAGAGGTCACTGATGGGTGTTGTACTTTAGTTGTATAGGAGAGAGATATTATGAGGGTGCACGGAGAAAGAGGGAGAATAAAGAAAAGAATGGGAAAAAAGTGGAACAATTGGCTGTGCACTCATGCGCGCTTGGAAAGGGGCTCTGACGCGCGCGTGGAAAGGGGCTGAATGGAAGAGTGTGACTCAGGGATCTAGATGGGAACACCCTCCCAAAAGAGGGCCGGCCAGGAAGAAGCCCTTTCTTTACGGGAAATTATAGGCCGGTCCTATTTCTTGTGTTTGGTTCCTTATAGACCCTGTTTAGTCAAGGTATCCCGTATAGGCCCTTTCTTGGAGGGGCTTTTACTATTTTGCCCCTCCGATAAACGTATATATACAACTAACTATTGAAATCGGTTAACACGTATACTGTAATTGATCTTCTGAGACAAGTGTGACAGACGACGGCAATTCTGGGAATGGTGAGCAAGTGACGATTGCAACTAACGATTGAAATCGGTTAACACGCATACTGTAATTGATCTTCTGAGACGAGTGTTTTGGACGACGGAGATTCTGGGAATGGTGAGCAATTGACGATTGCAAGGATAAGTTGCATAACATCAAATTGATTTTCGTCGATCAAGTTGAATGGTGAGCTCTGAACACACGAGTATTGTTGATTGTCGAATTAAACAGTGACCATTGACGAACGTGTTTTGATTTTGTTATGGTGTTTTGTTTGTTGCTGAAAGTGTTTTTGAGTTCGATTAACGATGGAATTGAGCTTAATGACGAACGTGTTTTGATTTTGCTATGGTGTTTTGATTATTTGGTGAAAGCACTGCATTTTTTAGGTCGATTAAGGATGAAAATCAGCATAATGTGTTGCTAAAAGTGTTTTTGAGTTCGATTAAGGATGAAATCGAGCTTAACGACGATTGTGTTTTAATTATTGGTGAAAGCACTGCACTTTTGAGGTCGATTGAGGATGAAAGTCAGCATAGCGTTGTAGCAATATGTTCGGTTAACACTTTATGAGATTTGTTTTTCTAGTGGTGTTTATATTGCAGTAGAGCTTGTTTGTTTTGTGAAATTGTATTGAATTTTTGCATGTGAGGTTAACAGTTGATGTGAATTGCGCGTAACGTAATGATTTGGGGTTAATTAATGTTGGTGTTAGTATTTGAGCTCGACTTAGGAGGAATTGCTTTTGTGAATTGTTTGTTACAAGGTGTGAATTGTGTTAAGAGCTGGTGTGAATTGCGCATATTAGGCTGTGTTAGATTTGTTTTACAGTGGATTCGAATTACATAATGATTTGGGGATAATTAATGTTGGTGTTAGTATTTGAGGTCGACTTAAGAGGAATTGCTTTTGTGAATTGTTTGTTATAGGGTGTGAATTATGTTAAGAGTTAGTGTGAATTGCGCATATTAGGCTGTGTTAGTTTTGTTTTACAGTGGATTCGAATTACGTATAGTACGATGTGTGAATTTTAGTGTTGTGATGTATATCTGGTGGTGTGAATAGTGCATAATAGGTTATGTGGATTATGTATAAAAGCTTGGATTGCTTACTCAGTGTAGTTATGACCATTCTTATGTGGATTATGCATAATTAGGTAAATTACCGAAGGAAAACCCAGAGAGTTTGGTGCATTGTATATTTCATGGTGTTTGTTTTGCATAATAGCTGATGTGAATTGTTTGTTATAGTTGTGTTGATTGTGCATTAGAGCTGCTTCGAATTGTGAATACATGGATTGTAAGATGTGCGAATTGTCTCTTATTAGGGATTCGAATTGTGTATCAAGTACAACTGATGGAGTAAATTGTTGATACCAGGTTGTTTTAGTCACTTTGTTGATTTATTTTCTTTGTTTGGCCTGTTTAGGTGATGTCTGTGGAGGTGGATTCAATCATCTTGTTGTGAAAATACGGTTCACATACTGCTATTATAAAGTGTTGTCGGACATCGTTGTACGAGGATTTGGTTCGGAAATTGTGCTTGAAGTTTCGCAAATTGAGAGGTGATGGCATGCAACTGTTTTACACATTTAAAGACAATGAACTTTGTCTTTTAGACAACAATGAGAGCATGGAGGTAATGTTTGATTTAGCTTCTTGTTACGGTGTTCGAGTGTTTCGAGTTACTATTTTCAATTCTCTGGATAGTAGTTGTTTGGGGGATGAGGTTGTGGAAATTGGATTTAATCACAGTAGTAGTAGTAGTTGTTGTTTGAGTACTGAAGTTGCAGTTAATGGTACTGCCAGTAGTATTAAGGGCAGTAGTAATAGTATTGTGGGCGGGGCTGTTGGATTTGGTAGTAGTAGTTGCTTGGGGGATGAGGTTTTAGAAATTGGATTTAATCATAGTGGTGGTAGTAGTATTAGTTGTTTGAGTACTGGGGTTGGAGTTACTTGTACTGCCAGCAGTAGTAATAGTATTCTGGGCAGGGCTGTTGGAGTTGGTGGAAGTAGTGGGAGTGGTGCTGGTTTATGTTCTGGTGGTGGAAGTTACAGTAATGCTAAAGGGAAAGGGTTAGCCGAATTTCATTCTGAATGGAGGTTGGAGCTTGAGAAAGAGAGAGACTTATTACCTACATTTTGTGAGCATCGGGATCGTCCGTTGTTGTCTGATGGTTGGCGTAATCTCATCAAGGAAGTTAACCAGCAGTTTAAGGGTGGAGTGATTGAGTTTCATGATTGTTTCGCAAAGTATGCTATATTTTTTGGTTTTGAATACTATTTTGCAAAGAATGAAAATGAAAGGGTGACTGCATTTTGTAAGGTTGGAGATTACAAGTGGAGAGTCCATGCGAGGTTAGACAAAGTTAGTGGTTATTTTTACATACGCAGCTTTGATAATGTTCACACATGTGGTGCTGCTAATCTTTCCACTAGACACTCACGGGTTTCCTCAAGTCTTATAAGAAGATTGGTGAGTGATGATATTCGAACCACACAATTGAAACGGGCTCGTGATGTAGTTACTGATTTGAAGGGTTTGTACGGGGTGGATGTCCCGTATAAGCGGGCTTGGTCGGGACATTCATGTCAGTGGCTTTCTTCAGATTGGTAGTTTTCTTGAGGAAAGCTTCTAGTCTGGGAATATTCCATTTGAGCAACCTGGGAATTGCATGATCGGGTTGATCGTCTTCATTCATGTTGATGTGCTCACATAGCCAGTACTGCAAAGAGAGGCATGAATCAGATAATTCACATAGGCTGTACCGCAATATGGGGATGTAAGTTGTATAAAGCCAGAGTTATGGAAGGAATTGAGTGAATTGTGAGTGTGAATTGTGAGTTGTGTCTTCATTCATGAATGTGAATTGTGTGTTTTAGCTGAATTCAGATGCCATTACAGCACACCATACAATTCATCTATGAATACAGATTTCTGCACTGCAAGTTTTTAATTGACACAATGTAAACACAGAATTCACACTGTCTAACAGCAGAATTTACGTCACATAAAAGACAAAGCAGTTTCATAATTCACACCCTAAGACCACATGTCACCCCAAGATGACAATTCACATGTCCTTACAAGTTGTGAATTGTGGAGTATGAAGTCTAAAAATTCTTGGAAGGCTAACAAATGGGGATCTCACTAGAATCCATTAGTTAGATTTGAGAATTCACATTGCTTAAGAAAAAGATAATTTACACATTATAGGATCATAATTTGCAAACCGTAATATTACAATTTATGCGCCCGAAAAGCACAATCCACACCTGTTAAGCAGTTTTCAAATGTGGAAGTTCTAAGTGCTTAATAAACAAATTTAAGATAACAATTCACACCTGATAAGCGACCTTTTTTTATAAACCCTAAGATCACCATTACAGCAGATATCACATCGCGCAAAAAAAAGATAGCTATTGTCCAAAATTCAGGTTCGTCACATTCCAAGATGCAGGTTCGTTCACGTTGGTAGACAGAGAACGGACATTCCAAATTACGGTGTGAATTGTGGACTTCAGGTGTGTGAATGGCTTCCATGGTAGTTTTTTATTTCACAACTCAAAGACACATAATTCACACATGATTGAAGAAGAAAGGAAGGAAAAAAAACCGATTGAAGAAGGAAAACAAAGCGATTTATAGAATTGAGACAGTTACCACACAAGAAGATGATCTGGATGCGGAATGAAGGTTTTCGAATGCAGTGAGTAGGGTTTTTACGGGCTGTAGCAACAATATTGATGGATGGAAGTCACGAGTGCGATGGGTTAAAGATGGAAGTCGCGAGCGTGATGGGTTGAAGATGGAAGTCGCGAGCTATTCAGTGAGTAGGGTTTTGTCTGGGGTTTACGCGATTCTAGACGATGAAGGGTATTTTCGGTAGTTCACTTGAAACGGGGGTTATGAGGGAACGGGTTGACGTGGAAAGGGCTTAGACGGGTTAGCAGTGACAATTTAGGGCCGGCCGGTCACAAGCCCATTAAGGGAAATTACTGGCCGGTCCCAGTTTTTGTTGGGGCTTTCTTGCAAATCCAACTTTGTCTTTCATTCCTAAATAAACCCAGCGCGCGTGGGAGAGTTTTTCGTACACATGTCAGAGCTTCCCTTTTGCCCTTTTGTACTGACGCACTCAGATTCTCTCTCCTCTCTCTCTCTCTCTCTCTCTCTTTCTTTACACGCACTGCATTTAACACACACTTTCTCTCTCTCCTCTCTCATCTCTCTCTCTCTCTCTCTTTTTTATTTTTAAAACTTTAAATAGTTATAACTTTTAATTTATATATCCAATTTTAAAAAATAAAATATTTGTAAACCTACTCGACGACATCTATCAAACAAGACCCATATTTAATATAAAATTGTGTACAGAAAAAAAAATTAGGGGTGTGAATTCTTTCATGTTGGAAGGTGTGAATTTTGCATTTGAGGGGTGTGAATTCTTTCATTTTGGGGCGTAAATTATGTATTTTGGAAGTGAGTTGTGTCGAGGATGTGTGAATTGTACAATTGAAGGGTGTGAATTCTTTCATTTTGTAGGGTGTGAATTGTTCAGAAGGGGTGTAAATCCTTTCATTTTGTAGGGTGTGAATTGTTCAAAAGGGGTGTGAATTCTTTCATTTTGGAGGGCGTGAATTGTTCAAAAGGGTTGTGAATTCTTTCATTTTGAAAAGTGTGAATTCTGCATTTGATGAATACAAATTCTCTTATTTTGGGTGTGGATTTTGTATTTTTGTGAGTAAGTTATGGTATGTGAATTCTGCATTCGAGGGGTGTGAATGCTTTCTTTTTGGGATGTGAATTTTGTATTTTGGAGAGTGAGTTGTGCCATGCATTCTGCATTTCAGTTATGTGAATTCTTTCTTTTTGGGTGTGAGTTGTGTATTTTAGAGATTGATTTGTAATGCATTTGAAAGGTGTGAATTTGTTTTTTTTTTTTTGGAGGGTGTAAATTATTTAGGAGTATAAAATAATAATTTAAACATATATACAATTTCATATTCACAATGGATCTTATTTGAAAGATCTCATCGAGTAGATTTCATATATATAATTTTTATATAAAATGAATGTATACAACAAAAATTATTTTAGTTTTAAATCAAAAATAAGAGAGAGAGAGAGAGAGAGAGAGAGAGAGAGAGAGAGAGAGAGGGGGGGAGAGAAGTACAGCTGCTAACCTGCTACATGCCAGAGTGAGAGACTGTTACACGCCAGAGTGAGAAAGAGCAACTACATCTACTATGCTACACGCCTACACTGCCCATGATGACTAGGTCTACACTACCCATTGGGATCCGTGAAAAAAGAGGAAAAAGTAACGGGTATCCACTAGGGCGCGCGTGGGGTTCCCAACAAGTCTCCGATAAACAGGAAAACAAAGTAAAACAGGGGGCGCGTGGGGAAAAGGGGTTAGGTGGGTGGGGAAAGGGGTTAGGCGGGATAGGTTTGACGCGTGATGGGTTTGGATAGGAGAGAGGCCACAAAATAGTCTGTCAGAACCCCTTTGATTAGGGGTTCTTACTGGCCGGCCCTGTTTTGTCAAGAGTTTTCCTTCGAAGCCTACCTCATGTCAAAAATATTTCGCTTAAACCCATTTCCACGTGTGGAAGTTAATAAGTACAGCTAGGTGCTGTCACATCAAGTCAGAGGCATCAGGCGTGTGCGTGTAGGTGCGTCAGGTGTGTAGTCACGAGTACGTGCTGTCATTGTCACTCTCTCTCTCTTCAAACTTTTTGGCAGCAGGTAGATCCATGCCTCTCTCTCTCTCTCTCTCCCCCCTCTTATATTATATTTTAAAATAAAATAACTTTTATTATATACGATTATTTTTTATCAAAATTATATATTTGGAATCTACTTGATGAGATCTTTCAAATAAGATCCCATTTGAATATGAAATTTTGTACATGTAAAAAAAAGTTGTTTTATACCCATTAATAAATATTAATTTATACCCCTTCTAAACAATTCACACCCTCCAAAATGAAAGAATTCACAGACATCACAACTCAGTCTCCAAAATACACAATTCACAAAAAAAATAAAAATCGCACTCCTTAATGCAGAGTTCACACCACTTCTAAATAATTCACAACCCACAAATGCACACTATTCACACCCATGCAACAATTCACACGACCAAAATAGCTCACAATTCACACCCCTTGTAACAATTCACACCCCAATAACATACAATTAACACCTCTGCAACAATCCACACCCTTAATAACACACTTTCTTTTTTGGGTGTGAATTTTGTATTTTGGAGAGTGACTTATGATGTGTGAATTCTGCAATTCAGGTACGTGAATTCTTTTTCTTTTTTTTTGTGAATTGTGTTTTTTGCAGAGTGAAATATATGAATTTTGCATTTGAAAGATGCGAGTTCTTTTATTTTGGGGGATGTGAATTAATCAGAATGGGTATGAAATCTTAATGAACGGGTATTAAAAAAACTTTTTTTACACGCATAAAATTTCATATTCACAATGGATCTTGTTAGAAAAATCTCATCGAGTAGATTTCAAATATATAATTTTTATAAAAAATAAATGTGTATAATAAAAGTTATTTTATTTTAAATCTAAAATAAAAAAGGGAGAGAGAGAGAGAGTCAATTCAATGTCAGAAAAGTGGCACCAAAAGTGGCACCATGCCTTGTAGGTGTCGGCATCTCTGTATGGAATGGAAAAATTTTATCATGCGCGCATCAGGGCCTATGCGGAAGGGAAATACAAAGATGGGATGGCATGGGACAAATAAAAAAAGCGGGACCGGCCTGGAACTTCCCGTATTGGGGTTCTTCCAGGCCGGCCCTCTTTTGTGAGGGTGTTTGTAGACACCCCAAAATTGAGCTTTCGCATGCATTTTGTTCCCCGATGATGAAAAAAATGCCCAGAAAGCCTCTCGGGTAGAAATTCCTCAAGTCAACAAAGTCAACAGTGTCGCACGGCACTCATCTCCCACGTACGGAGCTTCAACAGTCACGCCCTCAATTTTATAAAAACAAAAATAAAGGAATTCCTTACAATTAATAAGTCAAATGATAAAATATTTCCATAAATTCTCCCCAAGAGGTTTCCATTCAAAATGTACATCATTAATCCATTGGCAAATCAAGTATTTGGGCACCCTTGCCCCAAAGGTGAAATCAAATACTATCCCATAAGTTATTACATAAGTCTAAATTGTCAAAAGATTGAATGACCAAAAGTCACATTGTCATTTATCAAAATACAAAACTTGAGATGGAAAAATAACTTCATGCATGCATAAGCTTCACATAATGTATCACTCCACAAGCATCCAATCTCGTGCTCCATGCCATGTACCTGAAATGATAGGGTGAGCCCACTAGCTCGTAGGGAAACCAGACTACAACTGCTAGGCATATAAATTTGATGAGTACACATGATGTGGGTTAACATGAGAAGAAATGATCAAGGAACATAACGGAAGCTAAGACATGTGAGACGTGTCCAAGAAGTACCCACGTGTCCAAATTAACATCAAGTGTCCAAAATGATTTCAAGGTGTCCCAAGATACCCATTAATTCATTAAGTTTGTCAAAATCACCAACAAGTATCACACGTGTCCAAAATTATGTCCAAGTAACCAATGTTCACCAGAATACCATATGTACCTCAAAACATTTTCATTTCCAAGTACTCAACACCACCCAAGTTTCCATTTTTGTTTCACCAAGATCACCCAAGTTACTCACACGAGTTTAAAACCAAGTCCACAAGTCGAGTTTCGACAAAACACAATAAATAGTCCAAAATCTCATTTCTCATTTCTTTCATTGAAGAAAAACATCCACTGTGTTCACTTCACATTTCCAAAAAAATTTCTTAAAAGATTCTTTCCCCATCTCTCATCTCTCCAATCATTAATCACATTTCTCTCTCTACCTATTCCCCTATCTCCAATCATTATTCTCACTTCTCTCTCTATATCTATCCAATTATTACATTTCTCTCTAATTATTACTTTTTCCAAAACCCATCCAAACACTTTCAAAAATATTTCTTAAAACATTCTTCTCAAAACTTTCAACCAAACAAAGTGATCATTTTCATTAGTACTAGAGATTTAATCCCTCTGCCGGGTTCCGTAGGCCCCGCGTGCCTTTGCTGGGTATTTGTAGGCCCCGCCTGCCTCTGCCGGGTTCGATAGGCCCCGCGCGCCTTTATCCAAAAAAATATTTTTACCAAATGATGGCATTGGTTTAAACTCCTCATTACCACAAACATTTCATTCAATTTCAATAACAAGTCAAATTTTTTCAAGTTCATTTCATTATTTCACATCTTTCGATAAAAAGGGTTACGCACACACCCACACACGCTTTCCGAAAACCATCTAACTTTCATGTGACGTAAGAGTGACATATTTGTTTATAAAACCATAATCCTCGAGTCAAAACCTGGGCAAAAATGATGCCAAAGGTCGATTATAAGAAGGATTGGACAATCGGGGACCAAACGGACATTAAAGGGTGGCCGAATGCCACCCAAATGACAGGGGCAGCAGTTGGAAAATATGCGGCAGCCGCATATGAACAGTAAACAGTGCAAATTTTTACCTCTAAGGTGTGGAATTCAACCCAATCACAATTGAGATAGTTTAAGCTCAAAATAGAGATGCTAGGCAACAATTAAACATGGAGGGAGGTCAATTCCACTCCCAATTTCATCAATCAATGACCAATTTCATAGATCACAAAATCAAAGTGAAGAAAACCCACACAAAGAAGGCAAACATGATTTTTCAAGAAATTGAAGCCAAGAGCAAGATATATGCTACAAATCACAAGTATATAACTAGAGGATGTAGTAATTTGTTTCCCTACCTCAAGGTTTTTCTTGAAAATGGAGGATGAATGGAACCCTAGGTGTTGAAACCTCAAAATCCCGAAACTTGAGCTCTCGGTGCAAATCCAAGGTGACTCGAGCTCCCCACGGTGCGTAGAACACGAAAATGGTCTTGGTTCTTGAAATGGTTGAGTGAGGAGGGAGAGTTTTGAGCTTGGAGGAGTTGTTAATGGAGGAGAAGAGAGAGAGAGGCCGGTCGGGTGGAGAGGGAGGAGAGAGTGTAATGTTTTAATTTTTGCAAATCTTCCCCCACACACTACTAATATAATACTCTAATTACACATCACACCCAAATGCCACTTGTGTATATAATATGTGACCACAATACTTATTTTCATAAACCAAACTTAAGTAAAGACTATAATTTTTCTTTACTTTAATTTATTTATGAAAATAAGAAAGTACCCCCCATTTGAAAACAATGGCATTTCCAAAATTTTAAAATTCTAATCACATCAAAATCTCATCCCCCCACTTTTAGTTCAAAACCAAAAAACGGCACATTTTTCTCCGAAGGAAATGGGTGAAAGATGACTTTGCTTTATTCAAAAACAACTTCCGATTATACCGTTGTGATTAGGAAAAATCCAAGGAACAATTACCGGGACTTTTTATCGACCAAATCGAAACTTATCCAAAAAGTGATTTCTCAAAAAGTAATTAAATTTTATGGGTCTTTACATTCTACCCTCCTTAGAAAAATTTTGCCCTCAAAATTTGAAACAACAATGCACTCCCTTCCACTACATGCTCATGCATGATATGCAATATGTATTCAACTCATAAACTCGAAATGCAATAATGTATACTAGTACTCACACAGTTCATACGGTAAATAATTTCGTGTGTTTCTCTTTCATCTCATGTTCCCTTTTTCACGTCGACTCCTTGCTACCAAAGTTACTTCACAACAACCGTATAGACTTTTCCCCGTAATACTTATTCGCTCACATCAAGGATACATATCGGCTTCTATCTTAACTTCAAATCATTCCAAGGCACGGAAATAACTAGGTTTAAACTGTCTTCGAGTGTAAAACTATCCCAATTCTTTTCTAACCATAAATCCTCTAGGCTCACTATGCATACTAGTTGCTTACTCTGCGTCTCTTCTATTGCCTTCCGTTCAAAAACCCAAACAAATCCATAATTTTCCAAACATTCTATCCCAAAACCATATCATAACCTCAAGCTCTTAAGTGTAGAAATTTTACTTACGGAAGCCAAATTTTCAACCATACCCCTCAACATTAACCATGACAACATTGCGCACTTTGATATGGATTCATTAAACTGCAACCGCTCTAATAATACCAAGATAAATCAATCTCAAATTACGACTGCAAACTAAGTTCCCAAAAATTTCGATATCAAACACACTCTATTTACATCCCAATGTTCCAACATACTCGCATTTCATTAGTAAGTTTTGTCTTATCAAACCCTATCATCGTTCCTCAATCATTCCAAAACCTGATCACCCAAACATTCAATTGCTCATCCATCCTAGGTTATGAAATTGACAATTGCCCTTGATCACATAAGTTACTAGTACTTCCACAATCACTTCCGTGTAAATCGTTCATGTCACTAGAAAAGAAACTCAAACTACCCAAAACCTGTAGTACTTCCATCGAATAACTTATTTCCCCCAATTTCTTGAAGCACATCGCCTTATCTTAATAATCTTTATGACTGTTTCCCAAAAGTTTGAATATTCTCAGCGATCCCGTTGTAGACACCCCGATTTTGAACCCAGGATGCACTCGAGCATTCCCGATGATGAAATAGACCAATCGTGCATACCTCGAGGCTAAGAACAAGGCTTGAACTCACCGAACCACCCTAAACCATTCTAAACCCTCCTAGAACAACCTTAAACCAACCAAAATGACCAAAATACCCTTCAAACCATCCATAAACCATTTCAAAACAAACCCAAGCCTACATCATCTTCTAGTACATTCAAAACCCTCTTTATTGATATATAATACGTCTCAATCCATTTTGAAATGAGGGAGATGTGTCCGTTTTACCAAAATGACTTATTTTCCCGACCTTCTGAGGGTAAAATGGTCACATACTTGAATGTACAAATTATCTTGGGTTCAAACTACTTGGGTTAGAAATTACACTCGACAAGCTTTCCAACGCTTCAAACCACGCATGAAACGGAGTTCGGTAGCACCCGGGGCGGCCCCACAAAGTTTTACCTTTTGAGCAACAGCCTTGAGCGCTCAAGCCCTGGACCTTGAGCACTCAAACCCAAAAATCCCACCTTGAGCACTCAAGCCCATGGCTTTGAGCGCTCAACTCTAATCCAGATCAATTTTCTGCAGAGCATCTAATCATGATATTCTCTGCAAGAGGAGCGTCAACCTATGTTTTCTACTGCCTAAATACACTTCCTAGACCCTTGAACATCTCCTCAATCACCCCCCAAACCCAATTCAAAAATTAAACCCATTTTCCTCCCATTTCTCTCTCTATATAAACCTCCTCCACTCCTTCACTCACAAGCTTGGCTGCCCCTACTGCCATTTTCTCCCCCCATCAGATCAAACCCACTCTCTCTCATCACTTCAATCACGTTTTAGCCTCTCTCTCCTCCATAGCCACCATCCTCCATCATCTTCAACCTCCAAAACACCCAAAAACCTTCTTTAAAAGGCCTACAACACATGGGTCTTTGAGAAACCAACTACAACAGCCCCTCTCTCACTCTAATAAGCCATTTACAGCCCATACACTCCATCAATTTCGTCCAAACCTAGCTCTTCCATCAAAACCCACCTCATCCAAGCCAAAATCACCATTTTAAGCTCAAATCCTCCATCATCCACTCAATCAATCACTCAATCAGCCCTACACTCACACTCCTCTGTCCAAAATACTTCATCTATAGCCCATAAACACAGCCACTACCCATCCATTCATCAAACCACAAGTTCAAGCCTTGATCATAGCCGAAAAGGTAGAAAATCATGTGAAAATCACTGTTTTGGTCTTGCTGAGGGAGACCAGTGGGCTCATTCAAGTTCCTCATACTTGAAATGAGCCTACAAGGTCTGAAAAGTATCAAGAAAAGCATTTTTAAAACTTGTTATTTTGGTATTCACTTTCCAAAATTCTTCAAAGTCCATGTTTCTGTCCAGTTTCGGGAAAATAAAGTATAATCATTGATTTGGGGTTGTTTGATCATCCAATGTCATGTTATAGTAGAATTTGGCGACCTGGAAGTGGCTTGAGCGCTCAAGGCCTTACCCTTGAGCGCTCAATCCACTTTGAGCGCTCAAACCCCAACAGAAAGTCAGTCACAGTGTTTCAGCCATAACTTTTTACTCCGAACTCCGTTTTCAACATATTATATATCAAAACGTAGATAATTTGAAGGGCTACAACTTTGTAGTTTTATATTCTTCCTGATTATGTCTCAAAGGCTTCCAAAAAATGTAAATAATGTTAGAAAGTCAAATAATTTTGCTCAATATGGTGTTCTAAGTCCTATTTCTCTCTTTCATTGTCATTTTCTTTGTTTATATCATTCCACCATCGCATTGTACATTGCACAAGCATCCACCATCACTTGGTTCATATTTGAATACTTGTTTATGTGTTTTCCCATTCCCATACTCCCCGTTATTTGCTCAAAATCGAATTTCAAATATCTTCAAAATCCCACAAATATCGAGTAGAGACTGGTTCATGGACCGGGCGAGAGGGGTGCCGTAAAACCCTTCCCCTCTCGTAACCAAACCCCTGAATTCGAGAAATCTTTGGTTCTGCCATGATCAGTGAAATCTTTTTCAAATGGGCAAATGAGTCATATTTTTGATCGGTTTCTCGGGTTCGGACCTCAAATCCGGGTGGCGACTCTAACAATCACAATCTTTTCAAACGCGAAAACGCACCGTTTTCCAGTGGGCCGTCCACACCCGTTTAACTCTATTCCCAACCATTTTCAATGCACCTATCTACTCAACAAACACAATAAGCACTCACAAGTTCTACCACACTGGTACTTTGAATTCTTTCACCAAATCCTCGTGTATCATCACGACCAACCCAAGCTGAACAATTTCTCTATATCGCACAACGTTCTTCACCAAGATTCAACACCCAACTCAATCATAATTTAGGTCTATTGGCTCGTACGTTCATTAAACTCTACAAGGAACTTAGAAACTCATCCACATTAGCTACAAGTTAAGGAATTTCGATGCTAGAAAAATCATGACTCTCAACTATAACGTTAGGCACAAAGGCCTTCCAAGTCTCTTGTCTAACTCTTCATAACCCATGTTTTCGACTTCACCCCAACCCAACCTTTAGAACCACATTCACACCCTAGTTAACCCCATGAATCTTTTACTCAAGTGTCTCATTCACTCCACTAGCTTCTAGGATTCAAACGGACAAAATCACAAATCCATTAATAGCATGTAATTTCATATACGCTCCTGACATTATCACCAATTCACCCGCACATAACCGCCTCCCACTTAGTGTTCCATCTCACTATGTTGACCTAGAAGAAAATAACCCATCTCAACTTTTAAACAAAACCGTATAAGTAAGACTTCATTTCATCCTACATTCCCCGCTTGAGTCTTAAAAGACATCTTCCAGTCGCACACCATGTTATAACCAATCAGGTAATCTTAAACTGCATACACACCCTCCGCGATTAGTAACATTATCACCCCAATCATCTAAGAGGAAGGACAAATAAATCTTGAAATGCACACTCCTATTCTACTTACCGCCTCACACATTTGTATACTACATATCCATACAATCAAATTCCCAAACAGTTCTAATTTCAGGTGTGCCTCACACCAGAGAATCAAACTCCAACATAAATCTGGACCATTGTCCTTAACACCAACCATCAACGATTTACAACATCTTCACTATAGGATAAACTACAACTCATGAAATCACCATCCGAACTCGAGACTGTGGAACAACAAATCACCAAGTTCAACCCAAACCATGCTAACTATGATATTTTCGACTTCTATAACTCTCTTTATCCCCTCTAATGTCTTCAAGCACCAGTTTCCATTTTCTAACTCCTTAGTTCTCATAGATATCCACCTGTTTGTCCTTCGTCCAATTATTCAATAAACTACCTCTGGTTCCCTAGTTCCAACCAACTGTTAAAACCCAAGTACAACATTAGCCACTGATCAAGCCCTTGTGTCCCTTTTGTATGGTCCCATATTCAACCACAACGTCAAACCCAATTTTCTCGATATATTCTCATCAAATCCAATTATCCCAAGTGGAGCGCAAACAAACATCAAACAATTTTAAAGGTAAGCAAAAGTAATTCCATTCGTGTCATCTAGAAAGATAGTATCCCAAATTCCTTGTGTACTCACCCATAACCTTTTGTTAAGCACCACAACCTCTGTCTATATTGTCCCCACTACAATATCAAACTAGCAAATCCCTAGCTATCATCCTCAATTAACGCATAATTTGTATCACAACCTCAAGTTCATCAATTTGTTTCACAACCGCTAGACTAACTTTGTACGACACTCCCACTTCAGATAATATCCTCCATCATAGTCCCAACATCACCCTTTTGCCTAGTTTTTCCCAAGTAAGTTCACCGATCATTGTAACATACAAATTTAGAGTTCTAGACTACCAAGTACCCAAGTACGCAATAGCCCATATCGCCCCTTACACGACGCCTAACAAATCCCATCTGGCTGGTTACTCAACACTTTGTACTTCCAGCATTTCCACAACCACAGGGTAGCATTACGGATTTACACCCAAAATCTCACCGCAACATCTCATGCTTCTACTTAACTGTCATGTAGGCATAACACAGCCACAAATTAAATAATCTATCTATATAAATCAAAGGCAACCCAAATGCTCACATCCTAACACATCAGGATCATAGCCAATGCACTAAGCCAAAACTACCAACAATACATAAACTCATTTGCTTATAACCAGACCATCAACACCCAGTAAACTACACGACAAGCCGACCTGGCAAATACAACAGTGAAAACACCTTCTTTATCTAGTCGCCCAAACAAGTGAACCCTATCAAATCTTCCAATAAAACTCTCATGTACATTTCCCCATTTATATAAGAAAAGACAGTCCCTACTAATACCAATGATCACATACTCTCATTATGATACCGAACCTGTGGATATCTCATCACCAATAGGAAAAACCCAAGTACCAAGTGTGGACGGCCCACGGGAATGGTTCGATTTCGCGTTTGAAAGGATTGTGATTGTTAGAGTCGCCACCCGGATTTGAGGTCCGAACCCGAGAAACCGATTGAAAATGACTCATTTGCCCATTGAAAAAGATTTTACTGATCATGGCGGCACCAAAGATTTCTCGGATTCGGGGGTTTGGTTACGAGAGGGGAAGGGCTTTACGGCACCCCTCTCGCCCGGTCCGTGAACCGGTCTCTACTCGACATTTTGTGGGATTTTGGAAATATTTGAAATTTAATTTATCCACGTAAATAGGGAATCGGGGATGGGAATCACATAACAACAACATATACACAAAAGATATGAATCTACGGTGGATGCTCGTGCTCGTGATTTACATGGGTGATGATGATATCAATAAAGGAAACTGCTACGAATGTTCACAGAAGTAAATAACAACATAAACTGTACAAGAACATCAAGAAATTATGAACATGGGACTTAATAAACTGACTTGCAATCTGAATCCCAGAATGAGGATTGAGCGCTCAAAGGTGATGACTTGAGCGCTCAACCTTCCAAACCAGTTTCAGCGCTCAAAGCTCATGAATTGAGCGCTCAAACCAGTTTCTGATTTCTGTGAATTTGACCCTTTTTACAACTCCTCTTCTCATTCTTTGCAAGATCAAACATTTGTAAACATTTTTCACAGATAAACAGATTAGAACAAAAGGGTTTAATTTCTCAAAGAATGATGAAACAAAAAGGATCATCACAAAATTAGCAGAGGAAACACTTGAAAATGGAAGAGAGAGAGGGATTCAGATCATAAGCACAGGAATAACAACTCACACATGCCAGAAATAAAATAAACCATGATCCATCATCGAAACAACTATCAACATACAAATGAACCAAGAACAGCTTGAGCGCTCAAAGGCATGACCTTGAGCGCTCAAGCCATCATATGGCTTTCTGATTTTTGACCTTCAAATAGATTTTTGATGATTCTCAGAACCTCCAGTATATTAAATAAGAGTGACTAAAGGTGATTCAGTCACTGCTTACCCTTTTAAAACAAGGTTTATACACATTAAAACCATAAAAAGGCTAAAAAGGTGTACATGCATGAACATTTAAGATGTAAAAGGTTATTTGGAAAATGAAATAAACACCTCAATGGCCTTTTTATGTTGATCAAAGGTCCGTGTAAAGCCCAGAAACATAAAACAGTGACTGACTCAAAAGGGGTTTGAGCGCTCAAGGATTAGGCTTGAGCGCTCAAGCCCTGCTGCAACTGCAAATTTTGAAAACGTTTTGATCATTTATTTTGGACCTTGTAAGCCCAAGGCAAGTGCAAGGAACTTGCTTGGGCCTACTGGTCTCCCTCAGAAGAACCAGAATGTGATAGTTCACATATTGACTACCTTTTTGGAAATGATCAAGGCTTGAGCTTGATTCTTGGCATGGAGGTGGTTGATTCTGGATGTTTTTGGTTGGTATTCTAGATGTGTGAGACAATGTATGTGATTGATTGATGATCAAAGAACGAATTTAGAATTTGAAGAGTGGTTTTTGTTAGTGGTTTGGATGGTGATTGGGTGGTTTTGTAGAGAGAGAGAGGGAAAGGATGTTTTCTGGAGGAATTGAGAGAGCTGGAGTGTGAGAGTTCATCCCCAAATCCAGGGGTAGTGGGTGGTTTTTATAGGCAGTGAGTGGGAGGGAAGAGAGGAGAGAGAGAGAGAGTGGGTTTGTATTTGAAAGTGGGTTAGGAGTAGATTTAGGGGTAGATTAGGGCAATGTAGGATGTATTATACATGCATAAGACGTATACAGGTGGTTAGACGCTCTCCCTGCATGAAATCTCATGATGAGATACTCTGCAGATTCCTGACTGGGATCAGAGTTGAGCGCTCAAAGCCGTAGGCTTGAGCGCTCAAGATGTTCCTCAGGATTGAGCGCTCAAGGCCTCAAGCTTGAGCGCTCAAAGTTCTTGGTGGCAGATTGATAGTTTGGCTTGGTTCAACAATGCTTGGGTTGGTTTGGGCTGTTTTGATTACTTGGGTGGTGTTTGGTTGATTTTAATCAAGTTCAAGCCATTCTCACAAGTTTCGGGTAGTCATGATTAGTCTGTTTCATCATCGGGAATGCTCGAGCGCATCCCGGGTTCAAAATCGGGGTGTCTACAGTTGCCCCTCTTGGACGGGACTCGATGCCATTGATTTGGTATGAGTGACGTCCAAGACATAGTCAACCCGACTCATTCCCCACGATACATCTCAAGCCACAAAGAAAAACTTTAAAGATCAATCGGTCGTGCTCCACGAGCTGCCTACGTACCCCATTGCAGGGATCAGACCGGCGTAGTTTTTCGGGGCAATTGAAAATACTTTAATCAATAAACAAACATAAAAAGGCACAAGACCCTCAAAGATGATTTAAACAGGCACAAGGCCCTCAAAGACGACGATTTAAACAGGCACAAGGCCCTCAGGATGGAGGTAAAATACTTCGCGGGTACGCTAACACAAAACATGATTGGTAAACATGATTTAAACAAGCACGAGGCTCTCAGACCGGAGTCAAAATACTTCGCGCATACGCTAACGCGAAACATGATTGGTAAACATGATTTAAACAAGCACGAGGCTCTCAGACCGGAGTCAAAATAATTCGCGCTCACGCTAACGCGAAACATGATTGGTAAACATGATTTGCATGGCCTAACACGGCCAATCACTGAGATTTAGATCCTCGGATCAATGTGCGTTCGATTGATTGGGACTAACGAGTCCAAGGTACACTAACAAATCACAAGGGATGCCTAAAATGCCCCTGAAAGGCTTGCAAGAGAAGCCAAAAGTTATGCCAGGATTGGGTTTGAGCGCTCAGGGTACCCCCTTTGAGCGCTCAACTCGACTTGAGCGCTCAACTTCAAAGCTTTGAGCGCTCAACCTCCAATGTTGACCCTCCAGCGCTCAAAAGGTCCAGCTTAAGCGTTTGAACCCCTGAACGGAGACAACGGTTCAGAACCTTCAACGTCCGTTTTAATTTCCGATTAATGCCATTTCACTCCCATAACGTTCCAAAACTTCCAGAGAGCAAATCCGTTCACTCCTCTAGCGATTCCGATCAAGACCCTCTCGTTCCTCACTCGAATTTCTTGCAAAATCAAAAACCCCCAATTCCTAGGGTTTATCCGTACGATCTCGGTCCAATTTCAGTTCGATTAAGGTTTGATTGAGAGTGTTTGACCGGTTTTCATGGAAAATAGCGGCGACACACAGCCTCCGGTGGCCTCGCCGTCGGTGGAAGGAGGCAACGGCAGTGCCGGGGTTTTGCCATCACCGAGCTCGAGCGCTCAGGGTGACGTACAGGAGACAGGGGTGGGTACCACAGTGACTGGGACGCCCCCCACGACCATAGAAACGACGGGGGAAAATGGAGAGAAAGAGGGAGAAAGGGAGAGAGAAGAAGATGGCAGCGGTGATGACTAGCCGGAGGAGACTGATGATAATGATGGTGGTGATCCGGCGGCTTCTGGCAGTGGTGGAGATCTAGCCACCAAGACGGCGGTGGCTGGTGGTGATGTTGGTGGAGATAGTGTGAGAGATGGCAGTGGGGGTAGTGGCTTAGGTGGTGGTGATGACGCACCGGTGTCGGAGAGGGTAGAGGAGAGAGATGGGGATAGGGCAGAGGAGAGAGATGAGGAGATGGTGGAGGTTCACGATGAGGATAGCGATGGCAGTGGCGATAGCGAGGAGACAGTTGAGGAGAGGGGGACAGGCGGTGGTAGTGGCGGAGATAGGGCGGAGGGTACGAGTGGGGTGGTTAGGACTAGGGCACACCGCTGGAGGATAGAGCCGAGCCTAGCCAGCAGCCTAGTGGGGGAGATAAGGGGAAGGCGGCGGCGATAGGTAGTGAGCCATCGGTTCGGGGATCGAGTGGCGGGTCGTTGGTTCAGGAGCCAGTAGGAATCTCCCGGGAGGATTATATTGAGCACGCGCCATAGGAGGTAGTGCTGGCAGCTGTAGTGGATGCCCCGGGGATTCTGGATGCGGCGAGGGAGGCTGAGTTTGAGAGCAGGGAGAGGCAGGCAGCGCTGCTGCGGGAAGCAGTAGATGAGGATGAGGCGGCGAGGGCTTTTTGGGAGGAGCTTGAGACAGAGGAGGCGGCGGAGGCAGCTAGGATACAGGCTGAGGAGGAGGAGAGGGCGGCTGGACCGAGGACGACGGTGGTCCAGGCTGCTAGACAGTGGCAGAAGAGGAAGAGGCCGGCTTTCGACGCGGCGACCTATGCCCCACCAGTACACCTCTTTGTGCCTTCCGCTTCAGAGGACTACATTCCCCGCCGGGAGTTGTACTTCGGAGAGGAGGTGCTACTGGACCCCGAGGTCCACCTTTCGATCGACTGCCTGACGGTATGCTTGCTTGGCTTTCTTGTTTATTGCTTCCGCGTACTTTCAGTAGTTAGAAACCCTAATTTGCATTGAATGATTGAATTACTGCTTGATTGATGACTGGATTGACGATTGAATGAATGATTGGACTAACGCCTGATTGTTTGCCTGTTTGTTGATTGTATGCAGAAAAACTTGCGCTTGAAGGCTCACGGAGGTATGGGTTTCAGTTGGGAGGTCTACCAGCAGTTGCATGCCTCCGTGAAGGCATTGGTGGATCAGGCAGGGTTCGGGGCGTTCATCCCGACTCTCATGAGCACACAGCACGACCATGCCGTGGTGACGGCATTGGCAGAGAGGTGGAGGGACTCTACGAGTTCCTTTCACCTTACCTTCGGGGAAGCGACGATGACGCCACTGGACTTCTCGGCGCTCACGGGATTGCGGGTAGGAGGAGACCCGATCCCGTTCGACTCGGGGATTGGTAGGGATGAGGCGGCGCTGAGATGGTTCTTGGGCTTCGTGCCCAACAGGGAGGGAGAGACGGCCACATATGGCCAATTCAAGTTGAGGGGGTTGGGTGAGCTGACGGACGAGGAGGACGCGGCGCGGAAGGCGAGGTGCTACCTGTTATACCTGTTTGGGGCTTCACTGTACCCAAACAGGTGTAACAGGGTGCATCTCTCCTATCTTGGAGGTTTGAGGGACTTCGCCAGGGCGGCGACATACAACTGGGGTAGAGTGGCGCTTGGTTCATGCTACGCGTTCATGAATGCCGTCTCTAGGCGGAAAGGGACCGGCATATCGGGACTGTGGAGTGTCTGGGAGGTAAAAATTTAAATGCACGCATTTCAATACTCGCATTTGATTACCAAAACTTGCATTGATTGACTTACTTGTTGTTTACCATGTAGCTCTGGGCTTATGAGGTGTTGGGGTTGCATCCCCCAGAGACGCGTCACGCGGACCCGAACGTCATCCCCCGGGCACTGTGCTGGGGGGAGGGCTTCCGTTATGGTGGTTCAGCGCGGGGGAACATCCACGCTCTCCGCGCTTCGCTTGACAGACTCCCCGCTTCCTTGGTAAGTATCGAACTCTCACACGTATTCAATTTGTTTTCAATTCGCTCATAATCATGCATTCGATTACTAATGCTTGAACGACTCTTGCAGGTCCGCTGGCACGTATGGGATGCCGTCGACGAGCCTTACTTGGCTCAGAGCAGGGAGCTTACGAGGGGGAGGGTCCTACTCGAGTGCCAGTACAGCTGGTTCTGGTACCTTGGCGATAGGGTGCTGCGACAGTCATTGCGGGCTGAGAGACCACAGGTGCCAGGACGCCTTCCTCCTCGGGTGCTGATGACGTCCCGGTACACGCTGGCAGAGATCGAGCGTTACACGACGCCCGATCTGGACCTGAGCCAGTACTTGCGACCAGCCTTAAGTTACATAGACTATCGGATGAAGTACCTGTCCGGTCCATTGAGGGCGGAGGAGTGGAGGGATAAGGTGGAGAGGGAGAAGGCCGCGAAGGCGCGCGCCTCAGCTGGAGGGGAGGCAGGAGGTGAGGGCGAGGACCCTGGTACCTCGACCCAGGAGACGGTGGCGGCTAGGTGGTGGGGCACATCACCTCTGCTGGCGGAGACGCAGGGGATATAGATATCCCGAGGCCACCGGCTGACCTTCCGCCGCTCTCGGCACTGGTAAGAATCATTTCACTTTATTCAATTCTCATGCCTTGATTATGAATGCTCAAATGTACTAATGACACGAATCTTGACTTGCTTGCAGGTTTCACAGGAGGCGGCACAGACGTTGTATGAGCAGAACCGAGGACTACGTGTCCTGATACGCCGCCTCGTAGCCGGGCAAGAGGTCGCCATCCGTCTGGAGGGCGAGCCAGCACCTCCTGCTGCCCCTGGGCCTTCTCGCCCGCGAGTTGCACCGGTACGTAATTCACATTTCTTGCACTTTCAATTCCTTGATTATACCATGCACTAATTCCTTTTCTTGTTTGCTTGATGATGCAGCCGCCCGTGATTAGGAAGAGGCCCCATGCTGGAGTCGGGGGTCCTAGAGACACGACCGTGCGGCTCGGGCGTTCGAAGATAGCGGCGGTGGGACTCGAGGAGGAGAGACCGCGGAGATTGACTCGCCGGAGGGTGGAGGTTGTTCCTGAGGGGACAGTAGAGACGAGCTCGAGCGACAACAGCGTCGATGACGCTAACTACCCCTCTACCCGGCAGAAGCGACAGGAGCAGCGATGCGGAGATGACACTGAGAGCTCAGACGAGACGATGGATGAGGTGGAGTAGTATATAGTAGTCATAGAGTAGCTTAGAGCCTTGCTTTTGCTTTTTGTTCTTTTCCTTTTGGTTGGGCCTGCGTGCCCCAGTTGATAGGTGGATTGGGCCTACGTGCCCCAGTTGTGGATTTCCTTATTGGGCGTTGTGTGCCCCAGTAGATAGCGCTGATACTCAGACTTGATGTTTTGATTTTTCATGGATTTTTATCGGAGTAGATACAGGATTTGCACTTTCATCGTTCATTGTGTTATTCTCTGTTTTTGATGTACAAATGAACAAACCTGTTGTAGAATGTGCACAATTTATTCACAGAACTTTGAATCCAAACATCCAAATGCAAAGTTTAAAATTTAACCTTAAAGAAAAGCTAACATGTTCGAGAATTTGGACGAAACATGATTATTTGAGCTTATGTACAACCGGAAGATGCATTTACATGCCACGCGACTTGACACACTTCTTGTATATGTACATCTGATGACCAAAGAATCAAAATGACCTCAGAACATAATTTGATGTTCATAAGGCATATTCGAAAATAAAATGCTTTGTGAGCCTGCTTAAACATGATGAACTGCCACACCACTGCTTTGACCAAGTCATAAATGACGTAAATGCCCCTGTGATCGTCACAATTTGGCAAGAGGTCCCACGGAACCATTTTTGATATGGTGACGGCCGCCATTTCATTGCCTGAGTTGGCCGTTGAAATCCCAACTTCAATATCCTTGATGATTGGATATGGCCCACAAAGCTTGGGAATGGGTTTGAACGTCCAATGGCCGTTTTTAAGTTTTGAACTTTCATATTCGCGCATCCCGTATCCGGACACGTATCGGCTTGATAATTCGGGCAACGAGACACTCCGTGAAGTCACAAATACCCGTTGGGACTTGGTTTGGGTGTTGGTAGAGGGTTAATATGCTTAGAATAGGTTTCAGACATCGAATGGGCCAAAGAGCAGCTGCTGCTGTTGCTGGTGTTTCTGCAGGCTTTGAGCGCTCAATGTGGTTTGAGGTGGTTTGAGCGCTCAAGGCCAGATATTCATAGGCTGGCCTATTCCTTTGCTCGATCATAATTGGCCTCATTCTCACCCCTACGGGCAATTCTACCATTGATGCCAGAGTTGCAAGTGCATCGGCGAACTGATTCTTCATTCTCGGTATATGAGTAAAAGTTACTTGTTCAAATTGATGAATTAGGTCGTCGGGATCCTTGTGGTATGGCTTCAACTTTTCTTCCCGCACTTTCCAATCACCGTTGGCTTGGGAGACTACCAAATTCGAATCTCCGACCACTTCCAACTTCTTTACCCCGATTTCAAAAGCAGCTTCCATTCCAACAATACATGCCTCATATTCTGCCTGGTTATTGGTAACTTCGAAATTTAACTTGAAGGAGAGGGGAATGTGCGGCCTTTCTGGTGAGACCAACAGTATGCCGATTCCAAATCCTCTGATACCGTCATAACATGTTCATCGGGAAACTGAAATTCCGTATCTTCTGGCCCTTCAATTGGATGATCCGCTAGGAACTCCGCCACAGCTCTTCCTTTCACTGATTTTCACGTCACATACTTGAGTTCAAATTCGGCCAACAGGAGCAACCATCGTGCCAGTTTTCCGGTGAGTGCTGGTTTCTCAAACAGATATTTGAGAGGGTCCATTCGAGAAATCAACACCACCGAATAGGCTAACATGTAGTGCCTTAGCTTTTTGGAGGCCCACACAAGAGCCCAACATGTCTTTTCCAGTGGGGTATATCTTTCTTCAGCACCGACCATTTTCTTGCTCAAATAATAAACAGCTTTTTCAATCCCGGCCTCCCCTTCTTGTGCCAGCATACATCCTATCGCCGATTGTGTCATAGATAAGTAGAGAATTAGTGGCTTGCCGGGTATTGGTGGCATTAACACCGGCGGATTTTGAAGATATTTTCGAACTGCCTCAAACGCCTTCTGACACCTATCATCCCATTTGAATGGCACCCCTTTCTTGAGCAGATGAAACATCGGCTTGCAAGTTGAAGTCAACTTGGCGATGAATCTACTGATGAATTGAATTTTTCCAAGGAAACTCCGAACCTCTTTTTCTGTCTTTGGCGGCTCCATTTCTAATATTGCTTTGATTTTTGAAGGATCAACCTCGATTCCCCTGGTGGTGATCATGAATCCTAACATTTTCCCAGCGGTGACTCCAAACGTGCATTTTTGCGGATTGAGACGCATCCGGTACTTCCGTATTCTTTCAAAGAATTTGCGCAATGCCGGGAGATGTCCTTCTCTCTCTTTTGCTTTCACAATCATGTCATCCACATACACTTCGACCTCTTTGTGCATCATGTCATGTAGCAAGGTTGTAGCGGCTCGCTGGTAAGTCGACCCAGCGTTCTTCAGTCCGAACGGCATAACTCGATAACAGAACGTCCCCCATTCAATGGTGAAGGTTGTTTTTTCTCGATCTTCTGGTGCCATCAGAATCTGGTTGTATCCCGAGAACCCATCCATAAATGACAACAGTGCATGCCCTGCCGTGTTATCCACCAGTACATCAATGTGTGGCAAGGGAGAATCGTCTTTCGGGCTGGCCTTGTTCAAATCTCTGAAATCTACACACACCCTGACTCTTCCGTCCTTTTTGGGCAGCGGCACAATATTTGCAACCCACTGCGGATATTCAGTCACCATCAGAAAACCAGAATTGAACTGCTTGGTAACTTCCTCTTTGACTTTTTCAACCCAATCTGACCTGATTTTTCTCAATTTCTGTTTCACCGGTTTTGCATCGGGATACAAGGGAATTCGGTGCTGCACAATTTCAGGATCAATTCCGGGCATATCTGTGTGGGACCAAGCGAAAACATCTTCAAATTCTTTGAGCAAATCAGTGAGTAATTCTTGTTCCTCTGAAGATAGCCCGGAACCGATTTGAACCATGCGAGGGTTTTCCTCGTCTCTCAATTTTATTGAAATAACTTCTTCTTTTATTGGCTGAGCATGCCTTTCATTTTCCCTTTCGATTAGAGACTTAAGTTCTTTGGGTATTTCTCCCTCAAACTCGATCTCATCATCGTCAGGGTCAACACAATTTATTTCGGGAACAGCAAAGTAAGCGAAATCACAATCCATTTCATTAACAAAGCCCTCCGGGGAGCAGTACATGGCATCAGACTCGAATTCAAAATAGAAATGACGACGTGGAGGGCCATGAGGCACAAACTCCGACTCATAGCCGAACTCAAACTCCAACTCGGACTCGGACTCCAACTTAGTGAATGCATTAGTAAATTTTAAAACAGGAGTGAAAGTGCAATTCTTGTACTCTTCGACTGCATCCACAATCAGCACGCTGGGGGTCTTCAAGGGCCTCCTGCCCGAGCATTATCACTGCTGGCTCCTCTTTATCCTTACCTGTCAGACTGACCTCGTCAAACATTGACATCAAGATCCCACCATCCAAAGCTAACATCCAATCTGCTTTAAGGTCTTTCACCAATTTCTCGACCTTTTCATGCTCATCTTCACTATCCCAAGCATCATTAGCAAAGATTTCGAATCCAGGGTGCACCTCTCCACTTATTTCATTTACAAATGGCTCAGGCTGGCCGTGATATGGTGCATTTGACCCTTCCCTGACAAAGCAAATCTGACAATTTGCACTGCTGCTTGCTTTATTGGTCTTTCCCCTTTGCATTTCCTTCAGTGTAGGTTCATACCCCAACCCAAAACGGCCTCGCTGAGAAGGGAATTCTGGAAACTGAGCCACCCCCTGGTGAGTTCGACCCAAGCCAGTGCCTGGTAGATATGACATCCTTCTCATCATCTCGAGAACAGTGGTGCTGATTGAAAAATCATCATCAATGCGAAGTGTGAACACACCACCGGATGTATCAAAAGCAAAACCTCCAAGTTGGATGTCATTCTCATCATGCATAATTTCTAGCAGGGGAGCATTATCTTCAGCATGAGGGCGAATGCCCGTGTCTCCGTAAAGAGCAACCGTCCCACTTTCCAAACCAAGCAAAACCTTTTGATGCAAAGTGGATGGAACTGCCATGATATTGGGTCGATGCATCCAGGGACGTCCCAACAGTAAATTGAACGAAGCTGGAATCTCAAGTACATGAAACTCCACTGTCGACTTAAACCCTTCCGCAGCAATTTCCATTTCAACAGTCCCAAGCACATTGCGACGGGTGTTATCATAAGCTCGAACAGTGAAATTAGATGGCGTGAAATCCTTTGGTTTAAGCCCTAAGCATAAAGATGTTCGGAGAGGACAGACATTGAGCGCAGACCCGTTATCTATCAATACAACTGGAATCCACTTCCCCATGCACTTCATGGTGACGTGCAAAGGTTTGTTGTGGTCGGTTCCCTCAAGCGGTAAGTCAGCTTCGGTAAAGGTTACAACGTGCTTGGTTGGTTTGGTAGCAATGGTAGGTTTGGTAACAATAGCGGCCATCATAGCTTCAGGGGTGATATCAGGTGCAAACTCCATACAAGATAACGCTTGAGCGAGCTTCTGGCGATGCTCACTGGAGCTCATGAGTAGGCCCCAAATGGTTATAGTGGCTGGGGTTTTCTCAAGTTGTTTTTGGATAGGATTTTCTTCGGCTGTTGGTGAAGGTTTCGGGCGAGGCACATGACTGTTGGCTGCAGACGTAGCATGGGATTGGTTGGTTGGCGGGTTAAAAAGGTTTTGGAAATCGATAGGATTGGCAATTGGGTCATTGGGGTTGTTTGGATTATTTGGTGAAGCTGAATTATTTTGTGGTACTGGGTTGTTATGTGGAGTTGGGTTATTTTGTGGAGCTGGGTTAAAAGGTGGCTGGTTTAGGGAATTAGGAGGTGGGTTAGAGGTATTTCCTATGAACATTTGAGGTGGTTGATAAAACCGACCACTCCGAAGAAGGTGAAGAACTGAGTCAATATCATCCCCCCACAAATCGGTGTAGTCTGTGTAAAGATCAACTAGATCGCCCTCCGCCTTTCTCTTTCCCTTTTCAATGCTGGCTTCTTCCAAACCCTTGGTAATCCCTTCCACTGTTGCCTCGCTCCATACATCTCCATTTTCTATCGCTGCCTCGTTGACAGCCCAGACCTCGTTGTTTTCGACCCACAGCGGTGAGAGTGCTATACCTTCATTAGGATTGGCCCACATATTAGCCGCAGCGTTTTCCTCCATTTGCTGTCTCCAAACATCAGGTAAACTACCGTTCAACACCATGACATTACAATCCTCCGGGATTTGCACTTGAGGTGCTGGGAGATTCTCATCAACTATGTAATCATAAGGTGTAAATTCTATCCCCTCCGTCATTCGATTTATTGCATGCTCACTCATCATGGAGAAATCGGGGCGACCTACCCACAGCGGTCGCATCGGAAAATATGATTCATCAAAGAACATGGGAAGTGTGGACCCATCCAAAGGATCGTTAGGATCCATGAGTTGCCATTCATTTGGTGTGGGATCCCATTCATCTTCCTGTGTGCCATCGGGTGCCATAACCTCTTCTTGCCGATTCTGTCCTTGTCCTTCCTCCACAGGCAATGGCTCGAACAGATTAGGAAGCGCAAATCCATCAAGCGGATCTGCAAACATCGGATCCCAAAGTTGATTAATCATGGCACCAAGTGGGGGTCCTTCATCAAGCTGTTCATTATGCGGCCAAACTTCTTCATTCGCCACATTGTTGGCCACCATTTGCTCATACTCCCGAGCTTCCATAGCTATCATTAAATCTCCCCATTCTTGCCATACAGTGGGTCCAAGTGGGCATCAAGAAAGCATATCTCGCGCTCGACAGGTATTGGTACGATGGGTTTGGGATCTGTTTCGGGTATGATGAACTGGCTTGGGTCAAATGGAGTGGATTTTAGGTCTTTTTGAGTGGAGCTAAGGGTAATTTGGCCTATATCGACATTCCTTTTGTGTGCTGGCAAAGGGTTGGTGACAACATTGGGCTTTTCAGTGGGGTCTCGGATTTGTTTATTGTCGATGAATCTTGAATCTCATGACACAACCGTTGGCACCTTTCAGTGGGATGGCCAGGTGTTTGGTGGAAAATGCAGAAGGTGTTTGGGTTATAGGATGGTGGGGGATTTTGTGGAGGTGGAGCTGGCTGGAGTGGTTTAATCTTTCCCTGTTGAACGAGCCGTTCAAAAACAATAGGAAGAGGCAAGGGAAGAGGGGTGAAAACACGTCGTCCTCTTTGGTTTTGAAGTGGTTGAGTTGATTGAGCTGGTTGGGACAAGATAGCATTTATGGGCTCTGATTTATGTGACTAGTGATTCATGGAGCTGGACGAGGTACCGGCTGTGTAACTGGGGTGTGCATACAGGGACGTGGTATTCCCAATGTAATTGCGTTTGGGCTTGAGGGTAGGCTCTCCTTTCTTCAACACCCCACTTTGCATGGCTTCTTCAATCGACAGACCTATCTCGAAGTAAGTCTCAAAGTTATGCGCTTGAGCCATCACCATGTATTGAGCCAAATCAGGTTGAAGGTTCTTGGTTATGATGCGCATTTGATCTTTGTCGATGGGACGATCGGTCATTTGCGCAGCCTTTGCTCTCCACCTTTTCACAAAATCTGCAAACGATTCCTTTTCTTTCATCTTGATACTCTCAAGTTCATGAGTGGTGACCTTAAGTTGGACATTATACTCATACTGCTTAATGAAAGCAGCCACCATTTCTTCCCAAGTCTGTCTCAATAACTGAATAGAAACACCTTTCTCAAACTCATTCCCGAATGAAATCTAAATTTTACCTCACACCAATGACACGTACTCTTGTATTAAATAACATCCTTACCCAACCAAGTCTAATACTGAGGTTAAACATTTTTACCAAATTCTAATGCATTTAATAATTTCACATTCAGAAGCTTAAAAGATACTACTACAATTACCATATCAAAAACTTTAAACCCCAACAATCAAGTTAATCACAAACAATTAATACCCAGTCAACTGGGACCCCAAACCTCCGCAAATTACAACAAACAAGTCCACCGACTACAAATAATGACAACTCTCAACAAATCACAACGATACCAAAGAAAATTTCACATCTTCAAATAGACAAACAGTACTAAATTTATTATGCAGGTTTTTAATTTACATGTCCTCATTTCCAATCACATCAACATTAAGCACATTGGTCAAATGTAGAACCATACGCTTTCAAAGTAAAGACGCAATATGCTCCTTTATATCGTTACTTGCTCTATCGCACGTACTTCTTTACACACCTTCACTTACCCACATGTGGTAACCGAGCGACATCAGAAGTTTGATTTGAAGTGTGCTGGTCAGTCACCCTTCAAATCAATCATCCACGTCATTCTTAAACCACAATGACAAAACAATTAAGTACACACCCAATCTTGTTACAAGTGACGTAAATTATACCATCAATACACATCCATCATCACGTAATTAGATCTCCATCTCCAACACAAGTCTACTATGAGAATCCATTCTACGAAAACTTCATATGCAATGTCACGTGGGTGGATGTATGTCACTCAAGCAAGCACACAATGCATGTGAAATCAATGTCTTTTATGAGAAAACAATGCAATGGTTTTAAGGTCCAGGACCATAAGTCTCCCCACGGTCTCTAGGTTTTCGAACTGAATGCTCTAATACCAAGTTGTCATGCCCTCATTTTTATAAAAACAAAAATAAAGGAATTCCTTACAATTAATAAGTCAAATGATAAAATATTTCCATAAATCCTCCCCAAGAGGTTTCCATTCAAAATGTACATCATTAATCCATTGGCAAATCAAGTATTTGGGCACCCTTGCCCCAAAGGTGAAATCAAATATTATCCCATAAGTTATTACAAAAGTCCAAATTGTCAAAAGATTGAATGACCAAAAGTCACATTGTCATTTATCAAAATATAAAACTTGAGATGGAAAAATAATTCCATGCATGCATAAGCTTCACATAATGTATCACTCCACAAGCATCCAATCTCGTGCTCCATGCCATGTACCTGAAATGATAGGGTGAGCCCACTAGCTCGTAGGGAAACCAGACTCCAACTGCTAGGCATATAAATTTGATGAGTGCACATGATGTGGGTTAACATGAGAAGAAATGATCAAGGAACATAACGGAAGCTAAGACATGTGAGACGTGTCCAAGAAGTACCCACGTGTCCAAATTAACATCAAGTGTCCAAAATAATTTCAAGGTGTCCCAAGATACCCATTAATTCATTAAGTTTGTCAAAATCACCAACAAGTATCACACATGTCCAAAATTATGTCCAAGTAACCAATGTTCACCAAAATACCATATGTACCTCAAAACATTTTCATTTCCAAGTACTCAACACCACCCAAGTTTCCATTTTTGTTTCACCAAGATCACCCAAGTTACTGACACGAGTTTAAAACCAAGTCCACAAGTTGAGTTTCAACAAAACACAATAAATAGTCCAAAATCTCATTTCTCATTTCTTTCATTGAAGAAAAACATCATTTTCATTAGTACTAGAGATTTAATCCCTCTGCCGGGTTCCGTAGGCCCCGCGTGCCTTTGCTGGGTATTTGTAGGCCCCGCCTGCCTCTGTCGGGTTCCATAGGCCCCGCGCGCCTTTGTTGGGTATTTGTAGGCCCCGCTTGCCTCTGCTGGATTCGATAGGCCCCGCGCGCCTTTATCCCTTTATCCAAAAAAAAATTTTTGCCAAATGATGGCATTGGTTTAAACACCTCATTACCACAAACATTTCATTTCATTTCAATAACAAGTCTAATGTTTTCAAGTTCCTTTCATTGTTTCACATCTTTCGATAAAAAGGGTTACGCACACACCCACACATGCTTCCAAAAACCATCTAACTTTCATGTGACGTAAGAATGACATATTTGTTTATAAAACCATAATCCTCGAGTCAAAACCTGGGCGAAAATGATGTCAAAGGTCGATTATAAGAAGGATTGGACAATCGGGGACCAAACGGACATCAAAGGGTGGCCGAATGCCACCCAAATGACAGGGGCAGCAGTTGGAAAATATGCGGCAGCCGCATATGAACAATAAACAGTGCAAATTTTTACCTCTAAGGTGTGGAATTCAACCCAATCACAATTGAGATAGTTTAAGCTCAAAATAGAGATGCTAGGCAACAATTAAACATGGAGGGAGGTCAATTCCACTCCCAATTTCATCAATCAATGACCAATTTCATAGATCACAAAATCAAAGTGAGGAAAACCCACACAAAGAGGGCAAACAAGATTTTTCAAGAAATTGAAGCCAAGAGCAAGATATATGCTACAAATCACAAGTATATAACTAGAGGATGTAGTAATTTGTTTCTCTACCTCAATATTTTGCTTGAAAATGGAGGATGAATGGAACCCTAGGTGTTGAAACCTCAAAATCCCGAAACTTGAGCTCTCGATGCAAATCCAAGGTGACCCGAGCTCCCCACGGTGCGTAGAACACGAAAATGGTCTTGGTTCTTGAAATGGTTGAGCGAGGAGGGAGAGTTTTGAGCTTGGAGGAGTTGTTAATGGAGGAGAAGAGAGAGAGAGAGGCCGATCGGGTGGAGAGGGAGGAGAGAGTGTAATGTTTTAATTTTTGCAAATCTTCCCCCACACACTACTAATAGAATACTCTAATTACACATCACACCCAAATGTCACTTGTGTATATAATATGTGACCACAATACTTATTTTCATAAACCAAACTTAAGTAAATACATCTTTACTTTAATTTATGAGTAAATCACCTAGACACCCCCTATACTATACCAGCCCTAACGGATGACAACGTGGGGAGAAGATTTCTAGGCTGTGTGAACTACCACAAGGTAATTTCACTTCTACTTGAAACCCGATTATTTTTTTTGTTTTTGTTTTTTGTTTTTATCGAAATTCTGCCCCAGTAATGTGTATATATGTTGTGGTACAAGACATATAATTTGAATGTGCTGACTCAATGTATCTCTTTTACCCAAAGACCCCCTAAATTAAATTGTATGATTTTAATTTCGTGGCTATTTGCCTTCTGCATCATGTTAGGGACCAGACGAAAAGTGTAAGTTTTTCGAATGGGTTGATCCTGAAACATGTGCAAGGGGGAAGGAGTTTGGTCGCTGGATTGTCAAGAAGAACATGGATTTGCAGAACAAGTTGGCAGACCTGGGCAAGAAGATGGAAGAGTGTGAGAGGAGTGAGGAGTGGTTTGAAGTTAAGATGTCGTTGATGAAGAATGAGATGAACGAAATGGAAAATGGGTCCAAACTAAAAATGGAAGAGTGGCAGAAGAGGGAGGCTTGGTATGCAGTCAAGATGGAAGAGGTGGAAGGAAAGAACTCGGATTTAAGGAAGAAAAACAAAGTACCGAAGGAGAAGGTTGAGTCGGGAAAGTGGAAGGTCAAGGTCTTGGTTGCAATGGTGTTGGCTATGGTTGGCATAGTGGTTGTCTTTTTTTGTGGTGAAGGAAGGTGGAAGGAAAAAATGATGGCTTTACCTTAGGGGAGAGGATGGAAGGGAAGAAAAAAAAATGTTGGTTTGTGTTTAAAAGGACAAGGTGATTTGTTTTTGTAAAATGTCCTTAAATAATGGTGTTAAGATGATGTTTTAGTTGTTGTAATGGTGTTAAGATGATGAAATATAATATTATGGTTATGGTGTTAATTGGTTGTTCTAATGGCTTCTTGTAATGCCTTGTCTTCATAACATGTAGCTGACCTATATCATAACTTGGTATGCAGTCAATATGCCCAATATGTTTTTGTAAAATTTCCTTATGCTCTCACATAGAGTGAACCTATGACTTTTTTTAAATAATGAAATTCATGTTATGCTTCCACTCGATAGAAGGTGTGTTTTCAGACTTTTCCTTTTATCAACATTTTCACAGTCACAATTGCATTAACATGACTAACTAGGCTTCACAGTAGGTTTAAAATGAATTGACAATTATCATTCCAACAGGCACAAAAGATTATTAACCTGGGCAATGACAATACATATATACATATATAACTACCCATGTAAAAAGCCACAACTAGTTTCAACTATCCATACACAAAAAGCCACTTAGGTGGACAACAGTAGCACCAAAAAAAGCCACAATCTGTGTTTGTCACTTCAGTATCCCAAGGCCAGAAAATTATCATAGTAATAAAGTTGCAAGTCTTAAAAGTACTTAGATATATCTACTGGGTTGACCCCTTAGTGGATCTAGTGCTGACTTTGGAGGAAAAAACACCATCTCCAATCTTTGCAATCTTCCACCCTTGTTCTGATCCTCCAGGTTTTGATCCACCAACTGTAGCAGTCTTCAATCCTTGATGTGATCCACCAACACAAGCACTCCTCAACCCTACAGCCCTGCCATGCCACATCAAGGTTGTTGAACTACCAATGTCAACACCACTGCCTCCACCTCCTATTGCAGAAGTCCCTCCAACTGTTTGTGTAGTACAAGACAAACCCCTTCACCAATTCCTCTTCCCTTCCAACAATTGTTCTTCCCATGTTAGTAGGTTGTTTTATAGTTCAAATTAAAAACATTATGAAAGTGTATTTCATGGCAGCATGAATAAAATTATAATTAGGTATATTACCTGTGATAAGCTGTGACTCACACCTGTTGTTGTACCACTTTCATGTCCCCATGCAACACTACTAGGCTGCAATACAAAGTAAATAGTGTATTAAATTACATGTGCAAAAACATGCATGTTTGTGTCAATTAATAAACTGCTAACTTGAATTAACATATGTAATGCCTTTAATGCCTTGTATATAATTTGAACATAGATTGTCACCTGTGAGTTGGCACTACCATTACCCCTTTCACCAATTCCTCTTCCCCTTCCAACACTTGTTCTTGTACCACTATCATCTCCCCTTGCAACATTACTAGGCTGCAACACAAAGAACATAGTATATTAAATATAATTTATATTACAAGTTATAACTTATATTACAAGTTATAGTTGCATGTGGTACCTGTGATGAGGTACCTTCCAAACCATCAGGAGCTATAGATTTGCATGTCCTAACATTATGTCTAGCTTGGTTGCATCTTCTACACGTAATCACAGTATTTGTCCTCCTCACTCTCCTTGTAATGGTCACATTATCTGACTCGTCCTCCATTCCTCTTTTCCTTTCCCTCTGACTTAGATTGTTCCTCTCATCTTGACCTTTCCTTCTTGTTTTCTTGGGTCTACCAGATTTTCTTCTAATTTCTGGAGGCATAATGTCTTCATACTTTGTGCGGGGCCATGTGGATTTATCTGGGATTGGGTTAATGAGATAGCCGTAGGATTTCTTGAATGTTTCAGTGTGGTAGTATGGGTGCACAAAGTCCTGAGGATTGGCCCTATCTTTGATCATTGATGCACAAGCATGAACGCATGGTATCCCAGAGACATCCCACTTCCTACATGTGCAAGACCTCATCCCTAAGTCAACTGCGAAAGAACTACAGGGTGTGGTAACCTCAAATTTCTGGGGAGCACAATAAATGACAGAATAGTCTTTTGCTGCCTTTTTCACTTTCTCCAATTTCTTGAATATGTGAGGGCATATTTTGTTCTTGAAAGTGGCTGCAAATTTAGTCCTCTCCACATACATCTGCATAATGAAAATCCTTTGGAAATAAGGTACATCATCCACCAAAGGCCTGTCAACAAGTAGTTTTGCACAATTTCCAGGGTTCTCCCTCCGTATCAGGTCACAATAGTCCCACAATCTGAAATATTGTTCACCATAGTCCCCCTCCACAATCAATTCAGCCTTTTTCTTAGCCCTATAAATCTGACTTTGTGTCACATCCAACATCCATGCTCTTTTCACATCATTTTGCATGGCAGTCACCTTCCAATTAGGGTCATCAATTAAGTTAGCCAAATATTTCTTCACCAACCACTCTGCAGGTGCCCACCTGCTTTAGTACTTTCTCCCACAAGTGTGTTCCCCTGTAATGGTCTTGATTTGGAAATTGCTTGTGTTACCCACCCTAGATGCATGCAATCTAAACATACATCCAACCTCTGCTGGCTCTGAACACTTCACAGTCACCCTCTTCGATTCATTTTTTATGTACTTATAGTCACAACCATTCCTAATATGGAACTCCTTCAACAATTTTCTAAAAGCATTTACATTGGGAAATATGGTTCCCTCTAACAATTTAGGCTCTCTCATGTCTCTTTCCTCATTGAACTCAGGGTGTTTCACCTTCTTTTTCCCCTTCTCATCATCTGATGAATCCACAACACTTTCATTGTCATCACTACTATCAATACTATTCCCATCCTCCTCGTCATCACCAAGTATTGCATCTTCTCCCACTTCCTCCACAACTTTGGCACTTGTTCCTTCTCCCACCACCTCCACAGCCTTAGCACTTGTTCCTTCTCCCACCTCCTCCACAGCCTGAGCACTTGTTCCTCCTTCAGCCACAAAAATCAGAGTTTCCACTAGGTTCTTTCTAAGGCACAACACATTCAGAGTTTACTTCTTCAACAAGGGATTCCTCCGATGAGGAAGAATCCCTTAACCCACTACGTCGGTAATCACTGTCTGTGTCACTATCATATCCACCTGTATCACTGACAACGCATTGCTCCCTTTCCCACATCAACTCCTCTTCCTTATCCAATTCATTGGCAGGATGTGTTTAATACACTTGGCTATCATTATCATGACCCTCGTGTAGATCAAACATCTGTTTTATATCAACATCACTACCTAACTCAACTAACCCATCATCTATCCCATGACTTGGTTTTAAGTAAAAATATGTGGAACCTTGGCGGCACCCAAATTGTCCAAAAATTGACAACATATTTTTGTAGGTAAACAGACGAGGGATAACTCTGGATATGGCAACATCCAGATCATCACTGTATTTTTTAGGATTTCCAGAAAATTCCTGGCTAAATTCCTAAGAGACCCCCTCATCTATACTCATTTTTGAGGGGGTGAGTTTGGACGTTTTTAAAGGTTAGGGGGTCTATGTGAAAAATGAGTATAGATGAGGGGGTCTCTTAGGAATTTAGCCAAAATTGACAACATATTTTTCTAGGTAAATAGATGAGGGATAACTCTGGATATGGCAACATCCGGATCATCACTATATTTTTTAGGATTTCCAGAAAATTTTCCACCAAACTTAACATGCAAAGTCACCCTTGTCTCCCCCACGAAGATCTATTAAATATAAAAAGGCAGATTATACAAAAAAAAACAGTAAATGGGTTAGTGAAGGGGACCAAGTTTCAACACCATTAACAGTAAAAAATTCGACCACAAACAGTAAATAAATGGACCACAAACACTAAAATATTGGACCACACCTTTTGGTCGGTGCTTTTGGGGATGGATGGACCATAAACACTAAAAAATGCACTTTAAAAAATCTCTTTTACCAGGGCAAAAACCATGCACGATGATGCACAATATAGAGAGAGGAACGACGACACCAACCATGCAACCCATACAATTTTTGTTGAACCAAAAGTAACCAAAAGCCCTAATTTTGGGATTGTAACCAAAAGCCCCAATTGGGTCTGTCGAATTGAAAAAAAAAATACACACCAGTACGTCGTGTACTTACTTCTGGGTTCAATTCTTCTGAGTTGGTCGATCGGTCCATAACTATGCTCCAAAAACCCTAGCTGGTACTTCTGGGTTCGTGCTACATCACCTACACAAACCCACAAACCCTAGCTGGCACCAGTAATCGAATGACAATGGTGGAGAGATAAGGATTTTGGGGTGTGTGCCTGTAGAAAGAAGGAGATCAAAGTATAGAGGAGAGAAGGAGATGTATTGCTCTGAGAGAAGGATAGGAGAGGAGATGTATTGCTCTCATGTATTTCGACCAAGTGTTTAGTAGGAGTCGTAGTTAAATGACGGGCATAAATGTCTTTCCATAGCCTTTTTTTAACGGAGTTAGGGCTTTTAAACCTTTTCGATACTTGAAGGGGTGCCGTCGTAGGTTAATTTAGTTTAGGGGGTGTCTCGGTAAAAGAGGTATAGTATAGGGGGTGTCTAGGTGATTTACTCTTAATTTATTTATGAAAATAAGGAAGTACCCCCCATTTGAAAACAATGGCATTTCTAAAATTTTAAAATTCTAATAACATCAAAATCTCATCCCCCCACTTTTAGTTCAAAACCGAAAAATGACACATTTTTCTCCGAAGGAATGGGTGAAAGATGACTTTGCTTTACTAAAAAATAACTTCCGATTATACCGTTGTGATTAGGAAAAATCCAAGGAACAATTACCGGGACTTTTTATCGACCAAATCGAAACTTCTCCAAAAAGTGATTTTTCAAAAAGTAATTAAATTTTCTGGGTCTTTACACGGACGTCACAGTTGGTGTACCGCACAGTACAGTTTGTGTGTCGTACGGCACTGTCCTACATCAGATTTACTTTTGCAGAATGGCCAACAGCTCAAATTGTTGACATTTTGCCTCCTTTGCCCATCACGATTTTCTTGCAAGATGAAAAGGCTAAGCCATAGCCATCATTACATAGTGTGGACAACAAGTTTACTTGGTGGTTAAGCACATTCCTACACCTATATATACCCGATCGGTTTGGGAAGAACAGGACAATGAGAAAAACCATGAAGTCCCACCTCTAAACCCTGTCAAAACTCTATCTCTGTTACAAACTATCCTCATTGTTACCAACAAACTCCAGAAAACAATCCCACAGTCCCTCCAAAAGAAAACCCAATAAGAAAATCCAACCCTCTGTTTTAGGTCCATAATCTTATTCTAACTATTCCGAATCCCTTCAATCCCAGAAGTCAAGCATCCTTGTTACTACACTAAAGCAGAGCTTGGAGTAGGAAGGAAGTCCAAACCGTGGTCAGAAGGGTCCAAAAGTGTTTCAATCCGAGTTTCAAACCGGAGGTAAAATTCCGTTTCGCCAAATTCCTTAAGTTTGGTACCCTGAGGGGAGGGATACCAAATATGGGATGATCTTCTATATCATTTCCATATTTGGTAGGCCCATGTAACATAAAAAATCAGTTAAATCTGAAACCTCCCGGTTGCGTCGTACGGGGAAAACATCGCCTCGTATGTGGTAATTTAGTGAGAAGGAACATTTCCTATTTAAACATGCCATTTTCCATTTCAAAATAATCTGTTTTTAACAAGGTTTCATGTTCTGTATTTGCTTCATTTCCATTCTCTTCAAAAAACCAAATATCAAACTGTTTGTGAAGGAAATAGTGCCGCACGACACTCCTTTTGTACCGCACGGTACACTTGGAGTGATGTACGACATTCTTTTAAAAATATGACCGTTGGAATGATGAACAGTGCTGCACAACGCACCTTTCGTACCGCACGGCATACTTTGTGTGCCGAACGACACTCTTTTTCAAATCCGAAATTTTAAAACAGTTTCCTTTATAAACAGTTTGGAACTTTGATTTTCTTCCTTGCTGCGATGTTTATTATCATGTTGTTTGTTATTTACTATTTTTCATTATTATCATCTGCTTTGCGTGATTAATTGTTTATCTGTTAAAGTTCAGCATTAAAGTATTTTCTAAAAATCCCACAAATGTTTAGTAAAAACCGGTTTTTAATCGGGCGAGCGAGGTGCATTAAAACCCTTCCCCGTTTGTAACCTGACTCCCGCATCCAAAATGAATCTCTGGTTTTCAAGTTATTTTCTAAATCATTTTCCAAATTGGTTTCTCGGGTCCTAAACCATTTTCCAAAAACCCAGGTGGCGACTCCATTTTTTTAAACAAACCTTTTTCCTAAAACACACCGGTGGAATCGATCGTCCACAGTGTTCTCATTTAAGCCCCGCTCATGTCACACTCTACCCATTCAGGCCCTTTCCCATGCGCACCCGCCCATAGGATTATAATCCAAGTGCTGTTGTCACACACGACAGTAATCTTCTATACGCTTTTCCTACTTTTCCTCCCATTAATGCTTTGAATTGTACCTCTCTCTCTCTCTCTCTCTCTCTACACATGTATTGGAATCTCTCTCTCTCTCTCATTCATTTTTAAAACTTTAAATGTTTACAACTTTTAATTTATATATCCGATTTTGAAAAAAAAAAAAATTTAGAACCTACTCAACGACATCTATCAAACATGACCCATATTGAATATAAAATTATGTACAGAAAAAAATAATTTGAGAGGGTGAATTCTTTCAGTTTGGAGGGTGTGAATTTTGTATTTTATGGGTGTGAATTCTTTCATTTTGGAGCGTGAATTATGTATTTTGGAGAGTGAGTTGTGTAGAAGATGTGTGAATTGTGCATTTGAGAGGTGTGAATTATTTTATTTTGGAGAGTGTGAATTGTTCAGAGAGGTTGTGAATTTCGGAATGTCTGAATTCTGCATTTGAGGGGTGTGAATTCTCTTTTTTTTGGTGTGAATTGTGTATTTTTTGTAAGTTGTGAATTGTATATTTTGGAAAATGAATTGTGTGGAGAATGTGTGAATTCTACATTTGAAAGGTGTGAATTCTTCTAATTGGATGGCGTAAATTCTGCATTTGATGGGTGTGAATTCTTTCTTTTTAGGTGTGAATTGTGTATTTTGGAGGAGTAAGTTATGATGCGTGAATTCTATATCTCAGGTCTGTGAATTTTTTCTTTTTGATGTGAATTGTGTATTTTAGAGAGATTGTTGTGATATGTGAATTATTTAGAATAGTATTAATTCTTAATTAATTGGTATAAATTTTATTTTTACATGTATACAATTTCATATTCACAATAGATCTTGTTTAAAAGATCTCATTGAGTAGATTTCAAATATATAGTTTTTATAAAAAATTAATATGTATAATAAAAGTTATTTTACTTTAAATCTAAAATAAAAAAAGGGGGAGGAGAGAGAGAGAGAGAGAGAGAGAGAGGGGGGGGGGAGGAGGAGAGAGAAATTGAATGTGTCAGGAGGAAAAAGGTGCACATGTCGTGTAAGGAGACAGAGAGAGAGAAAGCAAAAAAGTGCACATGTGATGTGACGCGGCATGCTTGTGCTGGATGGTAAACCCCTCCCACGCGGGTAGAGGGTTTATTTAGGAGTGAAAGGCAAAATAGGGTTGGGACGAAAGCCCCCACAAAAAGTGGGGGCGGCTTGAAAATTCCCTTTTAGTTTTATAAGAGGTAGCCCAGGAAAGAAAAATGGTAACCCAACTCAGTTTTTAATTTTTAGGTTAGGCCCAAGAAAGCAGAAGTTCAAACATAATTAAAAGCTCAATTTTGCTCCAAATTAAATAATCACCTCCACTCTCTCTCTCCAGATTAAAAATGACCATCTCTCCCATTTTCTTTTTGTCCTAAATCTAATTGGAAATTTACTTTTTACTCTTTTCTAACATTGGGTTTAATCATTTTTTTTTTAAATTATGTATATGGATCAGTGTTTCTGTATATCTTGTTTTTTTTTACGGCTATATTTTTTAACGGTTGTTGTGTGTACTGTGTGCGTATATCTGTGTATAATGTATTGAAAGCGATTATAATGTTCGAATGTTGTCCTAACACTTTCTTCTCAAGTGTTTTAAGTGTTTATTTGTCAAAAAATAATTCCATTGTAGGAATTTGGAGCTCTCATGTATTGAACATGTGTTAAAGAAAAACAAATGAGACTTCTATGCCACTGGTACTAAAGCATATTTATTATTCAATATAGACTAAAATAATTATATATACAAATTATTCCACTATTATTGCTTAATTGTAAAAATATACATGACACCTTTTGACAACTGGGCCTAAGACGGACTTGGGGGTGCTGTGCACAGCCGTGCCGTGCACGCCTCGGCCGTTGGATCGAGTTCTGGATGGCTCAGATGCGTTCGGTAATTATCCTTTAATTTTGATTTTTTTTTACCGGTAATCCGAGCCGTCCAAAATACGATCCAACGGCTGAGGGGGTGCACAGCACCCCCCATGTCCGCCTAAGACACCCATATTCCTTGGGCCGGCCCTGTACAGGGTTTCCTATGAAATCCAACATGTATCCATCCGTTACTTCTGGATGCATTCTTCGTTGACGTGAAGAGAAGAATCTGACACAGCGTGACTTGTGATGTGTTTGGCAGCTCCCAATTGGCTGAGGGTACCATGTCAGCTCGCCAGCAGGGTACCCTATTTGCAACTAAAATTTTCTCGTCGAAGAGACAAAATGCCTTTCCCCCGCGACTTGTTAGGACATTGGCCCACACCCCATTCTTGCCGCCGGCTACCGTTACGATGAAGTTAACCGCCTAACGAAAAACACCAAAAACCCACCAACTCAAATGAAATTGAGATCTCACCAAAAGGAGGGAAAGAAAAAAATAATCGGAAGACAAAGAAATACAGAGAAACAGGTTGTCGGGTCGGGTGGTGGCCCTGGTTTCCGTATGAGAGAATCTCAAACAAATTATAGAGAGAGAAAATCACACACAGGCTTCGGTTCCCCTTTACAGAGATGATACGTCAATAGAGGTTCTTCCTCTGAGATTATCCTGAAAAGGGCAATCAACCCAACAAAAATAGAAAATTTTACCATTTATTTTATTTTATCTTGTTTTATCCCATTATCCATATTATTTTCCCGCCCATCAGCATCGTTACCAACCCCGACCCTTTGCTTCGCTTGCATTTTTATCAATCTTTTCTTGTTTATTAGCTTTTCCTAATTGATGAAAGAACACCATACCAACCATATTCAACGACAGCTGAACAATTTATCACACCATTGACTGCCCTTTTGCCCCCTTTTTCTTCTGGTAAATTATCTCTCTCTCTCTCAGACACACGCACAAACCCTTTTATGCTTTTCTAAGATTGCTTACAATGTGGGTATTCTTCCATTCACTTATTCTTCCCTTCACTTTCTTGTCATATTATTTTGTGTTCTACTTGTGAGATACTCTTGTTTGGCCCGGTTGTTAACTTGTTGAATTATTTTTGTCCTTTCTTTTGTTGAATTTCAGCTTTGTTCGACCATAAGGGACGATTTCTTGATCTGGGTTATGAGATTATGGGTTGATCTGGGTTATGAGATTATGGGTGAAAACCTTTTTATAACCTAAATTCTAGAAGAAAAAAAAATCCAGAAGATGAGGGACCCCAATATGGTCATTGGGTTTATGAAGGTGGCTGAATTTTAGATTCTTTGTGATGTTATTCATTCCTTGTGTAAAATTGGACACATATTTGTAGAAGACATTTGAATCTGACAACGGCTCCAAATCATCTCGGAAGGGGTGATTCTGTAATCCTGAGCCGCTGCCTCCACCAACATATGTGGTTTGCTGAGCAATGGGGATTAGATGGAATGCAAATGGAGTCCATTTATCATATCTTGCATTGTTGATTCTTGTTTTTGGAATTCAAGGGTGTTGGTCACTCAATTCTGAAGGTAATTTGTGCTCGACGTATTTGGCGAATTCCATTATTGTGTTAATGATTGTAAGTGTTCATTTTTGCTGATTGTAATTGGAATGAAAGTGCAGGATTGGCATTGTTGGAGTTCCGTGCAAGAGTTGATTATGACCCATATGGTGCTTTTGCAAACTGGAATCAAATTGACAATGACCCATGCATGTGGTTTGGCGTTCATTGTGTCGATGGTAAAGTGGAAAAGCTGTAAGTCCCTCTTCTGGTTAATAAAAAATTTCAAATTCTATACATTTTTTGCTTTTAGATGTGATTAAATGCATTTTTTCTTACATTGTGGTGAATCCTATGTAGTTAGTAGAACATATAGCGTGAAGAATTCAAGATTTCGCAAAAGCTTTGTTTTGGGGATTCGAATGTCATCCATGTGAATCACTCTATGGTCTAATGTATTGCTTTCTAATTTGGTTTGTAGGGATCTCAACGGACTTTATTTGGAAGGGGAACTGGCTCCGGACCTTGGGAGGCTATCTTACCTAAGATACATGTAAGCTTTTTTCTTTAACACGAGATACAAGTAAGCTTGCTTAGCAAAAAAGTACCACAAAACTCTATGATATATTGACAGAGTAAAAACTTGAGCCGTGATAAGGTAAGGGTAAAGTACCAAGTTACCAACTGTATACATTGTGATGTTTGACTTGACCCATAGGCCATAGTAACATTCATGTGGACAAAGTCATTATTTGTCCCACCCCGGTCGAAGACCAAATATGGGAATTAACAAAAGTTATAATGACTACCAATATAGTGTGGATAAAGAAATATTTTAGGCATAAATGATCCTTGGGACCTCAATATAGGTTCTTAGAGTTCAAATGTGCGTGACCTCAAGGGCGGAGCTAGGATTTTTGAGCAGTGGGGCAATACCTAGAACAATATGTGGTCCTTTTGTGAATGTGTGCTGATATCTGTGAGAAGGCAATTATGTAATCTTAGTGGGATTGTCCATGCTTGGGCAACTTTCGCTGTTTTGGGGTCAAATTTCTAAAACAGAGCAAAAACTTCAATTGATGAATGGAAGAATTCCAAAGTCAGTTTGGGTCATACCCATGCTCCCTTCTCCCATGCTTGACCTTTTTGTATTCTGTCGTCAGCGTTGTTATTTTCTTCTTCAACTACTAAAATTTTGCATTCCATCAATAGTGTTGTTGACCTTAAGCCCTCAACATTAATCACTCCATCATTACCATAATCCTCTAAATCATCACTCGTTGTTCGATCTTGTAGGGTCATAAGATTAACAGAGTAAAGTGAGTTTGGAAGTTTTAGCTAGTTTAGATACCATGTTTCCTTATATGTTGGTTTATATTAGGTGTATGCCTGAGTTGATGTGAAACAAACGCTTCTCTTAATGGTTTTCATACTAGAGGACAAGGTATGCCATTTGCATAACTAAGTCATGTTGTGAAATTTCTCTACCCTGCAAGGATTTTGCAAAGTATTCTTCAAAAGTCATTCTTGATCTTCTCATATGGGTAAGTATTGACTTCTCGAGAGTATCGCATGGGCTTGTGCATAATCCATTTTTGTTTTCATCAAGTTGGCCTAATCTTCTGCCTGAAAAGAAAGTTGATGTGGTGATTGATTGGTATCCCTTACTTTTTCTTTATCTTTTTTTTTTCCCTCGGTTTGTAATGGCTTTTCCCACACAAGATCTCTCTTTTTGGCACATACCACTTATCATGTTACATTAGTTCTTATTGACCTCAAAGATTTGTGCATACGCAGCAAAATTTGATCTCATACCTAGTTATTTGTTTATGGAGTTTGTGATCCCTTTCCTGTCGGAAATGTAAAACCATTTTAAATCCTATTCCTTAAGCATAACTACTCTAATGCTGCCAATCATACTTATTCCTACTATAGTGGCACCTTTTTTCTGTGTGTTATGTTGCTCAAATATAACAAAGATAGACAGAATCAAGTTTTGTGTCTGTATTGTCTCATTTGACATTTATGTATTCCCTATGTTGCTTGATGTGGATTCCTGTGCTAATGCATTAGATCGGGGTCTACATGGACTACTTTGTTATTATTGTGTTCATACTATGGATCTTATGTGTTTTTGTGATTCGGTGTCATATGCCCGTGTTAACAGTGTACTTTACAACAACCATTTTTCCGGTGCCATTCCTAAAGAGATTGGAGCTCTCACAAAGCTGGAGGTATTGGATTTGAGAAATAACAGTTTGAGTGGAACTATTCCAGCAGAAATCGGACGACTGAAGTTGCTGAAACATTTGTGAGTTCGTTGTTTGTTTATTTGTATATTTATAGATAGGTCCGTTTTCATTTTTCAGATATATTGGAATTTTATACTGTAGGCTGGGTATTTAATCTTGTGCTCCTAAACTATATATGATACTCCAGGTTGATTTGTAACAATAGCTTTGAAGGAGAAATTCCTCTGGAGCTGAGGAAGCTCAATTTTTTCTCAAAATTGCAGTTTGATGAAAGCCTATCATCCAATATGAACACTCGGATTGGCAGCGTAAATAGAAAATTTGGTTATTGGTAAGAGATTTCTTGTTCATTTGAACTTCTTCCTTAAATTTAGTGCTTTGCACAATCTTCTATTCCCCATTTTCAGATGCACAAAACCAACTAGCATGTCAAAGGAAGATCATAATGTTGATGTTATAGTGTGAGCATCTTATATGGTTTCCAATTTTTTATCAAGCAGCAGATCATGTGAGCAGTATTTTGCAGGTACCATGGAATTTTACGATTCCATTTGGACTGGAATTATCATCCGAGCACTGGGAAAATTTTAGTGCTTCACAGTTTCTATGTTCTTCCACTCTGATTTTTTCTCATCACTGCTTGAGCCACCCAACTATATATATTTTTTTTGATAAATACCCAACTATGTTTTATGAAGAACATTATGAATGCGTTGTGTTTGGTTCAGTGGCTCTAGTTGTCGTGTTTTTTAGTTGATGTAATGGAATCATGTCCAATCGCTGGGAGATTGACCAGATCCCATTTTACAATTGATTGCTGGGTATTTTAATTTACTTACACTAGTTTAGTTTTTCCCTGAGAACATAGTTGCTTTTGATATGGACATGCCTAATTTCAAGGTAAAATTACCTAGGAATTCACCAGCAAAATCATGTTATATGGTTCAACACATATCGTTGGCGTCCTGAGTACATTGGCATGTTATTACTATTTCTATTTGCTTTTATAGTCTGCTAAGAATTTTGTGGCGTTGCTGATCCTGAGGGTGAACCTTCGCCACCTCTGGTCCAGGATTGAGCTCGCCTGGGACCTTGGCCTAAGGGCTCCCCTAGCTTGCGTAGATAGCAATGCAGTTAGCGCCTAAACAGTCGAAGTTCGACCGGAAAGGCACAAGTGAGAGAGGGCTGATGGAGGGGAAAGTACAGAGAAGCAAAGTTAGGGTTAGGAAAAGTGGCGTAGCCATTAGGGGTGATCGTGTATCTTTTATAGAGTTCTATTGACTTGTCCACCAAGTACACTCGCACCTAACACACATGGTAACCATTCGACTAACGTCAGCCCTGACGAATAGGATAAGGGTGGTTACATACACAAGCCTTGAGCTGCCTTCCACTAGTCACACATCTCATATCGACTGTGCCAGAATATGGGAATTATCCGAACCATCCAGTTCGGCCCAAGCGGTAAGAGTCAGTCCAGTTCTAATGTCATGGCAAACAGTTCCGAGCCACCGAGCTGGTCGGATGGTCCGGTTCAGTCTGGCCCAGCTGGAGTGGTTAGTTGGGCCAACAATCAGCTGGGCCCTCAGGGGCCAGGCCGTTCGGCCTACTACGAATTTCATTGTTGTTTTCTTTTCATGATTTCTAATCTGTTTCTCTGCAGCACCTGGCAGAGCAGTTTGAAACAGCTAAAGAGAGCAGATTCCTTCAGAAGCCAAATAAAAGTGATTCTAAAACATTGCCGCAGCTTGTTGCCATTGTACGGAATCAATATTTTTTTCCCGCCTATCCGAATCTTGTTATTCCTTATACTAATGTGATAACAACTACATGATCTTTCTTGAAGGTTCAAATCTGGAAAGGATTCCTTACACAGCGCTGTGTATAATTGCTGTGACAATCTACCAGGTCAGTAAAAGCTATTTTCCACTGTTCGCTCATGGACTTCGATTGTGCAGTCAAGATAGTTGACATTGTTTCTTGCATTCAGTAGGTGTGGGTGAGACGCATGTGGTCCAAAATGTAGAAAACCTCGTTACTATTGTAAGGCGAACACTACTTCAACAGTCCAGTAACCTCAACGCTGCCCCAGCACCTGCAGTAGGGTCCCCTCCTGAACAGATCATTGGTCTTCCAACTAACCGAAGTAGTGGATCTTTCCCTGCTGTACCACATGCCCAGAAAGGGCACTATCATCAACCTGGTCCCGCTCCCCAACATAATCATAATGCATCGAATCCTAATAATCCGCCAGTTGATCAAAAGTCTTCATCTGATGGAACTTCTCGGAATACATGGAAGTATATTGTTGTGATTGCAAGCATTTCTGTGTTGCTTATTGTTGCTGTTGTCATGTTATTGGTGTGTCGGAACCGAGCAGTGTCAACTGTTGGTCCTTGGAAGACTGGACTGAGTGGACAGCTGCAGAAAGCATTTGTTACAGGTAATTTCATATTTTATTACCCAAGCATAGTAGAAATGGCTATAGGTATAGCTGAACAACTGCGAACGAACGAAGCAGAAATCTCATCGTGAATGCAGAAAAAGTGCTGGTTTAGCTGGTTATCCGCCTGGGTTGACTGAGGCCTTATGGACCTGTTTGATTGGCTGATATAGGCATGGAAGGGATTGCATACCGTATAAGACCTCATTTTTCATCATTTTAATGGAACTGCTGGTGGAAGAATTATCAATTGTTGGACCACCCATGCCACTAAATAGGGGATATAGAGTATCTTGGGGATATGGCTGCAAACTATTAGATAGGTCGATATACATTGTTGGGCCATTTTCTAACAGCTTAGGCTTTTGGGACAATTAGTGACTTAACATTGTATTAGACCTCTAGTTGGGAGAGGTTAGAGGTGTGCACAAAACACGGCAATCCAGCAAACCGACCCAACCTACTGACCTGTGCTGAAATCAGGAGCGGGTTGAGTTTGAACTGTTGGATGGGTAAACACAAATTTTAAGTGGGTTGGTTTGGGTGCCGGTAAAATTTCTCGAACTGCTTTTGACCCTACTGTACTCACTGTTGAGTTGGACTGTTGAATGGGTAGAACACAAAATTTAAGCGGGTGGGTTTAAGATGGGGTAAAATTTCTCCAACCCGCCTTTAACCCCACTATACTCCCTATATCTACATATGTAAAATAATAGCCAATTGATACCTACCATATCAATGCTAAGGTGCACCCTACCACACTTTGTTATGTGGTCTATCATTTTGTAGGGGTACTGGTTTTATGCTACTCGTTTTTGTGTGAACTATTATGTTGGCTATTAGCTACTTGTTTTATGCTAATAGTTTCATAATTTGCTCAAATTGTGAAGTTTTATTTGCAATCCGCTCGACCAGCTGAGTTGAAACCGCCAAAAAAATCAACCAACTCGCAGGGGTTTAAAATTTGTCAACTTGATAACTACGTGTTGGTTGTAAAATACACTCTTAACCCTACAGACTGACCCATGCACACCCCTAGGAGAGGGATAAGCCTATAGGCATGCCTCTTTTCTGTACGTGAAAACATTAATTTGTATTACTCGAGCCTAATCAACCCCAATAATTATATATGTCCTATGAAAAAGTAATATTTACAAAATATACCTATAGAAATTATTATATACCTATTAAATACGGGTTCGCGAGCCTAATCAAGCTAAATACTATCCTTATGAGGTTCGGCTCATTTATTAAAGTTGAGGCTCAGGTTCGGTGCATTTAATTGGCGAATCGAACTCAAAGGAGCCCTTACCTAGCCGAGTCTTAAATAGTTGATTAATGGCTCGGTTCATTTGCAGCTTTAGGTATTGTTAGTCCCCTACTATTAGTGTGGCAGGATTATTCATCCCATGGAGTTATGTGTCCCATGATGGGGACTGTAAGTAATCTTTAAGGAATAAGTAGAGGTTGTGTGGTGACCGTGTCGTGCCAAGTCAAAAATAAATACTTAATAACCAGGAATTAACTTTTATTCTGGAGAATAGCGGTTAAGTCCGAGTGTCGATCCTCGGAGACAAATTGGCTTAGTTGCGTTAATTCCAATGAACTTCTAATTTAATTCGGTAGAAAAAGGTTTGATTGTTTGTGAAATAATTAAACTAAAAAGCGCAAAAATTAAAAAGGATTTAAATTGATGGAGAGGGAATCTAGGGTTTAGAATCCACCCCTCTCTCGTAACCACGACTTTTGTGTAGATTAGGTTGATAATCGAATCACAAAGGATTATCGCTAGGGCTTGCAATCCCCATCGATAATCATCAAGAAAATATGTGTTTGTTAAAAGGCATAGACTATCCCATAGCACGGACCGTCTCACAGTGCGGCACGATCTGTCTTACGAGCATAATCTATCTCAGAACTCCAAACACAACATTGAAAACAATTATATGAACTGGTATTTGAAAGCCAGCATACAAATACGCAATAGATTTGGACGAATAAAAATACGATTTCATTGATCTATGAAATCGAATTCTGAACATATAATTTGATTCGATCAAAACCCTAACCTACGCAAAATAGAATGGTTACTTGGTGTAGAGTTTCATCCACCCCCTAGATAGGGGGTTTAGCCAGCCATGGAGAGAGTTGAAACACTTGAAATTGAAGAACTCGCGAAGAAAATGAAGAACAATGAGTTTCTCTCTCTAAAGCTGTCTCTCAAAATAGTTCCGAACCCTAGAATTATGTTTTGATGTTCTATTTATACTAGGAGACCTAAAAGTTACATAAAACGCGTCCAAAACGCTGATTTTCGTGTTCGTTCGACCGGACCAAGACATGGATGGTCCGGACCAGAGAAGCTGGGAGCTGTACGAACCCGCCGGTATGCTTCGTCCGGACCAAGAATTTCCCCCGTCCGGACGAAGGGTGCTGCAAGGTAGGTTTTGCCGTGTTAAGTGCTAGTCCGGTCCAGGAAAGTGTTGGTCCGGTCCAGAGATGCTGCAACTTGAATTTCCGCTCCTTTTTGTACACCTCTTCCCATCCTCAGCGCTTTTAAATACTCCAAAACACGTTTTCCAAATTCTTGACCTTCTAAGGCCTGAAACACCACAGACCAACTAACACTAATTAGTTAACTACATAACCGAAATAATGAAGCATAATTTGGAAGGATTAATGGGTGCTTTTCAGCACCTACCATGTGGCCCCAAAACCTATGCCCACAGATATTGAAGTTTCAATTCTGTTGGAGTGAACATGGAAATTGCAGAAAGTTGCAGCCGTGTGGTGGAACTTTCAAAATATGCCATTATCATTTCTTGGAATCTTGAAATTGATTTAGCATCAGTATTTTTGCTAAGGGTCCACTCCCATTTTCTTCAATGGCTTGGCTCCCCTGTTCAAATGCTTCTCGATGTCCATATGTACTCTAACATAGGAGCAGACTTTTCAGTTACCGTAGAACGACTCTTTAGGAATACTTGAATTGATTCAGAAGAATATCCTTGTATTATATTTCCAATGAAGCTGCGAGAGCTGATTGATGTTTTTTGCAAAAAATGAAAGGGGTTCCCAAACTAAACCGGCCAGAGCTGGAAACTGCCTGTGAGGATTTCAGCAACATTCTTGATCACGTAGGTGGTTGCATAGTATACAAGGGCACATTATCAAGTGGAGTTGAGGTTGCTGTTGTGTCGACTGCAGTATCTTCTGGCAAAGACTGGACAAGACGCTCTGAACTGGCCTATAGGAAGAAGGTCTGCCCCTAATCCATCAGTCTTGTACTCTCTTTCACAAAGTTCGTTTTAAATAACCTAGCTGCTCCTCTTTATATTTGATGGTTTTTATTTTCTTTGCTACTGTAGATTGATACACTGTCTAGAGTAAACCACAAGAACTTTATCAATCTTCTTGGATACTGTGAGGAAGATGAACCGTTTACTAGAATTATGGTGTTCGAGTATGTTCCCAACGGAACTGTCTTTGAGCATCTTCATGGTACTACACTAGTACTCTTGACGCATGTATCTTTAGGCTATATTTGTATCATGGATTTCTGAAGCAAGGGAAGGGGACATGAAAAGCAGATCAAAATAGTTTGTTTACATTTTTCACTTCATCTTTTCCTTTCGCTTCTTATATCACTGCACAAATCCTTGATCCAAACGCCTTAGGTTGTTTTTGATTTTGGATTCATGGAGGGAAAGTATGGTAAAGGGAAAAGACGCATGTACATATCCCTCAAAGAAGTATCATTCTTTTCCTCTTTCTTTCTTTCCCCTTTATCCCTCCATAAATCCAAGATTCAAACAGTCTTAATGTTGGTGGAACGAGTTACCCCTAAAATTTAAGGCTTCATTTCTGAAATGCAAATATCTTTTTTCTGTCTTCGTTTTCAGTTAAAGAAGTTGAACATCTTGACTGGAATACCAGGATGAGGATAGTTATGGGAACAGCATACTGTCTTCAGTACATGCATGAGCTGAATCCACCAGTGGCACATTCCAATCTGGTTTCACGTGCTATCTTTTTGACTGATGATTATGCTGCTAAAGTACGCATCTTTCTGTGTCCCAAATTGTGTTCCTGTGCCTACTTCCTCAAAGATTTTTGTTACACATATGCACAGAGCACACAACATATTTGTTGACCGCAGGTTTGCTTTGCTTTCTCAGATTGTCGAGAGAGATTTCTGGGCAGAGCTTGCTCTAAAATCCAAAGTCTCAGGGGAAAATGAATCAGAACATTCTGAACTGTGTCCATCTTCTGATCCTGAAACTAATGTGTACAGTTATGGACTATTGTTGCTTGAAATCATATCTGGGAAGTTACCTTACTCCAAAGAACAAGGACCTCTTTTGAGCTGGGTAAGCTTCGTATCAATTAGTAGTATTTGACTTTGTTATCCATCTTACACGGACTCTACCAACTGTTTAACCAACGGACACTTGAGTAAGGTGTAAGGGTGCTTGATATGAGTCCGACAAGTTATTGCCACATTCACCTCTGAAGCATATGTAGTATTTCGAGTTTACAAACAAATAAAAATAATAAATAAATAACATAAATATTCAGAGAATAGGACTATTCTGCATGAAATGCTTTATGACACCTTATGGACTGCATTTACTATCAAATCGTACTATATTTAAAGAAATATAAACAATTGCTGAGTCCTCGAGTTTTTACCCTCAAAATTAGATGAACTTGACGCTTCGACCCGCATCAGTGCCCTAAATTTATATTGAAGTGACAGAGTACACGGAATAGCTTCTTACTACGCCTTTTTCTATGTCAGATGAATAGGTCGGTTGTTCTATCTATAGTTGTTTTTTGGTAAGTGGTTTTTCATTGAAGGAAAACCATACTAAAGAGAGGCAAGGGGATTGCCTTGAAAACCCCAACAGTACAACAAAAGCAAAACAACACAAGCTACTTAAAGTAGAAAAACACAGCCAGAAACAGAAACAAGAACCAAGCCATAGGAGCACCAACTACAAAGTACTGAAAGAAAAATTTACATTCCAGACTACACCTATTTTATGCCATTCAGGAGAATTCTTGACGCCTTCCAGCCTCAAAGGCAAGCCCTGATATCTTCAATTATATGTCTCAACACCAAACACCTCTCCCCATATCTGGACCGGAAGATCCTGAAATTTCTTTCACCCCAGGTGTGATATATAGGAGCTGAAAGAACCAGTTTCATTATGAGAGAAACTGAGTTATGACTCCTGCTCTGTACCATCCACTCTAGCTCCCAATCAAAACCTGCCGGCCTCCTCAAAACCCCACATAGGTTCAGAAACTCCTGCCATATCCACCCAGAAAAAGGACATTCAAGAAATAGATGGTGGAGACTCTCAACAGCATCCTCACACAGCCCACAGAAAGTTGAGTTAATAGTACCCCATGAAGCAAGTGTCAAGCCTATCCTTGGTACCCAATTTTCTATGACAGGCCATCCATTGAATGGCTGCGCACCTCAGTATGTAGTGCTTCAACCAGACCAACCCATACCAATTCACTACTGGTCTTGAAGACCTCAAAGCCTCCCAAGCTGACCTAGAGGAGTACACATCAGTTGCAGTTGAAGTCCACTCAACATTGTCATCATTGTGGATACAAGGAAGATCAGCAGGTGTTAGGGCCTTGATCTCCTGAATCACAGAACTCCTAGCCCTAGGCCAATTCCAACTCCCCTTAACTACAGTATCTATCTATCTATAGTTTCTTGGATAGTTTTATGAAAGCACGCTATTGTGATATTTTCAGGCTGCTGAATATTTGGAAAAGAGGAGCATCACCTACCTGATCGATCCGACATTGAAGTCGGTCAAAAATAATGAGCTTGACATAATATGTGAGGTAATGCACGATTGCCTTCAACAGGACGCGAGAAAGAGACCAACCATGAAAGAAGTCACTTCAAGACTCAGAGAAGTGATTGCTATATCACCTGATGCAGCATCTCCTAGCCTCTCTCCCCTCTGGTGGGCCGAACTCGAGATCCTATCCGCTGAGGCATCTTAATTCACTCATTTTCTCTAACCGTAAGTCGAGTCGCCCTCTTACTTCAACTAAAACTGTGTTACTTACTAATTAAATATGTTTGTCTCCAGTAGTCAATCATGTCGATGTGTTGATTTATTCCATTCAAATTCTTGTACATTTGTTTGCTTACATCCATTGCCACAATAGTGTGCCTACTATGTTTCACAAGTCTGGACCTCAGGTGTAGTTGATATATGTCAGTTAACCATATAAGATTGGTATGTAAAAAAGGAAAAACTTCAGAATGGGATTTGTGTTTGGTGGTGAAGTCTCATTATCTTCAACTCTATAGTCTATTGGAGAATGTAAATTGTTTTTCGTCATTCATGGCTATTCAGGTTGTTATCTGTAGTAGGGTTCTGGTGCAAGTCTGAAATCGTGTCTTTGTTGGATGCTAAGGTCTCATAATAGGAGTATACACAATTAAGTTGGAATATGTCGTTTCACAATTTTTTCCTCCATTTTTGCCTTAGAATATTGGAATAACCTTCAGAGGGTTCCTGCAATTATAGTTTGCAGGCATCAAAGCCCACCATAATATCTATTACCCCAATTACCAGAGCTCTGTTTTAATATATTTTCAAGTATTGCCTACTAGATCTTAAGAAGAACTTTAGCCCCAGAAGTCATTAAGTAGGATTCCGATCTGGGTTTTTGAGCTCTTATAAGTCATTAAGGGGTCGAGCTCATATAATTTGGGATGTGATTCCATATTATTTGGTGCGAATAAATTGAAAAAACTATGCACGGAAGTACTTTATTTTTTGGTGTGAAAATTACACGTCTTTTCGTGCGTGACACTTAACTTAGGGACGGAGGGAGTATACTTCTTTTGCCATTTTTAGTATAGGAAACAGGACATCCTATGCTACCCTATCGGAGTGTATGGTTTTTGGTATAGGTTGTTAATCTAGCACTGTCATACTTTTCTTTTTCTTCCTCAATTTTTTTTTCCAAGAACAGCACTATCATAATTTTAGTACTATATTGTGGAGCCACTAGGCAAATGAACCACTTAAACAAAAATCAGCCAGCAATAGCCCCAAGGTTAGTGCGGTTGGATGGTGGGCTTGATAACTACACAATTGTTCCAGATTCAATTCGTCGTGGATGGTTTGCCTTTGATAGGACTGGGGAGGGTATTAGTCGAAATGCACGTAAGTTGACCTGGACACCTCTAAACTTTGAACAAAAAAAAAAAACCAGTGATGGCCATTTTTAAAACCCTCAACCTCCGAGCTAGTGCATCAAATATGGTAAAGAAGAATCTTTGCTATTTAAGCTAACCAAAATGAGAGAATATTTGCTGCAACAGACTGTGTAAATGGTTTGGTATTTTACATTGATCTACAGTACTTGGGTAGATTTACCTAAGCACTGTTCACAAGCTTACCATTTGTTTGTTAAGAATAGGGAGGAAAGAAATGAGTAAAAAAATAGATACGACTGTTGGAGTGTTGAAAGATATGTGAGTTAAATATGTTATATGTACTATTTATTACCGGTAATTTTGGCTCAAATTTTGCCAAATCTCTTGTACATGCTCTAAATGGCTAGGGAACCCTTTTGCTGATTGCCTCTAGCTAGCCAAGGTACGGTAGGCCAATGGTATGGAACTTGATTTATGGTCAAATTCTCTCTCTACTCTCCTTCTTTTCCAGATCAAAACCCTTTTCATTCTCAATAAAAGCCACCTCCGCATTCCTTTGCTAGGTTTTGCCTTTACAAGACAATCTATGTGTTCATTGGTGTTTTGATACTTTTCCTTCATTTCAAGAATACTGGGTTTGTTCCTTATCTGGGATTGCTTTCCTTTTCCTCAAAACATTGGGATTCCTTTGTTCCTTTTCTTTTTTTTTTTCCCAACAAGATTATATTCATATAAGTCAAGAGGCAGTTAAATGACAAAGTTCATTACAAATATCTTGGACAAAACCAATTTAATTATTTAACTAATTAATTCAAAATGAGAAAAATATAAGACAATCAATGTCTTTCACCCCAATCCAAGCTTAACGCCTTGCGCACATTCAACCAAAAATTTATTATATATAATTAATAGTTTCGAAAGAGATATTACACAAATGATCAGATTGACTACAACCAAGTCCAAACGCACTAATGAACTCCCAAAACTATAGATTTGACAAGCCACTACGAGTTACCCCGGCAAAAAACATCATGTAGCTAGGGTTAGAGCACTGTTAGAACAACATTATCTGAAAGAATCCAATTTGTAGACGAAATATTCGTCCAAGGACGAAATTAATTACTCTAGCAAAAACGAGAGACATATCTCTCACAGATGAGATGACAAGTCGTGATGATCGATTTGTTACCCATTTTCCTAAACCAAACAAACAAAATACAAACAAACAAACCTTGTTTTGGACTTGATTCCCTCTTCTTATCTTTTGTTTGTATTTCCTTCTGTTTTTTCAAATCGAACATTCCAATAGAGCTTTAATTACTTAACACACTAACCACCCAACACATTTAGTCAATTTGTTATACTTACTCACATTATAGAATCAACTTTTAAGGTGGATGGGTATAGGGTATGGCTAACTTATTATAAACCTAGATCTGAGTTGTCATTCTATTTTGGAGGTTTTTCTTTGGACCAATGTGGGGTTAGGTAGAAGTCATTAACCAACCATTAACTTACCCTCCAGAACCATTCAAACATATTATAATTTTATTTTGACGGCCAAAAGGAAAATTCAAGGGAAAATAAAGGTGAAGAACATATACATATGTGATGGGGCAGGTTTTAGCTAGATGAGCTTGTAAAGTGTGGATTAAGTTGCCTACTAGCTTCCAAATCCATTGGAATTTACTTTTAGTGGCAAGCAATATCAGAATTTTATAAAATAAGTGTCTACATGTTCCCCTACCTTTTTGTACTCATGAATAATGTCAGTTTCAAACGGGAATATTCAAGAAATTTTAATGAAGAATTAATAAAGGGAAAATAAAGAAGATCAAAAGTGAGGTTAATTAAATTGAACTCTTTGAAAAATCCCTTAAGAAATTCGATTCACCAAAAAAAAAAATCTATTCAAAGACAACCTTAAACATCAGTGCTTATGAAATTTGGGGTGCTAATAAGGAGGACTGAGAAGACTCAAGATCAAGTGAAACCTTCCACTTTATGGGTCCATGGAGGACATAAAGAAAGATACTTGTCATGAATTTTTTTGAATGAATTTTTTTACACTTCGTATGATGAGTATTTTACTTGATTCTTGATACTTGGGATTTACATCCTCTGCCGGTTTTATTTAAATGGTGATAGTTCACTCATTTCCGCACCCGGACCCTAGTCCCCGGAACATTATTTATTTGTCTTGACGGGAGGAATTAAAAAGCATAATAATACAAACAGAAATTGAAAAAAAAAACATTAGAAAAGACATACAAAAAGATAATAATTTCTTGTCTTATAGGTGAATTTTTTTGGTCTTTTGGTCATTATTTTATATTTTTGACGTAAATCGAACAAAAATGCAAATAGATTAAAAGGAAAGATACTTGTCATGATTTAGGCCAAACTCGCCCAAAGTCTAAGACTCACTAGTGGTATACTCAAACACAAAAATATTCAAAGATGAGTATTTTGATACACAAAAGAGGCTCACAATGGTATTTGGATAAATACTCAAAGTTAACAACATTTGTTACAAATACTCAACTTTTGGCATTTGGATACTCAAAACTACCTATCTTTTTCAATAACCAAATCTCAATAACCAAATTTTGGGGACCACACCCTATCAAAAGTAATAACATTCTCTCTCCATTTTTCAAATACTTAATTCAAAACTCAATTTTTTTGCACTTTCTCTCAAAAATTGAAACTAGCAATTTTTAATCTTTTCCAAAATATGTTCAAGATTGATCTCATTTTAAACGTATTGTAAATATCTTTTAAATGGTACTACTATTATAAAAAAATATATGTACAAATTTAAAGTTGTGCCCATTTTATGAATAAAAATAGAGTGAATAGTACTTTTTTTTATTATGGACACAAATGAACCATTGTAGATGCGTAGATACTCAAACTTATAAACTCATTAAATGAATACTCAAAATGTGATGTGTCAATATTTGAGTATCCATATTTGAGTATACCACTAGTGATGCTCTAAAGGCAAAATCCAGTGATTGATACATTCACATATAACCAAGGTTCTGAATACCGTATCGGCACGAGTACCGGTTTTCCTATTGGTACGGTACGGTACTGGTACCGGTCAATACCGGGTACCGTATCGGATTTACCGCAACTATATATATATATATTGAGAGAGAGGGTTCAAGAGACACAAAATTTGTCACAGAATATGACATTTTCAGTCCCATTTTCTTAAAAACCAAGGTACCCCCCTTAAACCCACTTAATCTATGTATATTTAGTACATACTTGTTGTATTTGATGTTTGGTAGTGATAGAAGTTGAACCCATGCATCACAAACCCTTCTTTTTTATTATAATCTCTCCGTTCAGAAATCATAGTTTTTGGGTCACACCAATACCAAATTAGAAAAAGTGTGTAACTACAATGTTGTAGATCTTGAAATTCTCTTAAATTTTGATATATAACTTGCCTTGATCGGAGTTCGGAGTAAAAAGTTATGGCCGGAATACGGTGGCAGTTTTGTTCTGTCCGATATTTGTCCGGTATTGAACACGGTACGGTATTGAGAGTCCTTGGTACCGTTTTTATACAAAACCGGTACGTACCGGCCAGTACGGCACGGTATTCATAACCTTGCATATAACAGGTGTCAAGCATCTGTTGAAACGCTACCATTGCAAATTGTAGTTTTTCCTTCCTCAACTCCCTCCACCGATAGAGAGAAAAAAATTCAAAATTAGTTATTATATTGGAAAAGGCTACAATACACACTCCTTATTTGGGTGTGTATCATACACACCCTTATAAAAGTTACGAATTGTTTTGTAAAAGTTACGAATTTTTTGTAAAAGTTACGAATTTTTTTGTAAAAGTTACAAATTTTTTTATAAAAGTTACGAGACACACCAAAATGTTACGAATCATAGAAAATGCTATGAATCATATTGTTGAAAAGTTACGAAAAACTAAAAAATGTTACGATTGCCGATGAGGTGGCACAATTTGGACCATACAATAGGTGCATATGGTGCACCCAAATAAGGGGTATGTATTGTAGCCATTTCCTATTATATTTAGAACCAGTCATTTAAGCTTCAGTTTTAAACTACCGATAAAACTTCCTTAACTGAACCAAACTGAGGGATTTTGATCGATTTTTAACCTTTGATTGGTTTAGAGTTTAGACGGAATTGATAATGGGAAAATAACCCAATTAGACAATTAGTTTCTTAACAAAGCAAAACTCTTGAACGGTCTAAGGGAGATCTATATTTTCCTAAAGGCTTTGTCGAGTCATTTTAACGTTATAATTTGGTCTCTGTACACGGCTTGAGTCTGATACATTTTTTTAGAGTTTAATAAGAGTTTGATTGTTTAATAATCCATTCTGTGGTGTAGAGGTTTATTACCAATAAGGTTAGAAAGCAAGTATTTATTACCATCAAGGCTAGTCACTCTTTTTTCATTACCATTAAGGTTAATCACTCTTTTTTATTTTTGGTTTAGGCATTTAGGATATCAAGTTTAGGCACTTTCATAGAATTTTTGGGGTTTAGGCGCTTAGGGTATCATACAGTTTAGGCACTAAGAGTATCATACGGTTTCATAGGATTTTAGAAGTTTGAGGAACGGGGATGGTGTTGTCCCTTAGGAGACAGCATAGATGCTAGGCCAATCACGGCCGTCTGTGATCAGCCATGAATGACTCAGATTTGTTCGGCAACGAATGGTTAAAATTTGTTTAGACAATATGTGATCTGAGCCGTCCATGGCCGATCACAAACAGCCGCGATCGGCCAGTATCAATGTTGTTCCCGAAGGGACAGCACCAACCTCGTGTCTGAAGTTTAGACAATTTTATACAGTTTTGGGGGTTTAGGCACTTTTATACAGTTTGAGGATTTTAAAATCTAAAATGTAAAATAAAAAGAGGGGAAAGAGAGAGAGAGAGAGAGAGAAGACCGCACGCAAATGGGATGGATTATATTGTCAAAAAATTTTGGCTAGGCTTAGAGGTGCATTTCTGATTTAAGCATGGAGCGCGTGGGAATTTACATCCAAAAGATGGAGCGGCCCGTAAATCCGACATTGAATTGGCCTAGTTATGTAAAGTCTAAACCGATAAACTGCACCAAGCCAAACTGGCTAACACACAATGGTGTTCGGCCTGGTTTGTTGATGGTATTAGTTAGTTTCAGTACATGTACAACAATTAAAACCGATTAAATCAGTTCCATTTTTATTTTTTTTTCACAAAATTAAACCGACTGAACCAAACTGCCGACATCCATACTTTGTATGCTTTTTTTGGATTTTCAATCTATTTTCTATTCGTGGGATGACAGGACTACATATATATAGTCAAAATCTAACTCATTACAGCAACAAAAAAATACACACACAAATTCCCAAACTTAAGGAGGTAGCAAAGTCCATGCAAAACTCAAATACCCATTAAATGGGCCCCTGACTTGGATTTCATGACTGCAATGTGGTCAAGTTTTTCTGCAAAAATTGTGACATGATTGTCAATTTGTGCTTAGACTCTTGTAGGGTGAATATTCCTCTGTCCACGTTGCTCTTCTATGAGACACCAGACATGAGCTTCAAAAATTGACTAGAAAATATGCTATCAATCATGTAAATGCAATATTCAAGTAGCATGTTATGATTAGTTACTCCTACATTATTGTGATTATTTTATGTAATAATATTACTTGTAGTGGATGACTATTTTTCTCACCAGTAAAGTGTGTAAACTTTTTCCATGAAAGAATGTTTGCAATCTTCTTTGTAGAATGTGAACAAACAATGAAAGATCACTTGAATTTCACCAAATTAATGAAGACACGTTAATGACCACTACCATGCTCACATTTGAACAAGAACAAAGTATTTTATTAGAAGACGTAAATTATGGTTTTCCAATTATCAACAAGATATAACCAAATTGACACGTCTTATTCTTTTGTTTGCAGTTTGCACTATTACGGTGTATACATCGCTTAATTTTATCTTACCGTAAAGAATTGTAGTGGAGCAAATTCTAATGGCCTTGGAAAATTGGCACAAACCGCCGCCCTAAATTAGAACCCATAATGAGCCATGGTGCATCACGTGGTGTCATAGTCTTCACATTTTTTTAGCCGTACACTTTAATTAATTTTGTGAATCAAATTCATTGCCTACTAGAAAGAGCCCAATTTCAGCCGAGGTAAAATTTCTTATACTCAACTGGAGCCTAGTTATACTTTCTTTCTCTATCTAACCTAGAGCATTTCTCTTTCTCTCTTTCTTTCTTCCTAATTATGGCTTTTATCGCTTGAAATAATCCCTCCTTTTCAGTGAGGATTTTTCTCCATCGATTTCAAATTTGAGAGTTTCTTTGTGTTATCATCTCTTTTCCTTTCTTTCGGCTTCCCGTTTATTAATGAATTTGCGATGCCGATTCATATTCAACGTGGTGGTTATGGTTCTTTAACCAAGGATTAGGAAGGCAGTGGTGGTGGTCCAATGACTAATCAAAGCGATTGGCCTGTGCCTTGCTACTTTGGGTGTAAGGTTTTTCTTATCCGTGTGAATTTTCTATTGTGTGAAACCGTAATTGGTGTGACCCATTCTTGGTGTAGTGGTATAGCAGCTTGTACTTGGAAAGACTACCTTCTTCGTGGGTTTCTAGTCATTTGGTAAGTGATTATCTTGTGTAACTTCGTCACCTATCAATGGAGCTATCACCTCTATGGGATCAGACTATAATAATCCCAAATCACAATTATTGACCGGAGCCATCGGGTTAGCATACAGTCTCCGACTCTCCGGTCTCCACCACCTCAACCATCGGCATCGCATCCCCATCACAATGACCTGCTTAACTAATCATGTCGAAAAATATCAACCCTAACCCGACCTGCTATTAATCGTGTCGTGTTCGGGTTGACACGATTAATTTTTTTTTTTTTTTTCGCATGATGAAAAATAATTTTATTAATCCACAGTAACAATCACAATAGATTAAAGGGACTAGCTAGATATAAGGCATCAAAGAGAGTAATTATAGCCAGTCAAAACGGCGTGCAGACTTAGAACCTTAGCCACCATAACAAAACCGCCACTAACAAAATCTTGCACATTTGAGTACGTGGAGAAAATGACTTGATATCAAAAGATAAACTTCGATTGCAGTAGGATTGAACTCGAAAACTTTCATGCACAACTTCAGAGCATGAAAACGTACAGGTTAATTCGTGTCATTTTCGGGTCAAGTTCAGGTTACTGTGTCGACACGATTAGACAAACAGGTTAATTCGTGTCATTTTCGGGTTATGCGGGTTCAACCCGAACCCGACCTGTTTACTAATCGTGTTCTCGGGTCGTGTCATATACGTGTTTCATGTAAAAAACACTCAACACTAATCCGCTAACTTCGTGTAGTGTTCATGTCGTGTCATAAATTTCCACCCCTAATCACAATTGCGTATTTTTTTTTTTTGATTAACCACAATTGCGTATTCGGTGGTCTATCGGAGTCATTAATTTTCCTTCAATTAGAAGCATCATAAGCCGCACATCACTATCAAAGTGGGACCCATGTAGTCTTCCCATTGAAGCCACATCAGGAAAAAGCTCACCAACTTCTTTACTAATTACTCTAGTTTTGCACTTAATACAGAAAAGTTATGAAAAACATTCCTCAATTTTCGGGTTATTCATATAGATTGGGAAAAATCTCACTAAGTACAGAAAAACATTACCTAGGCTACAAAGCGTAGAGAAAGTTCTAATAGGAAACAAAAATCTTCATAAATGGATATAAAAAGGATCGAGCAACAAAAAAAGAAAACGATAACAAAGGAATCCGGTCACCAATCATATCGCCTGATCTCCGGAAGAAGAGCCGCACCACCTAGACCATCCATCACTTGTCCAGCCACCAACTGCCACGAGCTTCTAACCATGACTACGTACCTCAATCCACCTTTGACCACTCCTTAAACCACCAACAATCACTGGATGGAGGTAAAGGAGCGACGGTTGTAATTGGCGGTTGGGAAAGGATATGGGAGGAGAGTGGTGGAGGGAGAGAGGATAGCCCCATGTCCCAGAAATGGGGAGAGAAAACCGATCAAGGTGAATGTTCTCTCCCCTTTTGCTGAAACAAAGAATGTTGAAATCGTAAGGGGGGAAGGGGAAGAAATAGAAGGCAATTTAGAGAATTTTAGCGAGAGGTAAAAATTTCTTTAATTGTCAAATTTTTTTGAACGTTGAAGATGAGAAAATTAAAAATTATTTTCCCATGAATGCTGGATCCATACATAAAGTTGTGCAATTTAAAAAAAAAAATTGTTTTCATACAAAATTTTTGAAATTTTCTTTGTATCATTTTAAAGAACATATGAAGTATTTTAATTAGGTGTTAAAAAAAAAATGAACAAGAATATTTTTAATTTTTAATCCCAAAATTGTACTATTTTTCATAGCGGCAAGCAAGTTCAAATTTGACTTAGACTGAGTTTTTCAAAAATGTTCTAAACTAATTAAACGGGATAAAAATAGGGAAATGATGATGCCAAAACTATTTTTGTTTGTGCCAAAACTGTAGTGCATAAAAAGATTGTACCTTGCACATGGTACAAGATTTTTAAGCACTACAATTTTGGCACAAACAAAAACGGTTTTGGCATTAGCACCACCCATAAAAATGCTAAAAATAGTTGATGTATATAATGAGAATGATCTGTCTCGAAATCTGTGTTTGACACATTTAGCTTTTGGTAAACTCCTCTTTAGATCATTCACTCGCTATATATCATCTCAAAAACTGACTAAAGCCAATTAAGTCAAGATTTGGAGTAAAAAACAATCGCAAGAACTTCAATTTTTAATGCTTCGTGCGATAAAAGAAATTTTAAGTTTTTTGTTTGTAGTATATAATGTTTCTTCTAATTTTGATTCAAGTTTTCGATTCATCTTCAAAGGCGAAATAAAAAAATATACCTTAATTACTTACCAAAAAAATATTTAACTAAATTAGCGCAAAACTCATCCAAATCCATGTACATTTTAATAAACCAACTTGTAAATTATAATGAACCAACTTTTTAACAACTCAATCACACTACCTAATCCAGCATATATATTAATTCCCCCATTTTTGTTTTATCAGCTTCTCAAATTCCTTTAAACCCTTTACTTTTTCCTCTTGTGTTGTTTGACACCCACAGTCCCCGCAGCTCTCTCTCTCTCTCTCTCTCTCTCATGGGAGGCAAATCCACTTTTGCTACCCACTGAAATTCCAAATTTTATGAGATGGAAATCATCCTCAAATTCATCCCCTTCGTATTCCTCTTTTTTGCATTTGTAGACTCCTCTTGCAACAGCAGAGACCTGCAACTGGTGTCAGATGCCTTCAGCTCTGTTTCAGGCTTCAACTCCACTTGGCTCAAGCCCACCAATTTCTCATGCCCAAACCCACTAATTACAGAAATCAACCTTTCCTCAAGAAACCTCAGTGGAATTATCTCATGGAGGTTCCTCAAAAACATTTCCAAATTGCAGAAAATTGATCTCTCCAATAACTCTCTCCAAGGCTCTGTTCCAAGCTGGTTTTGGTCCATTCAATCCATAGTAGATCTCAATCTGTCGAAAAATCAGTTCGGTGGGTCAATTGGGTTCGAACCCAGTTCAGATTCTGGTCCATTTTCATCGATTCAGGTGATGAATTTGTCAAACAATAGGTTCACCAACCTAGCTCGTCTCTATGCTTTTTCAAACCTCTCTGTTCTTGACCTTTCAAATAATGATTTAAAGGTCTTGCCTTTTGGGCTCACCAACTTAACCAATCTTCACTATCTTGATCTCTCTGGCTGTAAAATCGCCAACAGTTCGAAACCCATTTCTAGTCTTCGCTCATTGAAGTACTTAGATTTGTCAAATAACCAAATGACTGGTGATTTTCCCTCTGATTTTCCTCCCCTGTTCCATCTAAATGTTTTTAATATCTCATTCAACAATTTCTCAGGCAAAATTGGCCCAGAACAGGTCCAAAAATTTGGTAATTCATCATTTATTCATGCTGGAAATTTCACCCAAAAATTCCCCAACAAATCTCATCCAACAATCCCACCAAAAGTACCAATCCAAAAGAAAAAACACATTAAGAAACAAAAACCCAAAAAATCTCTAGTTCTACCCTTGTCAATTGCTTCATCATCAATCGTTGGTTTGGGGATTTTTGTGTCCATTTACTGGATGTACAGGAGGAGAGAGAGAGTGAGAAGGAAAAACAAATGGGCAATCTCCCAACCAATCACGCAATTCCCATTCAAAATAGAAAAATCCGGCCCGTTTTCTTTCGAAACCGGGTCGGGCACGTCGTGGGTCGCAGACATAAAAGCACCCTCATCAGCTCCGGTGGTGATGTTCGAGAAGCCGTTGATGAACCTCACGTTCAAGGACTTGATTGCTGCCACGTCACACTTTGGCAAAGAGTCTTTATTGGCTGAGGGCCGGTGTGGGCCCGTGTACAGGGCTGTGCTACCAGGAGACCTCCACGTGGCAATCAAGGTGCTTGAGAATGCGAGAGCCGTTGATTTTGATGAAGCTGTGGCCTTGTTTGAGGACTTGGGCAGGCTCAGGCACCCCAATCTGTTGCCTATTTCTGGATACTGCATTGCAGGTAATAATTGTACTCAATGTTTGCCTTTTCTTTTCGGGAAGGGTATGAAATGATGTGTTACTAGTATTTAATTCCTAGGGTTTGCTGGTGTCTTGGTTTAAGATTTAGGGTTCGCTTCCTCGGTGAGATATCACGTTGGATTATTTTTGTCACTTGCCAGTAATTTTTGAACGCACCTCATCTCATGCGTAAAGATGGAAAGAACAATTAGAGGGACTGTAGCTTATAAGAATTTGTACAATGTGCGCGTAGATGGTCCGAGACATTCGGATTACAAAAACAAAACTCCCCCATTCCAAATTTCTTATATTAAATTGGAAGAAATTTGGGATGGATGGAATATGTGGTTTTGTCTTACTCCTATTAGGTTGGATAGAGATTTCACTTACCATATTGACATATTCAATGGCGTTCACGTGATTATTTTAATGCTGTGAGGTGTCCTACTCCGAAGTACTGTACGATTTGTCACATAAATCTACCGCTAGGTTAGTTATTTGATTTTTTTTTGGGTGGATTATGAATCGGTATTCGTGATTATTTGGATGGTACTAGTTCAATTTTGACATGTGAAACTCTATCAAAAAAGGGTTCTTCACATATTTCAATGTACTTTTTTTTACTTTTCCATACACTTTTACACATTCTTATACACTTTTCATATATTTCAATGCACTTTTTAAGTCTTATTGTCAGTCTAATGGTCTGATTTTAGAATTTTCCATAAAAAAAGGTATAAGATGAAATGTGAAGGTTGATTGAGTGATATGGAGTCAATTTTTAAACAATTATAGCTTCTCCACCATTTTGTATTTTAATCTCTCAGGCGACGATTTGATTTCTTTTACCAAAGCTTTGAGCTCTCAAGTGGTGCAACCCTTGTCGGGTCATGAGTTCAAGTCATTGTATCCACACAACAAACAACAAAAGATGCTAAATTGACATGACATTTTTGTCAAGAATCTGGTAGAACTGTTTTGGTTGTGTACATTTTAAAAAACTCCTAAGTTTTTCGTAAAGTTTAAATAAACTACTGCCTACCACTGGGGGTGGTTGTCAAGATGACAAGTGGTGTGTGGATGAAACTCCCCAAGGTCCAAGCACACGGTTGCGAGTTCGAATCCACTTGCGGGTAGTAGTCCTTGTGAACCAAATGTTGTGTGTTGGGCACCATTTGTCCAGCTTGCACCTTGGGGCTGTGGTGACGGACTACCTTAACGGGTAGGGGTTACTCTAAAAAGAAGCCTCAGTTAACACAAATGTTAAACTTAGGTTCCACCAATTTTATTTTATTTTTTGTTAACCGATTCTTTAGATTCATGTTTTGAACAGATCCTACTCTCCATGAACATGTCAGTCCAAATCTGGACTGTTAATTTGTAGCAAAAATGGTTTGAATTTTGTTCAAGAACTCTTACTGATAAAAGTTCTAAGCAAATTTGAACAATTGATTATATAGCCCTGCTATTAGTACTGATCACATTTGCACCGACGGTGCACAAATCGGTTTGCGGAGCTCACTAACGAGCCCCATACAAATGATTCGAGCCGTTCATTAATTTTGAGATTTTTTTGAGTGACCCAATGAAAAATCAGTTCAATTAGAGAACTGTAAATGCATGATCCAATGTACACATTTTTCAATCAGAATTCCGGATCCTACTTTCTCAATGAAATTGGGTACATTGGATCAAACATTCACAGCTATCTAATTGAGCTGATTTTTCACTCGGCCACTAAAAAAAAATTAATGAACGGCTCAGATCTTTTGTATAGGGCCCGAAAGTGTGCCCTGCAAATCGATTTGTGCACCATCGGTACAATTTGATCGGTTTCCCGTGGATTTACCACTAATTATACCAATGTATAGTCTAGATTTGGAGTGGATCTTGGACTAGAGAGAGAATCCAAACCCTTCTTTGAAGTATGGGGTGGCGCCATTGCCAGTCACCCCTGCCCGGGTCCATCCATGTGCGTAGATAAAATAAGCCAAGTTTGACTTGTTAAGTTGTCAGACAAACAACAAAAAGAATCAACGAATTGGATGGCGCATGAACCATTTGGTCAAATGGCAAAAGTGCATGGCGCTTTAAGGCCAGTTCAATATCCATCGTGTGAGGGTAGCCTGGTAGGGTTGTAACCATTGTGTAAAAAACACAAATACTACAGTAGTCTATATAATCTTGAATATGGATTGGTTACTGTATTAAAGATGCTCACGGTTTTTCTTGTTTGAAATAAAATATGATAACAAGTTGTTACAATCTGGGAACACCTAAAAAATTTGATTGCTCCTCCAAATTCATTGTTCTGTGATGAACTTTTACACCTTTGAATGAATATTGAACCAATGTGTGCAAGTGTTTCGTTTATTGAACCTTAATGTGACAGGTAAAGAAAAGCTGGTATTGTATGAGTTCATGGCCAACGGTGACTTACACCAGTGGCTCCACGAACTCCCAACTGGGGCCCCCAACGTCGAGGACTGGAGCACCGACATGTGGGAGCATCACAATGATGACGGACCAAACATATTGTCGCCCGAAAAGATGGAATGGCGCAGGCGCCACCACATCGCAGTGGGGATCGCGCGTGGACTCTCCTACCTCCATCACGCGCAATCAAAGCCTGTGGTTCACGGCCACTTAGTGCCCTCCAACATTTTGCTCTCTGACGACTATGAACCCCGAATTGCCGACTTTGGACTGACTCAGCTGAACCGAGCTGGTGGGTCCACCGAGGATGACGTGTATAGTTATGGTGTGGTGTTGGTGGAGTTGTTGACGGGTCAACCCGGGTCGGATGAGATGGTTGGGTGGGTTAGGAAGTTGGTGAAGGAGGGAGACGGAGAGAGTGCGTTGGACTCGAGGCTGAGACTCAACGATGACTCAGTGAGCGAAATGGTGGAGAGTCTCCGTGTTGGGTACTTGTGTACCGCGGAGTTGCCAGAGAAAAGACCCACCATGCAGCAAGTGGTTGGTTTGCTCAAAGATATACACCAACTCCATTGAGTTGACTCATGTCTTCAACCTTCCAATTTGTACGATTGTGACCGTATCTAGCTCATGTTATTTTATTCTCCCATTGGAAAAATAACTAGTACTTCCTCCATCCCATATTGTTGGGCATCTTTTCTTTTTTGGACGTCTCAAAGAATCGTCTATAATTTGTAATTTATTAAGTTTTTTATATTCAATGTGGATCTTGTTTGATAGATCGCAATTGGTTTTATTAAACAAAGTTGTCAGGATGACAAAAAACATCATAGATTATGAGATATAAATAATTCTTTAAGATGTTCAAAAAGGTAAAACAGACCAACAATATGAGACGGAGGGAGTAGTAAACATTATGGAACTCAACTTAGTGTCACTCGAACGAACAAGGTGTTTGGGGACGATTTCGTGTTTACCCTATTTGTTTTATTGATGTCCTAAAATTCTAGGTCAAAGAGTTGCATAAAACATCCCCCAATTGTTTTGACAGGGGATATGGCACGTGACAAGCACGAGCACTTTATCGGTTTATTTTATTTTATTTTTTATTTTTATCATCAACTCCTTATCAGTTTGGAGACAGGAACTTGACGACTGATGAGGGCCGTGTTTTTTTTTTTTTTGTGTCCTTTCGTTTTTTATTGTGTAATGTATAAAAAAATTGAAAGAAAGGAAAAAAATAATTAAAAAATTATTGAAAAGAAAAAAGAAAGGAAAAGCGGGGAAAGTGAGGCGGGATGGAGAATTCCACTAATTGCTTCTCTTCTAGAACGGTGGCCATCATCAACTCCTTTTCCATTTTTCTTTGAATCTTTCCTTTGTTTTTGTTTTTTCCCCTTTATTCTTCATTTGTTTTTTTGTTGCTTTATCCTTTTGATTTATATCTCTTATATTCCGTTTACTTTTTTTTTTTGGGTAAAAATATTCCGTTTTACTTTATTTTTCAGCGACACTAAAGTGTTGCGGATATATCCATTCCAAGGACTGCACAATACTAATATCAGTTGAACAAATGTAGACAAAAAAAAAAAATTTAAAAAAAGTACCAAATATTTTAGATTTAAGATGGCAAATTTATGCAATTTTTAGTCTACTTTCTAGTACTCCATTTTTAAATGACTCCTATATGAACACGTGCAATTTCAATCCCCTAAAAAACATATTTCTCTATATAATTTTTTAATTTGTTTTTATACCAAATTAAAGTGCTCATTGAGTACTTTAATTTTGTGTTAAAAAAAACTAAAAACGTTATACGAAGATACATTTTTTAACATCCATAAAAATACATGTTTCCCAAAGGAATTACTTAAAAAAGGACGGAGGGAGTAACTAGAAGGATGACACGCACGCTACGTCCATGAAAACCAAACCCAAAATAGTGGGAGAGCAATTACAACTGGATTTGTTTTTTATTTATTTATTGTTTTGCGCTTCCCATTATATAAGCTTGGAACATTTTACGTGTAATAAGTTCACTACAAGAGATTACATTTTTTGTGACCAGCATCGGTGACTAGCTGCACTTTGGTCATGGAAAATTGAACAAATAGTGACCAAAAATACTTTGTTCACGAAATATTTAATAATTAGTGACCAGATCACATTTGATCACCAATTGTTCAAACCTTTGGGTGACGTCGCTAATCATAGTACTTTCAGTGACTAATAAAAAAATTACTCACAATAAATGGAAAATTTTGTGACCACTAATGTATATGCATGGTCACTGAATAATTGGTACCATCTTGCTTAAGTTCTAACAGTGGAACAGATTAGTTTTGGTGACTAAATTCCGTTTAGCCCCACTTTTTTTTGGAGAAATATCATTTTTCTAATGAAAGGGTCTCTAAAACCATTTGTGCCAAAAGTTTTGTAACGCCTCGATTTTTCGGAAGCATTAATTTAAATTATTTAATAAATGATTGATATAAATAAAAAGGGTCTCATTAATTAAGCAGGGAAAATAACATACGGAGTAATTGTTTTAGTTTGAGTACAAATAAACATAGTACTTTTCTTGGAAAAATTAAATTACATTTGTCCCACAAAATAAAGAAGGTGTTGAATCTCTAGAGGTTCAGGTTTAGATCCCGCTCTTCTGCTGTTATCTGCTCAGTAAGGAACTCCTCCGTCTGGTAGTACGCTCCTCCTTCTCCTTCAATACCTGGCGTAAAATGCCAGGGCCATAATAGCACCATGAGTGATAAATCACGCAATAGATAACTCCTACCCACCAACCCTTACATTACAATTAACCACAGTTCATGCATATTTGAAAGAACGTACAGAATTAAATAACAAACAAATGATTTCATTAACTAGCCGTTAGCTTATTTTTTCTTCTAAGTTCTCAACCTAGAGAACAACCTCCCAAATAACCACCAAGTTTATGGCCATTTCGTGATTCAACTCCTCCTTGCTTGCCCTGACTGGGAGCCCAAATGAAAAGCGTAAGTTATCTACTTAGTCGGAATTCATCAAACGCCTGATCACAAGGATGAATTTACCAGGGACTGACTGTACCACTGGGCCCACGAGGAACTGACTGTAACCTCGGGAGTATATAGCCGTGACTCGGTCTATAATACAAATCACCCTTATATCACCAATAATTCAATATGGAGTAATCACAAAATGCCACAACTTAGGGTTCCGAATCTCTGTCAATTCATAATCACAATATCTCCATTTCCAAAATCACTGGCTGACTGCCATCCATCGCATCAAATGTCATCCGAAATTCTTATTCAATTTTCGCATTAACTTAACGTCTATGTGAATTATATACATGAACACCAAACCTGGGAACCTATTTGTCCGATCTAACAATCAACATTTTCATCTAAGCAAGCGATAATAAATAAAGAACAAAATGATATGAAAGTTGGTAGCGTGCATGCAAATAACACAATTTGTTTGAGATTGGTCCCAATGACTTTTGGGTTTCATTATAACTTAACACATAGATCGATTTTATTAACTATGATTTGCCGGAGATTAAATTTACATTTCGTGAGCCATAAATAATCTTAATAAAAAGTTGGGGTTCATAGAGTGAAGACATTTTCTTTTTCTTTTTTTTTTTTAAAAAAAGAATATAGTTATCAACTGGATCCTATAAATTTTAATATCTAAACAGACTTAATAAAATTTCTAATAGTCTAAAAGGAGTAATTAAAAGTGATTTTAACCTTTACCTTTTTCCTTATCAAACAGTAGGTTATAAACATGTATATAACAAATGCTTTTACTGACAAAAATAATAGTAATAATAATTTGAAAGAAACTAATTTCTAATTAGCTACTGTGTCTCCTAACAAACTCAAATTTGTCACTTCTAAGTTTATGCTTACTAATAACTTCTATTTTAATTAGTGAAATACATTTAGTTTAAACACTTCTAAATAAAGAATCATCCTAACTACTGTACATATGCACTTCAACTTCTAAGTAAAAACTTTTCGGTTCCTTTATTAAGACACAATGACATTGTAGAATAGATATTATAAATAGATTTTGGGCTAAACAACTCACTAATTTATTAAGAAAAATAATAGTAATTTATTTCTAGGTGCACCACTAACTTAGTTTAACACCTCAGTTTACAAATTTAAACTATGCATGCGTCCAAAGATTCAAATTGTAAACTTTACAACTTAAAATGAACACGTGTTAGCAAACAAATTCATGCATAATCACAACAAATAAATTCTCAGCATGTTAATCAAAGTTTCGGACAAATACTACAAAACTGGTTTCGGACGGAATTGAGAGAATCATTTCCAATTTGTTTCATGTTGCTACACGTGGAAGACAAGTCAATAGGGTTTGAAACATTACTGTACTCAATGGAATAAAATACTACTCCTAGGTACTAAATTTTGGAGTAACCTTGGAAGCACCTTTCGGCTACAGTGCACAACTGGTTTTTTTTTTTAAAACAGAGTATAAGTTGGTCAAATGGTTTTTGCACATGGGTTCGATTTATTTCACTACTAAACTATGGAGATAACATATAAACATCAAAATATACTTAGGGAAGATGGAGAAAAGTTATGTTGGAAAAAACTTGATTTTTATCAATTTTAATTAATTGTTTTAGTGGGTCCCACATGTCCACGTGGACGGACCCACATACCGTTGTGTACGTCTTGGTTAGGAGATTAAGACCGAATACTCGGTTGGCCAAAATCAAGTTAAGGTGAATGAGAAATTGACCTTAAAAGTGCCTACATGAACTTGGTAGAAGAGGGAAAAACACTTGTCCCACATTGGTTGTGGAGAACAAGTTGATTGGGTATATTTACCCTTAGTTTGACTTAAGGGATTGGGCCCTTAGGGTCATGGAAGTTTTATAGGGGGAGAAGGCATGGACAAAGTGGGCTTTAAACCCCACGCGCGCGCCGCCGACCAGGCTGGGTCATTAGATAAGATTGGGCTTGGCCCGATAGGTTCTTGTCTTTTTACTGGAAATTTATTTCCGGATTGGACCGGGTCAAACCCGATCCATAATATTTAATTCCGTCTCCTCTCTTCTTCCGAACCAGTGCGTTTTTTCCCTTTCCCGTTGTCACTGTTCGTGAACCGTGGAACAGTATCATTCGCAACTGTTCGGTTCCGAACAGTCACACCATTCTGTTTTCGTGCCTCTCCGATCGGGTATCTGTTTCCCTATAAATAGAACCCTCCTCTTCTCATTCCATTTACGTTTTCTTGCATACATTCTGCACCATTCGCATAAAAGCATTATGAGAGTTCCAGCGTAGTTTTCTGGTTCGCATACCGTAACAGATTGGAGTGCTACTTCCGTTCGGTGAAAACCGGGTAGTCCTGGGAGGCAGACGTTCGCGTAGTCCATCAGCACCGTAGTGGAGGACGAATCTGCTTTAAGGACAGAGTATATTAATACTTGCCCCGGTTCTATTCGAGTCGTCTTTTACCAAATTCCGGTGTACTGAATTTGGTCCAGTAAGTTTCTGTTCATTTATTTCGTCTCTGTTTTTTGTTATTTTCCAGATTTTCCGTAACCGAGTTTCTAACAATCTTAAAGCAGATTCGTTTTTTTCCTTTCAAAACTCGGTTTATAATCTGGAAATATATCGTGCTTGATTACCGTTCGGTTTATGTGATTTTTGTCTTGATAATAGTCTACATCACAGTTTAGTTACTAATCACATAATTCTTACTTGTTCGTTTTGATGCTTGAGTCATAGTTTGCATTTTTCCATTTTATGAATGGGTTTCTAATTTTGTTGTCTCTGATACGTAAAAATTGCAAATTCTAGTAATTAGTTTTTCCGGACTCGGTACAGTTGGGTTCGATCAGTTTCATTCAAAACCCATTCGAGTAATCATTGTCTAGTCTTGAGGCATAAAAGCATTTGTAAACTTGGTGACTCTATCCAATCAAGTTTCTGAATCATTGGGGTTTTTGCTTAGTAAAACAATCAGTGAGTGTACTAGATTTTATTTTTTAAATAAAATAAGGGTTTATTCTTTTGCAAGTCTATTCTGTCGTCTAATCAGTTTGTTAGATATTGGTTTTCTAATTTTGATATTCGGAGGCATTGAACAGTGGCTTTATATTCTCTACATATTAGAGTCTTGACTTGGGTTATACAATTAGTAGACTTGTTCAGTGTTTTTCCAAACTCTTATAATATTGTGCACATCACATTAGTGTCCTGTAAAAAGATCATTTTTAATCTATTAGTGTTCACGGGCTCTTTATCTGTTTTTCCATATAAAAAGTGCACGTCTTTTGTTTCGGTAAAATTGAAGTTTATTGTTGTCGATCTTCTGTTTTGTGTAATAGAAATGGAAGCCGAAAACCCAAATGGAAACGTTCCTCCTCCTAACCCTCCTCTTGTGGTTCCAACTGCTGTACCTCTGGGTCCGGCCGCGCTGCCAGTGAACCATTCCGAGAAACCGGAAAAGTTCAATGGTACGGAGTTTAAGAGATGGCAAATGAAGATGATGTTTTATCTCACTACACTCCGTTTGTCGAGATTTTTGTCTGAAGATGCCCCCACTTTGGCAGAAGATGAGACAGATGTTCAAGTTCGGATTGCATATGATGACTGGAAGAATTCTGACTATCTCTGCCGAAACTACATTCTCAACGGTCTGGACAACGCGTTATACAACGTGTATTGTACTGCTCAAACTGCAAAGGAACTTTGGCTGACATTGGAGAAGAAATATGTATCTGAAGATGCCGGGTTGAAAAAGTTTGTAGTGGGGAGGTTCTTGGACTACAAAATGGTTGACACAAAGTCTGTGATGGCTCAAACCCAAGAACTCCAGGTGCTGCTTCATGAAATTCATGCCGAGGGAATGATTTTGAGTGAGTCTTTCCAAGTGGCTGCGATCATTTGGAAGTTGCCGCCCCTTTGGAAAGATTTCAAAAAGAAGATGAAGCACAAGCGTAAAGAGATGACTATGGAAGATCTGATTACGCATCTGCGAATGGAAGAAAACACTATGAATCTGGACAAAAAGGTTGCTAATCAGTATGCTGCAAAAGCTAATATGGTTGAACAAGAGCACAAACCAGGCAAATGGAAGAATGGCAATAAGAGGAAGTATCAGGGTAAAGGTATTAACCTCGGTCCGCGAGGAGGTGTGGCTAAAAAGGCTAAGACCGATGGCAAGCACAAATTTACTGGCAAGTGCTTTGTCTGTGACAAACAGGGTCATCGGGCTGCTGAATGTCATAGCAAAAAACAAGCACAAGCCAATGTGGCTGAAATGGAGATTTTGTCTGATGGTGTTGGAGAGATGAATCTTTCTGCTATGGTATCTGAAATCAATCTGGTGGGTTCCAATCCCAAGGAATGGTTGTGGACACTGGCGCAACTCGCCATGTGTGCGCAGATAAGAAGATGTTCACCACCTATAAACCGGTGGATTCTGGCGAACATCTCTACATGGGAAACTCCTCGACCTCGAAAGTTGAAGGAGTTGGAACGGTGGTTCTCAAAATGACTTCAGGCAAAGAGGTGACTCTTAAGGAGGTGATGCATGTGCCAGAAATTCGCAAGAATCTGATTTCTGGTTCGCTGTTGGTCAAACATGGTTTTTGCTTGGTTTTCCAAGCTGATAAGGTTGTGCTGAGGAAGAAAGGAATGTATGTGGGTAGGGGTTACATGGTGAATGGCATGTTCAAAATGAATGTGCTGACTAAGGTTTCGGCCTCTTCGAGTGTGACACAGGTTCCGGCCTCTCCGGTTGTCAATGAAATGAACACAATTTCTGATTATATGCTTGAGTTTTCTGATTTATGGCATGGTAGATTAGGACATGTTAATTTTGGTTCATTAAAACGTTTGATAGACACAGATTGCATACCAAAATTTAGTATTAAATCTGGTCATAAATGTGAAGTTTGTGTTGAGGCAAAAATGACAAGGAATTCATTTCAAAATGTAGAAAGAAGTACGGAACCACTTGGACTGATTCATACAGACCTATGTGACTTAAAGTCTGTTGAAACTATTGGTGGAAATAAATACTTCATAACTTTTATTGACGATTGCACTAAATACTGTTATGTATACTTGCTTAAAGCCAAAAGTGAAGCCATAGAATCATTTATCCACTACAAGGCTGAAGTGGAAAATCAACTTGGCAAAAAGATCAAAATGATTAGAAGTGATCGAGGTGGTGAATACGAAGCACCATTTGGTGAATTTTGTGCCGAACATGGTATTATTCACCAAACGACTGCTCCTTATACACCACAACAAAACGGAGTTGCTGAACGAAAGAACAGAACTCTTAAAGAGATGATGAATGCCATGTTGATAAGTTAAGGATCAGTATTTGTGGGGAGACGCAATTCTCTCTGCTAACTATATCTTGAACAAAATCCCACACAAGAAAACAAAGATTTCTCCTTATGAGTTGTGGAAAGGTATAAAGCCTTCCTACAAATACTTGAAAATGTGGGGGTGTTTGGCGAAGGTGGCAGTTCCCGGTCCTAAAAAGATTAAGATAGGACCTAAAACTGTTGATTGTGTTTTCATTGGTTATGCTTACAATAGCAGTGCATATCGTTTCCTTGTCTATGAGTCGGAAATTCCTGATATTCAACCGAATACGTTTATGGAATCCAGGAATGCAAAATTCTTTGAACATGTGTTCCCATTTAAGGACAATAGAGTCCATAGGCCAGTTGTGGAAACTGAGCCTATACAGGAATCTGATGATATGAATTTTGATTCAGTTTCTGAAGAAAACGATGATGATTTTGGTGGTCCTCGTCGTAGTAAAAGGGCTAGAACATCGAAGTCCTTTGGACCCGATTTTCTAACATATGTGTTAGAAGCTGAACCTCAGACTTATAAAGAGGCAATGTCATCATCGGAGGCTCCATTATGGCAAGAAGCCATAAATAGTGAAATAGAATCCATACTGCAAAATCATACTTGGGAACTTACGGATCTCCCTCGAGGCTGTAAGCCTCTTGGATACAAATGGATATTCAAACGGAAGATGAAAGCAGATGGATCTATTGACAAGTACAAAGCGAGACTTGTAGTTAAAGGTTATAGACAAACGGAAGGTCTTGACTACTTTGACACTTATTCTCCTGTTACAAAGATAACATCTATAAGAATGTTAATTGCCTTTGCGGCGTTAAACAATCTTGAGATTCATCAAATGGATGTAAAAACCGCCTTCCTAAATGGTGATCTAGATGAGGAGATATATATGGAACAACCTGAAGGGTTTAAAGTTCCAGGACAAGAGGGAAAAGTGTGTAAGCTTGTCAAATCACTATATGGTTTGAAACAGGCTCCAAAACAATGGCATGAGAAATTTGACAATGTCATGATATCAAATGGTTTCCGAATCAATGAATGTGACAAATGTGTGTATGTCAAATACAGCGGCAGTAATTATGTCATTGTGTGTCTATATGTAGATGATATGCTCATTCTTGGTAGTAATAATGAAATGATCAAATCTACAAAGAACATGTTGAACTCCAAGTTTGACATGAAGGATATGGGTTTGGCTGACGTCATATTAGGAGTCAAGATAATTAAAAGTCCTGAGGGATATATCTTGTCTCAAAAACATTATGTAGAGAAGATGTTAGACAAGTTTAACAAAGATGATGTTAACACAGCCAAAACACCAGTAGACTTGACATTACATCTATACAAGTATACTGGTCAAGGTGTGAACCAATTGGAATATGCTCGAATTATAGGTAGTCTAATGTACTTGATGAATTGTACAAGGCCAGACATAGCTTACTCTGTTAGCAAACTAAGTAGGTATACAAGTAATCCAGGGAAGGATCATTGGACGGCTATAATCAGGGTGCTCAGATATCTAAGGCATACCATTGATTATGGACTACACTATACTCGTTATCCAGCAGTGCTAGAAGGATATAGTGATGCTAACTGGATATCTGACTCTAATGATTCGAGATCCACAAGTGGATATGTATTTACATTAGCTGGTGGAGCCGTGTCTTGGAAATCCACTAAGCAAACGTGCATTGCGCGGTCCACGATGGAATCTGAATTTATAGCTTTAGATAAAGCTGGTGAAGAAGCTGAGTGGCTTCGCCATTTCTTAGAAGATGTTCCAACTTGGTCTAAACCAGTGCCGCCAATCTGCATACATTCTGATAGTCAATCTGCAATTGGCAGAGCACATAATCATATTTACAACGGAAAGTCTCGACATATACGTCGACGACATAATACCGTTCAACAACTACTCTCCCAAGGAATTATCGTACTTGATTACGTGAAATCACAAGATAATATCGCGGATCCACTAACCAAAGGGTTAACTAGAGAGTTAGTTGTTAGATCATCGAGGGGAATGGGGCTAAAGCCCATAACTTAAAAGCCTTTATAACGGCAACCCAACCTAGCAGACTGGAGATCCCAAGATCTAGGTTCAACGGGACAACCGAGTTATATGAGACTTAGTAGAATCACTGTGGAGACTCTGTCTCTACCCATTCCTATGATCCTATGATGTAACAGTGATGCCTGCAGCGTACAAGGTTAGGTAATGCCTTTAATGATTCTTAAACGTTGGTAATCCAAGTAGGGTATAGCAGGATACTCTTATTAAGAATCACCTATGTGAATGTCGAAGGGGCCGCTTCTATGAGAATGTCGAGGGCCGAATTCTCTACAAACATTCATGAAGACCAATAGTGTCTTAGGGCCGTAATGAGCACAACCGTAAGAACCAAACTGCGTTTGGAAAGATTCTGTGTGTTTGCTATTGTCTTGGCTTACACCAATGGCTGAACAGTTCAAGACATCGCGTTCACTGGTTAGCTAGTAAGTCCGATAGTTATTCACAAGGTGAGGTTCAAAGCCAAAAGCTACCTGACCCCATGCCAATTGGGGTGTGATAGTTATGGAGGTCTTGGTGGTGTCGGGTTGGGGAAGAGAATGGGTTTGCCAATTGGGGTGTGAAAGATGAGATGGATTTTCGGTTATGGTGGTTTAGGGCTTACAAAGGTGGACTACGGTGGAGAGAGAGAGAGAGAGAGAGAGAGAGAGAGAGAGAGAGAGAGAGATGGGAGGTCAGGTCGGCATTGCGGCGGAATTCGGCGCCGGAGGTCATGGACTGGGTCGATTTAGGGTTAGGGTTAGGGTTTCAAATTGGGGAAGAAGAAGGGTGGGTGAAAAGACCAGTTCGACCCTAAAAAAACCCCCAAATTGGGATTTCCGTTAAGTTTGCTAATGGAAGTTAACGTCGGGGACTCAATTTGACCAAAATTGAAACTACAGGGTTCGTTGGAGTGCAATTGAAACTAGAGGGACTAAATCGAGACTCGGGTGAAACTACAGGGACCATTTGGATAATTTTCCCTTGGTTTATACCAAGAATCAAGCCTATATTTCTACCCCATTTCTCATCCAAATTTTGCATCAAAAACTGACCCTCACCTCTGCCTTTTTTAACCCACTCACAGTAGACTCAAAAGGGAAGAAAAACTTAGAGCAACAATGGAGTTTTAGGAGAGAGAAACTCAAGTGAGTTTATTATACACACCTCCACACTAAAATTCTGAATTTCAAATCTTCTCCTACCTTCTCATACACCAACAAACTCCAACTGTTCACCTCAATGCCACCCCGTGGCCTTCTCTTCCAGTCGTCTTTTCCGTTCATGTGTTTTCGCCAAAAATCCCATTTTCTTGCTTTGATCTTCGGAGGAGAGGTAGAATAACTTTTCTCCACCTTCCCTAAGTATATTTTGATGTTTTTATGTTGTCTCCATTGTTTCATAGTGAAATAAATTGAACCTATGCGTAAAAATAGGCTCCACCGAGTTATACTCTGTTTTTTCGAAAAACCAGTGTAACTGGTACAGTAGCAAGAAACTACTTCAAAAGTTTCTCCAAATATTATTTTGTTCCATGTGTATAGTAGTACTTTGGGCCCACTGATTTGTTTTCCACGTGAGATCCTATGACCAAGTAAGTGCTTTGTTTTCTTTTCTCATGACCAGTAGCATTTTTTAAATGATTATTCTTTATTACACTAGACCCCTCTTGATTTACATGACTTGAGAAATTAAACCCGAGCATTTCGTTAGTTGCAAGGTAGTGTAAATTCGTTTTTGACATTCTGAGCTATTGGGCCCCGTCCAAAACAATCCGAACCTAAATTTTTCCGTTGTAGTTCATTTCATAACGAACATTTTGATATATAATACGTTGATTTTCGTTAAGTATAAATAAAACTCAAGTGTTTCGATCGTTGAGAAGTAGTGTATATGTGTTTTTTTACTTTCCGAGCTACTGGGTCACGTCCAAACCATTCCGAATCCAACTTTTTCTGTGATAGAAGTGTAGTTCATGTTCTAATGAACATTTTGATATATTATTTATAAATTTTCATTGTGTATAAACAAAATTCGGACGTTTCGATCGGTGGAGCGCATGGCTATCACCTCACTCGGTAGAGCCACCAACTTGTAATCCAGTGAATAGTTTGGGCAGTCGACTACCACAGGCCTAATTTTTGATTAATTACAGTTTGATCCCTAAACTTTAGATTAATTATTGTTGGGTCCCTAAACTTTAGATTTCTAACATTTTAATCACAGATTTTGGTTACTTTATATTTTAACCTTGTATTGCAAAATTTTGTATCACATTAGATTAAACATGATCTAATTTAATTACCAAGTACATGACCAGACTAGGAAATGTGCCCGTTCTTATCTCTTGACCATTTTTGCAACCGTACTTGTTTATTTATTAGGCATGTTGATTATTATTATTGCAAGTATAAAGATTTTAGAAAATGGTATACATTTCTTATATTATCACGTGGGTTTTAATAAGGTATTTTACGTGTTTACCCTTTGTTGTGGCAAAATTACAATTTTACCCTTGTATAAGGTTTTATTTACAAAAGGCCCCCTAAGTTAGTAAAATTTTTGCGAAGGACCCTAGAAACATGAAATTACTTTTGTTACTCTTATACTTACTTGAAATTTCGAGGGCGGCCCCTTATTTCTATAAATTACATTTATGACCCTATACTTTATTTAATTACGTTAAGACCCCTTTGTAGACACCCCAATTTTTTATAAACTTGTGCATCCCCAATGATGAGGAGAACGCGTGAAATGTATCTTGGAACGGTTACCTGAATCGGAAGGATCAAAAGAGCCAAAAACCCAAACCCACCTGAAACCGTACGACCCAAAACCCTGAACCATACGGCTTGAAAATCCATTTGCACCGTGCGGTGTCACTTTGTGCACTGTACAACATAACTTTGACGCCGTACGGCACCTTGTCCCATCAACAGGATTCCCGGGAAGCTCCAGCAGCTCAGAACGTATGATGATATTCGGCGAATGATGATATTCGACAATGATGAGAATTCCTTTGCGTCTGAACCTTGCTCATCTTTGCCTATAAAATCCATCATCGTCCATCGGTTTGAGAGGTTCAAGAGGTGAGATCAGAGGAGAGAGCTCGACCGAGATCATTTCTGTGCACATCGTTTGAAATACCCCAGTGATAACATTTCTCCCTCGAAAAATCCCATAATTATACCCATCCTTCGAAACCCCGTTCCATAAGAACCCAAGAGTCCAGTACCTGTTCTCGTAATCAACCAATTCCATCCATCTAGTTCTGTTCCAAGGTATAAACACCCGTTTTCAAACCGCAACAAGCTACTGAGGGGGGTCTCCATCGGGCTCGAGGGGAGCTCCGTAGCTCTTCCTTGAGTCTAAACGGAGATGTTTCAATAAGGTTCGAGCCTCTCGGGTAAGCACCGCGCGATATTATCCATTGTCGCGGGATGCCGACCCTGAAAATGAGGTACATTCCTTCACCAAAACCATTTTCAAAACCTATTTTTATCAATGACTAACATGGTTTTTGCATAAAAACGGAGGTTGGTTTCAATCGGACAAAAAGGAGAAGTTTTTTGAAAATACACTGCACAGAGATGCCGTACGGCATCTTTATGGCACCGCGCGGTGTGATTTTTGACGCCGTACGGTGTCACTGGAAAACCGTTTGGCTTGCTCTGTTTTCTGGAATCCGATGCTCTGTTTTCGTAAAAAAAACCAGTGGGGTATATCGCACTTGACCCCCTTTATTTCATATTTTTGCATTTATACCCCCTCTCTTAGATAATTCTCTCATATTTATCTAATTGATTGCATGTTGTTTGATTTGATATTGTTATTTATTTCTTTTAAGCATGTTATTATTTGATATATTGTTTATGTGAAACAAAGTTTTTGATAAAATCTTTCAAAGAATAATCCCACAAATGTTTAGTAAAGACCGGAAAATTCCGGGCACGCAGGGTGCATTTTTCGAACAAAACCTTCCCCGCGGGTAATCTGGCTCCCGAACCCAAATCTCTATTTTTCGCAGATCAAACCCTTTTTCAGCGGCACAAGAGTCAATATTTTCTAAAACGGTTTCTCGGGTACCTAACATTTTCCAAAAATTAAACCCCGGGTGGCGACTCTAAAATTTTCCCTTTTTCCCAGATCGCCCTTTTTCACAAACACAATCAAAAACTCCGTGGACTAATCGCGCCCGCGCGCGAAAAACCTGCGTCCACAAAATAGCGACTCTGCTGGGGATCGATATTTTTTAAATTAATCTTTATTTTGACATTTTACACTTGTAAAATGACCTTTCGAAAGCTTGACACCAAGTACGTGCTTCACGCCGTACTAGAAAGGATTGATGTCAGGGTGAAAACCCGATCAGTCTAGATTGGAGCTTTCCCGGTTGTTTGCATGAGTAAAATTTCAAGGTTTTGATTAATTTAAAAAAGCGAGCCAAACTTGAAAAATATTTGTGGGATTTTTGAAAAGATTTTATTGTTGAACTTTTGCATTGCACGTGCATGGTTACTAGCCTCGCCGCTTCGTCTTGGTTACCCTACCCGGCTTGCTGGTGTTAGGACATCCCAGGATTCTCGGCAACCTAGGACGATGATGAGTCAGGGGAGGCAAATATTGGCTCTAGTCTGGGGAACCCCCTCAAACCAAAACCGGCCTTTGCATATAGATAATCCTAGAACTTTCCAACCTAAGACAGAAACCCACATGGTAGGATTTCGTGATATATCCTGCTGCGTGATTACTGTTTTCCCATACCCTGTCGGCATGCTGCCCGTTTACCGCTTTTTGTATATACTGCTGTCATTTTGCATGCATACACAAGTTAGGTTGACCTTAGGTTTCACTTCACTCACCTTGAGGATCGTCCCGGTAATCTCTGATTAGGCTGAATACAAAAAAAAAAAAAAAAATTCCCAAAATTTTGCGAATAGGCTCCGTTTTTCTTCAAATTAAACCGATACTCTTCCTGTCAGAACACAATGGCTGACCAACCAAGCAACAAGAGACTCAAGTCTACCTTCTCCACTCACTACAACGCTCCTGTCTGGATCATTGAAGAAGACGAGTCCCCCAAGCCTGAAGAAAAGACCCCCGAAGGCGAGAAGCTCTACAAGTGGGTTGACCAAGTCACCGAGCCCAATCAGTGGAACAACACTGAAAGCCATCCAGGATGGAAGTTCCATGTCTCACCGGACAATGGCCCAAATATGCTCCCAGACAAGATCACCGTCATGTACGAAGAAAATGATGAAGACTTCTGCCCCATGCCACCAATCAAGTACTTTGATGAATGCGGCAACCCAGTGTACTACTTTGCTGACCCAGTCACTGGCCATAAGTATTGGGATGAATGCAACTGTGATGGATGCTACGAGGATTACCTCCTTGACAATGAGGACATATCCCCCCATCAACTTCAAGAACAACATGTTAGAGAGAAGCAGGAAGAAAAGGAAGCCAAGGTCCGCAAGGGAAAACAGAAGCTCGGTGAAGCCAGTCCGCCGTCCACCCCGGTCAACCCAACTCATCCCACCCCGTGAAGCCATGATCTGAACAAGCTGAAGCACGCGCCATAACCAGATTTGATCAAGCCGTCAAGGGCTCTTTTGAAATAAAGCCAGCTTCAGTAGTCCAGTTGTTTATCTAGTCTGTCGCAGTTTGCTTATCGAGTCTGTTGTTGTTTCTATATGGGTTATTTACCGAGTCTGTAATGACCTGTACTTTGCTTATCGAGTCTGTTTTCCGACTGTCGGATCTCCTTTTGTATCACCCCCTGCTTGGGTGATCAATGAAAAAGACATCCTTTTACCTAAAATTTGGGAGCCAATTTGCAGTCTCGAACTACGCTATGGCCTGATTCTTCTTCACGAGGATACGTAGGCAACCTCGGTTCGGCCTTTGTTTTCAGCAAAATCAGAGAAAATTGAGGCAATCTTGCATCATGCATAACACATCATTCATTCATATAAATAGATTGCATGCACAACATAATTTATTTTGTTCATACCATCAGTACATAACCATTGGCAAAAACAAGAACACTCATGCACCTGGTTGGGCTCAAACTCCCCAACAGCGATTAATTCAAACTGAGTCAAGAGAGGAACAGTCAGCTAGCCTTCCAGTCATGACCAAGAATATAGAGCAAACAGAGAAGACTGAGGTTCAGATTCTCAAAGAAGCCTTGGAAGATCAACGAGCCGCTAACAGCAAGCAAATGGCTCAGATGATGATCTTGATTCAGGATATTACTTCCCGGTTGCCTTCTGGGGAATCATCAGGTAATCACCCAGAGATGGATGCCATGATGGCCAAGGTGGCCAGACTTGAGGAATCAGTTCAGAAGCAAGAGAAGATCGCTGCTATAGGCATTGATATGGAGAAACTGTGCCTATTCCCTGATGCCAAACTGCCTGACAAGTTCAAGCCAATTGATTGGGACAAATTTGATGGAAGCGGTGACCCAAAGGCACACTTGCAAACGTATGTGGGTACCTTGTCCATGTATGATGTGGAGAAAAATGCCATGGCACAGATGTTCCAGCAAACCCTGACTGGATCAGCACTCCGTTGGTTTCTCAACTTAGACAATTCACAGAAGAAGACCTGGGAAGACATTGGGGCAGCCTTTGTGGCTCAATACAACTACAACATCCAGTTGGAAATGACCATTCGGGAGTTAGAATCCACAAAGATGGGGAAGAACGAATCTTTCGCCGACTTTGTCAAACGCTGGAGAGGAAAGGCTTCACAAATGATGGACAGGCCCTCAGAAAAAGAACAGATGAGGATTATCACTCGAAACTTGGAACCAGACTTTGCTAAGCATTTGGTGGTCTTTCAAACCTCCGCCGACTTCAAAACCTTTGATGAAGCTGGCCTTGCAGTCGAAGACGCAATCCGCACCGGCATATTTGACAAAGGAGAATCCATTTCTCGGCCTAAGCGAGTCTACTCCGGTAACAGTAATACCCTTTTCGGACCAAGCGTCTACAGTCCAGCCCAAGCCAGTTCCTCCAATCCCAAACCAGTCAAAACTGAACCAGTTAACCAGATAGCCACCCAGTCACCACCTATCCAAAACACCTCCCAACCAAGAAGAGAATTTTACCAATTCCCTTTCCCTCTTACCACTGTCTATAAAAAGCTCCTTGAGAAAAATGCCATCAAGCCTCTTGATCCACCTAACGAGCTTCCAGCGAACCACAATCCAAATGTCTACTGTGCCTACCACCAAATGCCCGGCCATCATACCAACAATTGTATCCGTCTCAAACACATAGTCCAAGACTTGGTCGATGATGGAACCATCCCCATTCCTAAGCAAAAACCCAATACCATCTCCAATCCCTTGCCTAACCACAAGCAAAACATCCAGATCAACCAAATATCCTTCAGCTCCACTTCAAAAGGTCAAAGCCCTACCCAGTTCAATCCAAGCCTGTACATCGTGCCAGTCTCTGAACCTAAAACTTTTGCGCCAATACCAGAAGACCCGGAGATCTATGCCGTTGGAGCTTTTGAACAAAAGCCCAAACTCAAATGGAGTGACCTCGCTGAAGAAGGAGAATGGACCATGAATGATCAGGAATGGGAAGATTCCCAGCAAACATTGTTCGGTTCTTTGCTAATCTCTTGGGACCCAAGCCAATGCATCGTCCCCGAATTTCATGACAAGCCAGTTATTTACATGCCACAAGGTCTCAATATCAACCAAATTGAAGAAGTGGCAGTCAATGCTGACCCTTTGGACGCAGTTTCACTCCCAGCTTTATTTCAGCACAACTCATCAGGCAGCTATTCGCTACCTCAACTTCCCGAAGAAGGAAATCACCAGGCTATCGAAACGGTCTTCAATGATCATGATTGGTTCCCTCAGGCATACATTATCAGAGAATCTCTCCCACGGCCATCTGCGCCATTCCCACACTCTTCCAACATATCGGTTCTGGTCACAGATCCCTAGGCAACCACATGAAGAATTGGTAGAGTTAAAATAAAGGCTTAAACAAGCAGTTGATTATGAATCAGACAACCCACCAGATGAAGCTGCTTGGATGTAAGTCCAAGGCAGAGTTCGAAGAAGCCAACTCTTTGGCTTTAGTTAAATTTATGGCACTAGAAATAAAGCAAAAGCTGCAAGAAACAAATGATTGGGAAGAATCATTGGCTGAGAGATCTGACTGGGGGTTGAGGCCAAGTGCATTCGAAGAAGCCTTTATATGCTATGTGGATTCCCAAGATTCTTTAGAAGAAGTGGAATTGGGAGATGGAATTATCCCAAACACTGTGCAGATCAACAAGGAACTTGATGCTACTTCACAGGCCAAGTTGATTGCAGTGTTGAAAGAGAATAAAGAATGCTTTGCTTGGAGCTACAGAAAACTGACAAGTTTGAGTAAAGATTTCGTTGAGCATAGACTGCCTATCAAACCTAATAGCAAACCTTTTAAACAACTTTCAAGAAAAATGTCTCTTGAAACCATAGTATTGGTTAAGAAAGAGATTCAAAATCTTTTAAATGCTAGTTTCATTCGAACAGCAAGATATGTAGAATGACTATCAAATATTATTCTTGTTGTTAAGAAAAATGGGAAGATTAGGGTTTGCATTGATTTTCGAAATCTAAATACTGCAACTCCTAAAGATGAGTATCCAATACCTCTAGTAGCCATGCTTGTGGACAGTTCTACAAGTCATAAAATCATGTCTATTATGGATGGACATTCAGGGTATAAAGCTGAAGAAGATGTTCATAAAACTGCATTTAGAGCCCCTGGAAACATTGGAACCTTTGAGTGGGTTAAAATGCCATTTGGGCTAAACAATGCTGGTGCTACTTATCAAAGGGAAATGAACACTATTTTTCATGAAATAATTGGAGGTTTTCTAGAATGTTATATTGATGATATTATTGTGAAATCAGAATCTATGGATGATCATATAGAGCATTTGAAGACAGCCTTTTCAAAGATGAAGCATTATCAACTGCAGTTGAATCCTGCTAAGTGTGCTTTTGGAGTAATGGCAGGAAACTTTTTGGGATATTTAGTCCATAGCAAAGGTATCTAAGTTGATAAGAATAAAACTAAGGCTATAATTGAAGCAAAACCTCCTTCGAATAGGAAAGAATTGCAAAAATTTCTTGGTCAATTGAATTTTCTTTGAAGATTTATATCTAATATTGCAGGGAAAACTAAAGTCTTTTCTTCATTGTTGAAATTAAAGGATGGAGAGGACTTTGAATGGACAAATGAGCATGATGATGCTTTCAAGGCCATCAAGGAGTACTTGATCAATCCTCCAGTTCTAGTTCCACCTAAGAAGGGAGAGCCTATGAAGTTGTACTTAGCAGCAAATTATGACTGAATAGGAGTTTGTTGGCTCAAGACAATGATGAAGGCAAGGAGCAAACTATCTATTATCTAAGTAGGTTTTTAAATGATTGTGAAAGTAGGTATTCTGTAGTAGAAAAGTTGTGCTTAACTTTGTTCTTTGCTTCGAAGAAACTCAAGTACTATATGATGCCTAGAGTAACTTATGTAATTTCCCAGACTGATGTTATGAAGTATATGCTATCTCAACCTGTACTTAGTTGTAGGATTGGGAAGTGGATTGTGTCCTTAATTGAGTTTAGTCTAGAATATGTTCCACAAAAATCTGTGAAATGTCAAGCTTTGGCTAACTTCTTAGCAGATCATCCAAATGGAATTGAAACTCTAGAAATAGCAGATGTTGACACAGTTACAATTAAACCATGGAAAATGTGGTTCGATGGTTCTAAAACATGCCAAATGGCTGGAGTTGGAATCTCCTCAAGGTTTGAAAACCAAATTTGGATTTCGAATAAATGAATGAGAATGTACCAACAATCAAGCAGAATATGAAACCTTAATTATGGGATTAGAGATTCTGTTGACCTTACAAGTAGACATAGTTGAAGTCTTTGGAGATTCTCAATTGGTTATAAATCAGGTAAATGGAGAATTCAGTTGCCATAGTCCTGGTTTAAAGCCTTATCACCAGTATGTGAAGTTATTGACTAAGCAATTCCACATGATTACGTTCACTTATGTTCCAAGATTCTTCAATGAAGCAGATGCAGTGACACAAAGAGCATCAGGATTTAAGTTTATAACTGATGAAAGCAGGGAATTTTGCCAATTGACTTTAAGGAAGTCTCTACCTATGCTTAAGGATAGGAATACTGACTTCGAAGTGTGTTAAATCACTACTTCTTCTAGTCAAGTTGATTGGCGGCAACCATTAATTGATTACTTGACAAAGCCTGATGCCAAAACAAATAGAGCAACAAGACTAAGGTCTGTTAATTACATCACGTATAACGGAGAATTGTTCAAAAGAGGAGTAGATGGACTTTTGCTAAAATGTTTGAGTAAAGTAGATGCTTTTAAAGTAATGGCAGAAGTCCATGAATGCATTTGTGGTGCTCATCAGACTGTGATCAAGGTGAGATGGTTAATTAGAAGATATGAATGTTATTGGCCTACTATCCTTAAAGATTGTATTGGTTATGCAAAAGGATGTCAAGCCTGTCAAAAGACAGGACCACTTAAACATTTGCCTGACACTAAATTCCAGTATGTAGTTAAGCCCTAGCCTTTTAGAGGGTGGGCAATGGACATGATTGGCATGATCTATCCTCCTTCTCAAAGTGGAGATAAGTTCATCCTAGTTGCCACTGATTACTTTACTAAGAGGGTTGAGGCTCAAGCTTTTGAAAGTGTAACTCAAGAGCAAGTTATTGAGTTCATTAAAGGTATAATTTACAGATTTGGATCTCCAGAAACCATAACAGTGGACAATGGATCCATTTTTGAAGGTAGAGCAGTAAAAGCTTTTGTAGCAACTCATGGAATCTCTTTAATAATTCGACTCCTTATTATACTCAGTCAAATGGCCAAGCATAATCAACCAACAAAATTATCAAGAGAGGAATTCAAAGAATGGTTGATAGAAATCTAGAAGAATGGCCAAGTATGCTTTTAAATGTGTTATGGGATTATCGAACCACTAAAAGGACTAGTACAAGGACTACTCCTTTTGCTTTAACCTATAGCCATGATGCTGTATTACCAATGGAAATTGTAGTGAGATCACAAAGAGTTGCTTCTCAAAATAATTTGAACATTGGAACATACCATCAAGCAATGCATATGGAGCTTGAAGAGATAGATGAAGAAAGAATTAAGGCCCCAAATCAAATTCTGCTACAGAAAACGAGAGTAGCTAGAAGTTATAACAAAAAAGTGGCTATAAGAAGTTTTGATATAGGTGATTTGGTATGGAAAGTAGCATTGCCTTTAAAAGAAAGAAAGTAAGGACTTGGAAAATGGGCTCCAAATTGGGAAGGTCCCTTCCAAATACGTAGGGTGCTTAAGAGAGGGGCATATCATTTAAGAAACTTAAATGGTTTTTTCCATAGGAGGAAAATAAATGGAAGATATCTAAAGGCATATGTCCCAACTATTTGGGAATCCTTTAGTAGATGATAAAACTAAATGTAGTTTGTCTTTTTGTTTGCTTATGCTGTTCAAGTTAAGTCCTGATGATAAGCAAGCAATGCTAATGGTTGAAGCTTAGAATTCAGTTTTTGAGATCAACACGCAATTGATTTTCAAGGTTTCCTATGTCTTCTACTGCTGAAGAAGCTTTGCTTACAAAAGTCTGCATATTCATGATTGTTTGATTCCAAACGTGCTTCTTCTTCTTTTAACTGTTGTAACTTGATAGCTTCAAATCATAAGAAGAAGCCACACTATAAGCTTCATCCTCTAAGCCAGACAACTCTGTCTTCAAGCCTTGCCTTTGAAGATGTTTTTCTTGTATATCAGAAAGTTGATTGGTTTTAACTTGAAAGTCAGAAGCTCTATCCAAGAGTTGTTTGTACAAGTCTGGAGAAGTAGGCTTAAGGTAGCAAGCAGCTTGGCAACAAATCTATAAATGTACCTTGAGTTCTCCTTCAGCAAGCACTTCGAATTCCAAATCTGAGAATTGTTTAAGAATTTCCTTCAGATCCTAAACCTCTCATTGGGAGAAAATAGGCTTGATCATGTTAGAAGAGGATGGATTGCGTTGAGCCTTGATCTTGGCTATTCGAGATTCAGGAAATATTGTTGGAGCCTTTGATACTGTGATTCTTTGACAGAAATCACTAACTTTAAGTTTGAACTGCTCTAAGGAATTAGGAGCAACAATGGAAGTGCCAACAGAAGCACTTGCAGAAAGCAAAGGAGTTTCCTGCTAAGAAGAGATATGCACACCATTAGGCCTCAATTCTTTGATAATTTTACAATGACAAGCTTAAGTAGGAATAAAGTGCAGTACCTCAATTGGATGGGCTTGCTCTATTGGAGCATCACCACTTTGAGGTTGATCAAGAGTAGTCTTCTTAGTTATCACCTCAGATTGCTCAATGATTTTGGCAGAAGAAGCACTTTGCGGAGTTTCCTTGGTCAAGTTTACATCATCCTTAGAGGTGGAAGTTTTGGCAACAGGTTCTACAACAGACTGTATTGGGATTTCAATGTTGGGAGTTTTTTCTATCTTATCTCCTTGAACACGCTCTGAAGCTGGAATCTCTGCAGCACCTGTAGTTGTTGCAGAAGAAGAAACCTCATTGAGTCTAAGTTCTTGTTGTGATGAAGGAATTTCAACTTCTTTAGCAGCCCTAACAGTGGTAGGGGATGCAGGTTGTTGTGCCACAGTTTCTGAGACATATCCAGAGGCCAAGTCAGCCCTAGAAGTCTCATCGACCTCAATAACAGAAGGTTCAATTTCTTTCTGAAGTCAATAGGTGTAGGTATAAAACCAGCAGGTGTCAAAGAACTCTCTTTTGAAGGAGAAGCTTCAATAGGCTTTGATTTAGTTTTCTTCTTTTCTGAAATAATAATAAATAAAAGAGGATAAATTCCAAAGGCCAAAGGAGTTAGTTTAAAGAAGATGAAAATCATAAAGAACTACCTTTTACAAGTTGGCCTATTGGAACATCTTCTGGTTCTTCATTGTCTGAATCTGAAGTGAGCAATTTTCTCCTCCTCTTTGAAGCTTCATAGATTTTAGCTCTTTTAGCTTCCTCCGGATCAATCTCTTGTTCCTCAGAGCCTTTCTTTCTTTTGAGTGATTTCGAAGGAGATGACACAGAAGTTTGAGTTGGTTCTTGTCTTGTCCTGGTTTTCTTCTTTGGAGGGGACTCGACATTTCAAAAGTTATAAGTGAGAAAAGGAGGTGTATTGAAAACAAAATGTTGCTTGCACAAAGTGAAATTACCTGTTGGAGAGGGTGGAGCAGATTTCTTTTTCTGAGATCTAGTGACCACAGTTGGCATAGCCTAAAGAGGCTTAACATCGAGAGCAACCTTGGGATCTATGGGTACTAAGGCAGAAGAGTGGGAGACCTGCTTCTTTTTCCCTTTCCTTTTGCTTTGTACCTCTTGTGTCTCTTCTTCTTGTTCCCCTTGAAATCTACCTTTCGAACCAATCCCAAACCCATCATCTGATATGGAGAGTGAACTAGATCAGGTTTCACCTTCAACTGGGGCAGGGACTCCAATGTGTTTCGCAGAACTTTAGGTAGATTTGGTTTGATTGTATAATCCTATGACATTGTGCCACCACCCTGTGAATTTGGTAAGAATAGGGCTCTCAATTGCAAAATCAAAAGGCTTGAAAGCTGCCTTAGATCTCCTGAACTCCACATTGATGCCTGAAAGTTGGTTCTTATCAACCTTTTTCCTCTCATAGAGGGGAACACTAACCTCTCTAGGGTAGGGACATGGAATGGCTTGCACCATACCAAATTGCCTAGCAAATTGACCAGGACAGTAGATTTCAGCATGGGCCTGCCTGCAACCACCAATGAAAGTTCCTGTAAAGATTTCCATTGGGAGGAGAATGCTTCCCCAAGCATCAGAAAAAGAATTTCTACCTTTGTGTTCCATCATCCTCTTTATCCAGGATCGTCCAATAAGTTGGTGAAAGGATGAAATTCTGCCTCTTCTTTATCTTCTCCCATATTGTAAAAATATTGCAGATATTCAACCAATGCAAGGGGGTTCGAAGCTAAAACTGAGAAGTTTGAAAGTAATAGTTTATAAGTAAATCAATACGATGGCGTATTAATATCCAGTTTGAAAAGCAGTTATTGGCAGTTATAAGTCAAAAAACAAGTAAAGAAGTTGGCTTCGAAGCCACACTTTTAACTGCCAAAGGGCATGAGTTACAAGTGTAAACATATAAAACAAGACAGTTGACAGTTGAGACATGTGGAGCAAGTCGTGCAAGACAGTTATTCTTTAAAAACTAATCATTTGTGATTATGATTTGTAACCGTGCAGATTCAAATTTGAATGTGATGATGGAGTTCGAAGCAAGCCAAATTCAAATGCTTTGAGTGGGAAGTTCAAACTATACGCAAGATCTATAAATAGAAGAAATTGAAGAATGAAAAAACCCCGGACAAATCTTCAACAAACAGCACACAAAAATGATGCTTGGTTTGTTCTTTGGCAGTTAGAATTGTAGTTTTAGGAATTCGACTCAGTTCAAAATAGATTAGGAAGTTGTTTAGGCAGTAGTCTAGGAAGTAGATGTTAGTTGTTCTTGTAACAATCAAGTGTTTGAAGTTCTTGTTGTCTTTCTATTTGAAGTTGAAGACGATTTCAAAGTAAGTTTATCTTTGATTCATTAATCAAATTGCCTTGTTTCTTTATTGTTCTTTGATTTTTTAAGTAAATTGCTTTGTATTTCTTCACTTTGAAAGAAAAATCCTCTTAATTGAGGTAATTGAACCATTAAAACACAATCGCCTAATTAGATTTGGTATTCCAAAGTTAATCTGAGAGAGAAGACTTAAAGACTCTCTCTGGCACGCTCGCACACAATCATTTTTCATATTAAAAAAGTAAAAGAACCAACAACAACAACAACAACAACAACATAAAGCAACAACAATAGCACCAACAATAACAATAACAACAACAACAATAGTAACATTAACACCAACAACGACACTAACAACAGTAGCAATAACAACAACAATAGTACCAACAATAGCAACAACAGGAACAACAACAACAACAACAAAAGCAGCAACAACAACAACAACAACAACAACAACAGCAACAACATCTGGAGTGGGTAAAATCTGATTACCCTACTACTTGGCATAGCACGTGCCTGTGGCAGTCACTATGAGAGGGTGAATAGCTCGGCACCACATAGGGAGTTTGTGAGCCCTGTGCCGAGCTGTACCGACCATGAACAAGATCAGAATAACTAAGTAAGTTAATACATCAGAATGCCCTAGCTCGGCGTGAGACATAGAGGGGTGCCCCCGATATGCCCGAGCTAGGTAGGCTATGAATATAGCTCAGACGGCATTCTGGAATACATAATTCAGCTCGGCGTGATGGGCTGAGCTATGTACGGGTTAGTTCGAGCTACGTGGAAGCACGGCACCGCCACGAACAAGTAGGTGAGACATTCCAGAATATTCTACAGCGGCTCCTTATGAGATAAGGAGCAATCCCGTGAAGTAAGAGATTGATATGGGAAGTCCTAACGTGATTAGGAGTATACCGCATATAGGAAAGAATCCTATATGGAAAGGAAGACCCCTGCTAGACGAGATCTAGCAGGACATGGAGACTCGTCCCTAATAGGAAAGTCCTATTAGGAAAAGGATTCCTAAAGAGAATAGGAAACAGGGGCACGAGATGCCTAATATGAAGAACATCTACACCTATAAATACAAGACAAGAACCATGACAAAAGGAACGCTATGAAACCGATTTCATACGCATTGTGATATGAGAGTTTGAGTAGGAGATACTAACTTAGGCATCGGAGGGTCTTTGCCGACGAGAGGCAAAGGTGCTCTAACTCTTTTTCTGTCTAGCAGATTTAGGGTTGAATCAAGGAAGCACGTGATCCAGGGCTACGTAGATTTTATCCTCGTACAATTGGCGCCGTCTGTGGGAAACGCTTACGAAAAAGCTTTGTTCTTTTCATTAAAAATTAGCAATGGTGGTTTCAGAGCCTATCTTGTGCACCCCACAAAGGAAGAACGTGGAAGACGATGGTGGAACCACTCTCGTGTATACTACGAGAAAGAGCACGAGGGTGGACAAAACTCCGGCAATCCTAAAAGCTCCACAGAAAAAGCCAGCAGCAAGGAGGTTCAATATAGGGCATATCCCTAAGATTCCAAAGTTTAGGGATACACGCCTAACAAACTGTGACTCTCCAAGAACAGGCGAGTGGCGAAGATGCTCGAAGTCACCAAGGGAGGTGGGGAAGCCTCCATCCGACGTGAACGGAGGAGAAGCTCACCGAGAAGGGATGATCATAGGCGAGCAAGGGATCATGAAGAGGACAGCCTCGACCGAAAAGAACAGGAGGCAGAAGAACTGGCTCGTGAAGTCACTCGACGAGAATGAGAGATTCAGGACCTAAAGAAACAACTCCAAGAGAAGGAGAAAGATTTATGTTCACGGACGAGATCCGTGCAGTACGTGAAAGAAAGAAGGGTCCATCATCGTGATGACATCTGCGCCGACCGAGTAGCCTCTCCACGAAAACGGAGAGAAAGGAGCGTTTCGGTTGAAAAAAGAGAAAGAAGGAAGCATGCTAGGGACAGATACGAGAGATCTGGTTCCAACGAGCACGCCCCTGAACAATATGTAAGAAAGAGGCAGACCGGCTGAGCAGAAGGAGGACCTAAAACTGCACGAGATGCAGCTAAGGAAGCCCTAGGCCAAATTTCTAAGTCACCATTGGCCCACTGGATCCCCACGGAGAAGACACCGAGCAGGGTAAAGCATTCAGCCTTCATCCCTTATGAAACCAGCACGGACCCCGTGGCTCACATTCAACATTATCAACAGGCCATGTTCATGCATGAGCAAGATGATGCCTTGCTATGCAAGATGTTCCCATCCAAGTTGGGAAAAGTGGCCCTGAGCTGGTACCATAAGCTCCCAGAAGGGTCAATCCTATGCTGGGCTCAATTAGCTGAAGAATTTACTGCTCGGTTTCTAACAAGCAGGGCAGCTCCAAAAACTTTTGATGCATTGACCTCTATGAGACAGAGGGACGATGAGACTCTGCGGCAGTACTCCAAACGTTATTGGGAAACTTTCAACGAGATTGAAAACTACAGTGAAGAGTATGCTCTGGCAACATTCAAGACAAGCTTGCCCATGCATAGTAAGTTACGAGAATCACTTATTATGCACCCAGTAAAGACGGTGGCCAAGCTCATGGAAAGAATCCAGGAGCACGCACGGGTGGAGGATGACATCCTGCAGGCTGGGGGAAGGATTGTGGCTGGTCAACCTCAGCTTCCAGAAAAGAAAACGGTGGAATCAAAGGTGTACAAGAAGGAGTACACAACAAGACGGAAGGACTATGCACAGCAGAGGAAGGATAAAGCTGATCCGGACCCCAAATCATACTACAGCATCATGGCAACTTTCAACGTCCCAATCTACAAGATGCTGTACAGGATCAAGAATGAGCCATGTTTCAGAAGACCCCCAAAGATGGTTGGGAACCCGGAAAAGAGGAGGGCTACCAATCAGCACTGCAGCTATCACAGAGATTGGGGACACATGACTGAAGACTGTGTGGAATACAAAAAATTTCTAGATGAGAAAGTGGCGGAAGGCCATCAAAAAGAATTCCTGGCTGATAACAAGAATGATGCCGAGCTGATAGAAGAGATGGACTACGAGAAAGGTCCAAAGGGGACAATTCATATGATACATGGATTGGTGGCCCCATATACTAACAACGAAATAAGGCACATTCAAAGGGTGAACGACCAGGTGAAACAGGTTATGAAGCTCGGCACGAAAAGGCCGAGAGCTGAGGGAGTAATGGAGGCCCCAATCACCTTCACTGATGACGATCTGGATGGGGTATCAGTACCCCATAACGATGCATTAGTGATTACCCTACGAATAGGAGATTACGACGTGGAAAAGATTCTTGTCTATCAAGGAGCTAGTACGGAGATCATGTACTACCATACTTTCAAGAAGATGGAACTCCCGTCAAGTTCATTGCAAAAATGTTTGGTTCCTCTAGTCGGCTTCAGCGCACAGACAGTATGGCCTATGGGAAAGGTCACGCTGCCTGTCAGGGCAGGGTCGGTTGTTCTTAAAACCGATTTCTTGGTGGTGGACCTGCCGTCCTCCTATAACGTGATTATAGGGAGAACTTGGATGCACAAGATGAAAGCCATCCCATCCACCTACCATCAGAAAATCAAGTATCCTGGAGCAGAGGGCATAGAGTGCATCAGAGGAAATCAGAAGGTAGCCGATCTGTGCTTCAATATGGTACTAAAGAAATCCCCTAGGGCCGAACTGGTCCAAACGGTTGAAGTTCCATACCAGCCGACTTTGGAGGATGTTGGAGGGGATCCCGCCAAGAAGATGGTGGAGGGGTTGAAGAAGATACAGATCCAAGAAGATGATGAAGAAAGATATTTCCTGGTCGGCGAAAGCCTCGCCGAACAGGAGGAAAAGGATTTGGTTGCCTTTCTGAAGGACCATATTGACATATTCTCATGGACTCCCCAGGAGATGCCTGGAATAGACCCCGAAGTAATCTGCCACCATTTAAACGTAGATCCTCAGCACAAACCAGTTGTGCAAAAGGCAAGAAGGTCAGCACCATAGCACGCAGACGCTGTGATTGAAAAAGTAGAGCGGCTACTCGAAGCGGATGCCATACGAGAAGTGAGCTATCCGAACTGGCTAGCCAACACGGTTGTGGTCAAGAAGAAAAACGGAAAGTGGAGAGTCTGTGTGGACTTTACCAGCCTCAACAAAGCGTGCCCCAAGGACAGCTTTCCACTTCCCAGGATTGATCAACTAGTGGATGCCACGTCAGGCTATGAGAGGATGAGTTTCCTTGACGCATATCGAGGATACCATCAAATAGCTATGTATGAGCCCGACCAAGAAAAAACATCCTTCATATCGCCAAGAGGCCTCTACTGCTACAAGGTCATGTCATTCGGGTTAAGGAATGCTGGAGCAACTTATCAGAGGTTGGTCACCAAGATGTTCAAAGATCAGCTCGGTAAAACCATGGAAGTCTATATAGATGATATGGTGGTAAAAAGCAAGGTGAAGCCTGATCACCTAGCCGACTTGAATGTAACTTTCAACATTCTGAGAGATTACAAGTTAAAATTGAATGCCTCAAAGTGTGCTTTTGGGGTCAGCTCGGTGAAGTTTTTAGGCCACCTGGTGACTAAGAGGGGGATTGAGGCCAATCCGGACCAGATCTTGGCTCTGCAGAACCTTCAAAGGCCAAAGACCACGAAGGAGGTCCAAAGGCTAACAGGGATGGCAGCAGCCCTTAACCGTTTCATCAGTAAGTCCTCAGATCGGTGCAGGCCTTTCTTTCAACTTCTGAAGAAGAGAGAAGGATATGAGTGGGGAGCCGAGCAGGAGCCGAGCAGGAGCAGGCTTTCCAGGGGCTAAAGGATTATTTATCATCTCCTCCCTTACTCTCTACTCCAGAAGCTGGGGAGCGGTTGATACTATATCTAGCGGTATCCGAGCATGCAGTCAATTCGGTTTTCCTACGAATAAAGGGGATAGAGCAGGCTCCAGTGTATTTTGTAAGCAAGACCCTTTTGGACGCAGGAACACGATATTTACCGTTGGAGAAATTGGTATATGCTCTTGTCACTGCTTCAAGAAAGCTACCACACTACTTCTTACAGCATCCCATTACCGTGTTTACTGAATATCCACTAAGGGCTTTGCTTAGTAAAGCAGGCTTTTCTGGAAGAATCTCAGAGTGGTCAATAGAGTTGAGCCAATTTGACCTTGATTATCAGCCCAGAACGGCAATCAAAGGGCAAATTTTGGCTGACTTTGTAGCAGAGTCACTCCAATCAAAGGGCAAATTTTGGCTGACTTGGTAGCCAATTTGACCCTTTGTTGTGGCAGTAGCAACAACCACCACAACAACAACAACAACTACAGTAGCAGCAGTAGCAACAACAACAATAGCTACAACAACAACAATAACAACAGCACCAGCAACAACAGCAACACCAACAACAGCAGCAACACCAACAACTACAAGACCAACTTCAATCCTATTTCCTAAATATAGTATTTTCTACAAGACCAACTTCAATCCTATTTCCTAAATATAGTATTTTCACGTAGTCATTATACTGCTCAATTTTTCTAATTAAAATTTTCTAGTCATTACTAACTTTAAATGGTTTTTGGAAAAATTAGTTGATAGTTCTAAAAATCACTTTTTCAATAACACGTAGTCGTTATAATGACCGTTTAGTAAATCAACTTATCAATTTTTACGTTGTTATAATGTCCGACTGATTTTTTTTAAAAGAAAATGTAGCCGAGTAAACTTTTTATTAATCGCTTTGTTAAAAGGATAATCACGCGACATGAGATTTTCTTAAAAGCGACTATGTAGCTGTTTAGTATAATTTCTACTAATCCTGGACTGTTTTTCAGAAAGATTTGCGTAGAAAAAGTTATTATTTTATGAGACATGTTTTACGAGAAAAGATGCATATTCATATATTGAGTTTACGAGACATGTTGCATATTCACGAAACATTATACTTTATCGACATGACACAGTTTTTGAGAAAATGAATTGAATAGTTGTTGATGAGAATAAAAATGGATTGAATAGAATAGAATTGATGCGGTAGTGTCACTTTAGCGCCCCCCCCCCCCCCCCCCCCCCCCCCCAACTTTACAGAGAAAACTTGGTGGTTAGGGCTAAGTGTGTACAACACATAGTGGACAGACCTTGTAAATAGGCTGAAATGAATAGATGATACAAGACCATCGGGACTATGTACGTGTGTGATGCGGGGTGGACGGACCTTGTAAATAGACTGATGTGAACAGGTGATACAAGACGGCTGGGACCTCGAGTAAAAAGGTAGGTAACCGTTAGTTGAAAGAAGAGAGAAATGGGCCAATAACTTTTAAGTGATGGACTGCGGGCCAGAGGACGAAAGCAGTGCCATAAGTGTGGAGTGGCTGGACTATGGTCCGGAGGACGGAAATAGTGCCCAAACTTAGATAAATTTGAAGAAGAATGCCGAACACTGAAAGATTATACGAGACACTTCTTATTTACATGCGACACTATGATCTGCATTGACACTGACACGTGCATATTTCATGAAAGATATTGTTTTCCGTTAAACTCTCGTTATTTTATTCCTGCTATAAATATTGTTCTAGAATTGCTAGTTTGGTTTTGGGGCAGTTGTTTCTGCTGAGTGTTATCGCTCACGGTGTTGCACTTGTGTGACCCTAGCATAATACCACGATGTTACCCTGCGACTCTGACGTATTATGCTACACTATAGAAATGAACAAGAGGAGTACTATAGCTTGAAGGCCTACGGAGCAGAGCAGGACACCGTTGGACTAACGGCTGTGCCATGGAATAGAGAAACCTTAGTCGTCTTTATAGTGAATAAATGTATTGGCAGAGAGATTTATGTAATTCCCTATTTGGACATCTGTTGTAAGACGTTATTATTATTATTGTAATAAATATGACGTTCTCAAAATTTGGGGTGTTACCGAACCGGTTGCAAATCCGAAATCGGCTGAAGATTGAGACTTAAGCCTAGAACAATAGAAGGCTCTGTTGACCGTTTCACTTATATAAATGTAATTTAATTCAGCGCCAACTATCTTCTTTTGTTGTACCAAACAAAAATTCTTTTCATGTAACTTTATTCCGTTGCTTATTGAGATCAATTCTTTATTTCAATAAATATTTTTACAATAAATTATTTAAAACAACTTGTCCAAAAATCGGGGCATTAAAGGGCAGAGAAGGGTACCTAACACCTTCCCCTTGTTGTACCCTTGTTTTCTCGGATGGAGTCTCTGTCTAGTTTATTGGTTTCTCAAAACCAATTGGTGACTCTAAATCGAACGAGGTATGCTGCAATGGGTACCATAAATGAGAGTTCTGACACATCGCAATGATCGGTCTGCATTGTGTAGCAACGCCCCTGAAACAGGCGGGGTATCCACAAGTTAGTGGTAGCTAGATCCAGTGCAGAAGCTGAATACAGAACTATGACTCATGGTGTTTGCGAACTTTATGGCTTCAAACTCTTTTTTATAATTTGAGATTCTCTAATAGTGGTCCTATGAAGTCTACTGCAATTATAAGGCTGCCCTGAACATTGCTCATAATCCTGTCCAACATGTTCGAACAAAGCATATAGCAATTGACAGGAATTTCCTAAAGGAGAAGCTGAACAACGATTTGATATGCATGCTTTTTGTGATATACGAAGACCAATTAGCTGATGTATTTACAAAGGTGTTAGTGGTAAAAGTTTTCACCCCATTGTGTTCAAGTTGAGCTTGATAGATATCTTTGCACCAATTTGAGGGTACTGTAAAGTTAGATATTTGTTATGTGTATACTTGTTCATACAAAAATATAGGAATGAAAAAGGGGGAGCCCTAACATCTCACATATTTTTCACGATATTCTCACTCTCTCCAACTTTAACAATATCCAAATATTTTGCTTATATTTTGTCGCCTATGTAACTCAATTAAGTTGTGATATTTATTTGAGAATTCAACAAAATGTTCTTTTTTTTAGGAGAGGAAATATATGTTTCTCCATTTGTTTAATTTGTCTATTTTTTCAATTGTTATACATGGTGTTTAGAACACAATAGTAACATTACTAAAAATAAAATATAAATTACAATGTGTTTAACAAATTTATAATTGGTATATTCCAAACAAATGTAAAAATTCTTTTAATATTTGATAATTTTAATTTATAAATATTTAGAATGAATTATTATAGTTTAACTGTTGACAAGTATAATAAAGGGGTATTTACAGGCACACCCCCTATGCAAAACTTGATTGTCTCGCTCACCCCCTACACAAGATTTGCCTACGAGGACACCCCTTCATTAAACTTTCATTTTCACGTCCACCCCTTCCGTGAAGGTTCCGTCTGGTTCCGTTTGAGATTTGACCTAAAATATTTGAAAAGTGATCTAATTTTCCATCCTTGCCCTTCCATATCTCTACTTAATCTACTTAGTCTTCCCCCCAAAACCCAAACACGTGAATCCCTAAATTCCCCTAAATTCCCATTTGTCCCTTCCTTCTTCCCCAACAAAGTGATCTACTTCTCCAGCAAAGTGATCTAACTTTCCATCCTTCCCCATGTCTCTACTTCCCATATCTCTTACTTAATCTACTTAATCTACTTAATCTCTTACTTAACCCAAAAACGTGAAAACCCTAAATTCCCATTTCTCCCGTCGTATTTCCTCTTCACCTCTTCTCCTTGCCTTTTTTGGTCTCCCGGCCTTCCTTCTATAAGGTGGAGGCATAATGTCATCATATTCAGTATGGAGCCACATGGATTTATCAGGGATTGGGTTGATGAGATGGGCCCAAGTCTTCCTAAATGTTTCTGTGAGGTAGTATGGGGAAATGAAATCCTCAGTTTTTCTCCTATCCTTTATCATTGCTGCACATGCATGGCTACATGGTATCCCTGTCACATCCCATTTCCTACATGTGCATGTAGAAACACTTGTGTCCACTATGAAAGACTTGTAAGGTGAGCTTATTTCAAACTTGTGTGGAGAACAATAAATGACAGAAAATTCCATTGCATATGACTTTTCACTCTCCAATTTTTTGCATATGTTAGGGCATATGTTTGATTTGAAAGTGCTTCCAAATTTGGTCATCTCAACATACCTTTGCATAATGTACCTCCTCAGACCTTCCATCATGGTCAGAATGGGTTGGTCTATCACCTTTTTTATGGCACTGTTAAAGCTCTCACTGAGGTTGTTCAACATTCTGTTGGTTTTGGCTCTTGGACTGTAATAACACCTTGCCCAATTCTTAGGTGGCTCCTGAATCAACCAATCATGTGCCTCTGGTGAAAGTGCCAACAACTATCTCATCTTGGCTCGATACTCAGGAACAGTATAAGCAATGCCCCCCACATAAGGTCTTTTAACTCATTCCCTTTGTGCAACTTCTGAAAGTTAGCATACATATGTCTCATGCAATATCTGTGCTCCACCCTAGGAAACAACATTTCCTTAGACTCAGTAAGGCCCTGCATATGAATCAAAATGGATAAATCAGACAACATGGCAGCAAAAATGGCATAAATATGTGCTAAATCAGACAACACTTGCCTTTTGTCTGTCAGAAATAAAAATCCATCCTTTTTCCTCAGGCTTGCCAATATAATCTGTCAGAAGCTCTAGAAACCAAGTCCAGCTGCTCTTCAATTCAGACTCCACTACAGCCACTGCAATAGGGTACATCTGGTTGTTACCATCTCTCCCAACAGCATGCATCAACTGTCCCCCAAATGGACCTTTTAAGAAGCAAGCATCCAAACCTGTAATGGGCCTACAATTTTCAACAAATCCTTTGGCTTGAGCTTCATAACAAATGAACATCCTCTGGAAAAAAGGGTTTCTGTCTACCCAAGGTCTATCAACAAGAAGTTTTGCACAACTCCCAGGGTTCTCTTTTCTTATCATCTCACAATAGTCCCATAATCTATGGTATTGTTCACCATATACCCCATCCACAATCTCTAAAGCCTTTCTCTTAGCCCTATATATTTGCATCTCAGAAACATCCAACTTCCACTTCCTCCTAACATCACTTTGCATTGCTATCACTTTCCAATCAGGGTCATCATTTACATGATCCACATACTTTTGGGCCAACCACTGTGCAGATGCCCACTTATTGTGGTATATTCTAGGACAGGTATGTTCTCCATTTAGCTTTTTAATTTGGTAAGTTGTTGATTTACCAACCCTAGATGCATGAAGTCTCCATTCACAGCCTTCTTGTACTTCATATTTGCACTTGACAGTTACCCTCCTTCCTTCATTTTGTAGGTACTTGTACTCACTTCCATTTCTAAGGTGAAACACCTTTAAAAATGTCCTAAATACCTTCACATTAGGGAACAACATCCCTTCCACCAGTTTAGGAATTTTCATATCTCTTTCTTCATTGAACTCTGGGAATTTGACCTTCTTTTTCCCCTTCCTTTTGGTTTGGACATCCTCATCTGACAAACTAGCTATGCTAACATTGTCATTACTGTTGTCACTTCCTCACCAGTTGTCACACCTTTTCCACCCTCATCCACACACTCATTCTCTGCATTAGTACTTGATCCACCCTCATCCACACACTCATTCTCTGCATTTTGTATTTCCTCAGTCTCATACTCTTCATCATCATCATAGTCATCTGATGCATCTCTTAAGCCACTGTAGTCCCTGTCCTCACTATCTTCACTGTCACTAACACCACTCCCACTATCAGCACTATCACCACTCCCACTATCAGCACTATCACCATTGTTAGGAGTATCAGTAATCTCCCCTTCCATCATCTCCATCTCCTCCCTAGTACACCCCAGCTCCTCCTCATCACTGCCTTGAACATCAGGATTTTTAACCAATATGTCAATCACCCTACCATGACCCTCAAGATAAACAAACATTACTCCCAAATCTGTATTGCTTTTAATCTCAAGTAACCCATCCTCCATCCTATGACCTGGTTGTACATAGAAAATTGACTCCCAGGGGGCACATATGTCTTGCATGACAGTCACTAAATCTGTGTACGAAAACTCATAAGGGATCACTCTACAATAACCCACTGACCAATCAATGTAACTGTTGATTGGGTTTCCCACAAATTTTCCACCATATCTAATATTGAGGGTAACCCTACCATCATCAAACCAATTCCCAATCTTCAGGCGATATTAAACAAAAGAAATAGTAAACAAAAGTGGGTCAGTGTATAGTTATTAGGGGGGCCACCATTACAAAAGAAAACAGTACACAACAAGACAGGGGAGAGGACCACAAAACCACAAAAGATACTTCTGCAATTTTTTTTCTTTTTTTGAAAACTACCACACGTGATACAATAAACGACAATGGCTGAGGGGACCAACCGACAATATTTTGTTGAACTTTTCAAAAGGGCATAAAATATTGCAAAGGCCATAAACTATATATACGCATACAGAGATAGAAACACCATGCAGAATCCCAAAAACCCAATTTTGAAACTCTGAGAAACACTATTTCTTCAGCAATCATTGAAATTTAAAAAGCCCTAATTTTTAAACTCTGACAAAACCCTAAATTGCTCGTTGAAACGGAAATCAAATGACAATGTACTTACTTGGGCCATGTGATCATCGTCTTCAAAATTGTCCGGCATATCGCCTTCACTTCATACAGAAAGTAACCCACGATTGTGCGGCTTCAAATGCTACCCATGTCACTGTTACGACTTAGATTTCAGGTGTTGTGTAGTAGTCGGTGAGAGAGAGAGAGAGAGAGAGAAGTAGTCGGTGTGTGTGTGTGTGAGAGAGAGAGAGAGAGAGAGATGTTTAAGGTTACGGTGTAGAGAGAGAGAGAGAGAGAGAGATGTTTAGGGTTACGGTGTAAAGAGAGAGAGAGAGAGAGAGAGAGAGAGAGAGAGAGAGAGAGAGAGAGAGAGAGAGAGAGAGAGAGAGAGAGAGAAGAAGAAGAAGAAGAAGAAGAAGAAGAAGAAGAAGAAGAAGAAGAAGAAGAAGAAGAAGAAGTGGAATGGGGATGATTTCGCCCAAGTGGTATATATACATCAGGGTATAACAGTCTTTTCGGTCGCTCCGTTAACAGAGTTAGGCCCCCCTCTAAAGAAAGTTTATTGAAGGGGTGTCCCTGTAGGCAAATCTTGTGTAGGGGGTGAGCGAGACAATCAAGTTTTGCGTAGGGGGTGTGCCTGTAAATACCCCTATAATTAAAATAATTAGTTTTGCATTTGTATAATTAATTTAATGTATAAACTAATAGGGCCATTCACAAGGGCAAATAAGTCACTTGTCAGATTTTTACATCATCCATCCAACATTATCCCCCTATTACACATCAAAACATACCAGGTACTATTTTAGCCATTTCTTACAAAATTTATTTGAACCAAGTATATTTACTCCCCTCCCATAAATGTCACAGGAATGTGAATTCACTTTTCATAAATAATAATAGGAATAATTAGTCATAAATATACAATATTTTGCCTATTTGAAGGGAAGGACAAAGAACTTTTGCAATCAAACATAAAGACATTATTTGTAATTATGATTTAATAAAAGGATAAAACACACTCACTCTCCCTTTATTTTAGTCACAAATACCCTCACTCCCTAAAAGAGAGTCTCTCTCTCTCTCTCTCTCTCTCTCTCTCCCTATAAAAGAATCAAATCCTCTCTCTCTAAAAGAATCAATGCGTCTTTGATGAAGCAACCAAATAAATTCTCTCAACTCATCTTCAAATTGTTAGTCCGTACAATGCGCTATTCGACGCTTTGCGGGTTGCAAGAACAATAACTCGTTGATTGCATTATTGCTTTGTAGTGAATTACGAGGGAATGGTTTGATTCCAGATAATTGAACTTGATTCTTTCCCTTGCTTTTGGCTTCATATTTCTAGGCTGCATGTTGACTCTCAGACTTGCACCTAATTATATTTTCTTTCGGCTTCATTGATTCAGGGTTATTTGGTCGCCGGAAGTGGTTGACTAGAGGTGGGGT